>JAQHUG010000243.1:1821376-1834377 GCA_028555095.1 Dicrostonyx torquatus
TGGTGGTGGTGGTAATGGTGGTGGTGGTGGTGGTTTATACATCTTGAAGCAGTGTGAGAGTTCAAGAGTGATGAGACTCTGGTAAGAGAGCCCAGTGTAAGAAACCTGAGCAAGGCTCCCAAGCAAGGAAATAAAGGGAAGAAGAGGACACAGACTTGTGTGGGACATTAAGGGATAGAAAACAGAAACCAGATTAGAGTTTCCTGTCCCTGTTAGAACCTTCAAACCTGACACATCTGACATGCTGCAATTACTTAAAAACAAAACTACCACAAAGATCCTGCTGATGTGGGATTTCCCCTCTGTATGCTGTAAATATGTTTTATTACCAATGGCTAATAAAGAAGCAGGCAGCACGGAATAGAGCAAGGCGGGAATTCCAAGCAGGGATAGAGGAGAAAAGAAGACAAACTTAGGGAGCTGCCATGTAGCCACCTAAGGAGACAGATGCCCTAGAACCTTGCTAGTAAACCATGAGCCTCATGGTAATACAAAGAATAATAGAAAAGGGTGAATTTAAGATGTAAGAGCTAGTTAGAAATACACTTAAGCTATTGGCCACACAGTATTGTAATTAATATAGTTTCTGTGTGATTATTTTGAGTCTGGGTGGCCAGGAAACGAACAAGCAGTCTCTGCCTACATCCTGCAGATCTGAACTTACTTCTTCTCCCCCTGTCTAGTGTGTTAGAGTTTACAAACCATCTTCAAACACTCTATCGTGGTCCCTAGTCCCATGAAGACAGTATAATAAAGTTGGTCTCAATCAACAGGAAGGGAAATCAAGAATGAGTTAAGTGTTTGTACTCATAGGCCTAAGACTGAAATCCAGAACTCTGGACTCTATTTCTGACACTTTTTCTTAATGAAGTATGTTAGTACAAAAGAGATGTCCTGTGGGAAAAAAGGAAACAGATATTCATAACTGCCTATCTTTGAAAGAAGAATTTTAGTTCCAATGAAGAGAGGCTGGAGAACAAAGGAAAACACCCTTGTGTCATGGAACATTCATACTACCAAATCTAGTTCTACCACCCTATAAAAGATGTCACATTCAGTCTAAACAGAAATTACAACTATTTAAAACATATCCCTTTTTATTAACAGGCCTTACCATGTCTACTTCTTGTTACCAAACAAGCCCAGAGAAACCTCAAGCCAAGCAGATTATACAGTTTTCAGTCAGTTGGGCATTTACTATATGCCATGCACTAATCTTAGCATTGGGATTGTGGCCACAAGAAAAGGTTGCAGCTTATGTTCTCAGGGGAAGTTCATTTACAGTCTGTCTGTCAGTCAGTACAGTTAGATCTGAATAAGCCAGGGAAAGTTCAGGACAGTCAAAGACAAGTTAAACACAAGGCTTTACAGACAGATGACTAACTGACTTTGAGTGAGACGTGACACCAGCACGAAGAACTCATCGCACGATTTTTTAAAGGATCTCTGGCCATTTCATGTAAAATTCCAAAGTAGGCAGTGGGGAGTGAGATAGTGAGGAAATTATTGTAATTGTACTGATGGGAGATGAAGGCTTGGACCAAGTGAAGACGAGGCTGAGCCAAATTCCATATGAATTCTGAAGGATTTGTTTTATACAAGATGTGGGATGGGAAATGGAGCAGTTAAGACCTAGGTAAAAGGTCTTCCTGAGCTACAGAAAGCTGAAGACTAGGAGAGGAGGGCTGAGGTCTAACCAGGAGTTGAGAGGAGATATATCCACAAAAATAAATTCAATTTTTATTATTTTTGTGTGTATAGGTATGTTTGGCATTGTCACATGTGTATGGAGGCTAGGGATGCTGTCAGATGTTCTCCTTAATTGCTCTCCACCTTGTCTGTATACTGAGGTGGAGTCTCTCACTTGAACTGTTCACTCATTTGGCTAGTCTGGTTAGTTAGCTTGCTTTGGGGCCTGTCTACCTGCTGAGTGCTGAGATTACAGGCACTTAGTGGAGGCTGAGGACCTAACCAGTCCTCACTCTTGCATGACAAGTGCTTTATCCATTAAGCCATCTCCCCAGTTGCACATTAATTTTTTTCCCCCAAGACAGGGTTTCTCTGTGTCACTCTGGCTGTCTTTGGAATTCCCTTTGCAGACCAGGCTGGCCTCAAATTCATAGAGATCCCTCTGCCTCTGCCTCCCTGGTGCTGGGATTAAAAGTGTGCACTACCACTGCCCGGCCCCAGATTTAATGTTTAAGAAAATCCATTTGGATATCAACTGAGTAGACAGTTGCCTTTCAGTCTCAGGTTCAGTACAGAAATCAGAGCTGAGAGTATTTCCATCAGTAAAACTTATGTATCTGTTCCTACCAAACAATTAGTAAATTAAGTAGGCTTTCTGAAAAAAAAAAAAAAGAAATCAGAGCTGAGGCAGAGTTTGGGTAGCGAAAATGTTTAGATGTTGTTAAAATCCATCAGATATAAACATTTTAAAACTGATTAGAGAGAAAGAAGGTAGATAGCATTTTTAAAAATAAAACTTCATATACATTATGATTATAATGGTGCTTCTATGTTGTCTGACAGACTATATTTTTAAAAAGCAGCATGTTATTATAGTGTACAGTAATGGCATCTCTGACAGTGTCCCTATCTCTAATTTTGTCAACTCTGTGAATATATTATTTTACTTTAAAAAGGGAATTGAAATATGCTAATAGAATTCAGCGTGCTAGTCAGCTAAGTTAAAGATAAAAAGGATTAGTCTACTTAATCCGAGTTGACTTGGTGGAATCACCAAGTAAGATGAGGAAGGAGGCAGGAAAAAAGAACAGCCTGATGGCATGAGAATTAATCTACACTTGCTGGCTTTGGGGCTGGAGTAAAAGGGCCAACCAAAAAAACGCTGACTGGAGAGACTGGCAGAAAAATCAAAGAGGCAGATTTCACTGAGACGAGGATGGAATAAAGTATCAATGGCTCCTTGATCTCAGGCCTACTTTGACCCATGCCAGGCATGACCAACCGAACTCTAAGACAACGGATTTGTTGGGCCAGCAAGAGTTCAGCAGGTAAAGGTGTTTGCCATGCAAGCCTGACCACCTGAGTTTGAGCCTCAGAACAGAAGGAAAGGTAGATGAAGAGAACCAACTTCACTAAGTTGCTCTCTGACCTCCACATGCTGAACTAGGCATGTGCACCCTCCCTCACAAATTATTTATTAAGAAAATAAATCTGTATTGTCTTAAAGCACTAAGTGTGTGATGGCTGCCACAGTAATAACACCAACAGAAAATGAATACAGTTGCTACAGCAACCACAAAATCTTTTTTAAAGATTAAAATTTAGATTTCTAAATGAGAAATGTCTAATAACCACTCATGATTTAATTATCTTTGCCATAACCTGTGACCTCTCCATTCCTCATTCATGTCTCTTCCTAACCCAGGAATCAACCTGATGAGCCTTTTACTATTTATTGAAACCTTCAGTGTTACATTCAATATACGTGCATGTCAACTTCCAAATTAGACAGAAAATTAGCATATCTTCTAAAAAAGAAACTAAAAGAATTATATGCAAGGTGGAAATGGCAGTTAGTGTTTTAGCTATGCTTCTACACCAGATTTTCATCAGAATCATACAGAGATTGGAAATGCAACCACACTCGGAAACATGCTATCCATAGGCCACTACTATGTCTATTCTGCCATGAAAATGTTTTGACTGACAAACATCTCGAGTTGAAATAGCACCCCTCTGAGACACATTCCCCCCAACCTTACCAGACAGTTAGTCATGCTAATCAAGGCTCCACAACCTTTAGTTCACATCTGTGATACAGTATTTGTTGCTTTGTCTTGAAATCTATACACCAATTCTCATCACTCATGACAGCTGAAGATCCTCCCCCAGAAACGACAGTATCTAGTCTTTACTCCTCAGGCTGGGGATGTCTGACCAACAATAAAACTGTGTGATCAGAGAACCCAGACAAAACACACTTTGCTCTTCCAATTCAAGACAGCCTTAGCATCTAACCAAATCTCGAATTGGAAGGAACCAAACCCACTACAAGGATTCAACCAGATGGAAATATGTCCATTTATAACAGCACAAGTGCATTCTCTAAAAAAGATTAATAAAAACTGTCCAATAAAAAAGTTTAGCTTCCTTTAACACAAAAAAGTAGTTTCCTGAAATAATTTTAAGATAATGTTTTATTAACTGAGTATTTCATGCATACAATGTCTTCCAACAATTTCATGGCATTCTCAGAAAGCCCACCTAACTATCTGGTAAGCTTATGGTTTGTTCTGCAGACAGTTCTTTGAGGCCTACACAGATCCTAAAAGTCCTTTAAGTGAAATACAAGAACTAAGAAAAAAATGGTATCATTTTTACACGCCACCAATAAACTAAATAAGATTATCCAGATTCTACTGACACTTACCGGACTATTTCCAAGGGTGCCTTTTCTGCACCCCACCTCTATGTGGATAGCAGACAGCACCACCTCTGCTTCACTTCATGGTAGAATATCTGAGGTTCTGTGTGTCCTTTCCTAACTAATCCATGCAATAATCCTACAACACAGGAGATCCTGTCACATAGGTGAGGTGGGTCGACCAAGGCCTCCCAACAAGTGCCGGGATCTGGATGGCAGGCCCTCGAGAGAAGTGAAATAGCCTTTACATCTGGATGTTTATTGGCTTTTTTTAAAAAAATCAATTTTGTCAAAATTAGAATGGCAGCATGACTTCCTAATAATGTGTTAGGTACAGAACACACTAAATTTAAACATTTTAAAACATTCTTTTATTTCACAGAAAGGTCACACCCAGTAAATCCATAATTTATATAACCCATTACTTAATTAAACTGATTTTTAAAGGTCCAATTTCCTAATTGGACATTTCTTAAAAGCAAATATAACTTGGCCTAATCAACAAGTTTCTATCCCTAATACCATGTCACAGGCAGAACTGAGGAATAAGCTTGTAACTTTACTGACATTCTAGCAGACTCTGTCCACCATACTGGCACAATGATGCAAGCAGAGAGGGGCTTCCCACTTGCTCACGTAACTAGACATCTGAAGAACAAAGGTCAAAGAATGTGGACAATAATCATATCAAACTGTTCAATTAATTGTCATGATTTCTGACAGTAAGGCTTTACTCTGCAATTTGTAGGCTAAGTACTACCAAAACACAGAATTCTGTATTATTTATGACATTTGGTCACTTATTTCAAAGTATTGTCATACCTAATAAGCCAGGATGCCAGTGTTTTAATATACACTGAAAAATACTAAGTAGGCACAAATATTGAAATAGGTTAAATCATCACTTCCTTTTATGGCTTGGATCTAAAAAATACTAAAGATCTATATCTGAGAGGCTTGGTTCTAAGCTCTTGGTGCTTTTAGGGGCACCAGAGCCTTGAGAAAGTGGGGTCTCAGGGAAGCTGTGCTGTGGGGGTAACTTCAAAGGGATAGTAAATCCTAGCCCTTTCTTTCTTCCATTCCTGGCTCCACCAGGCACTCAGCTCTTCTGCCACAGGCTTGCACCATAATACACTGTGCCAGCACAGGGCCAACAGGGACAAAACTGAACCAAAGTAAACCGTTACTTTGTTACAGGGACAAAACTGAACCAAAGTAAACCGTTACTTTGTTACAGGGACAACAATTGAACACACTTGCCCTGAGAGAGGTTCGCATGGATAGTAACAATGAGTTCACATCTACTTGCCTCAAAAATATGATTTCTTCTCCATCCTCCATCTCTCTCTAGTAAGGAATGTATGTCCTAAGAAGGAATATATTTAAGACACACATGCTCTCTCACACACACAGAACACAAATGTTGTCCAATAACACTTAGCCTTTTCACATGTGATACACTCTAGTGCTGTGTCCTCTGGGTTTCTAAGGCAGACTGAAAGCAGGGAAGATGTGAAGCTGAGGAGCACACTCTACTGCAGCCACCTCTCTCACCGCACAGTCTACTCCAGCCACCTCTCTCACCGCGATCTGTTTACCCTCCACACTGCCATGCACATGACTCTCTTTAGAACGTCCAAAGGCTCCCCTTGCCTTAGCTGAAGAAACAGAAAAAAAATTGGCTTTTTTCTATCAATATGCCATTCATTCAATAAATACTTATGGTGAAGCTAAGGGACACTGTGCTGGATCTTGGCAAACGTTGACATATGGTCAGGCAAGACTCCTGATGCCAGAGTTTACAGTCATTACATAAACATCTTTATACTCTTTGGGAACTCCTATCACTCTCCCAACTTCCCCCATTCCTCTCCTCAACTTTTATTTCCCTGCTATAACCATTCTGATCGCCCAAAACTCCCAGAGAAGGTTACACTCTGTTATACAGTGGCGGTCATCCACATTCTTTCTCTTTAAAATCTCACAAAATTCTTTCAGCTTCCAAGAATCAGTTTAAGTGTGTCCTCGACAGAGCTCCAACAGATAGCTTTCTTGACACTTTTAGTTTGCCCCTCCTGCCTCTCGCCATCACACATTGACCACATTCCTGACAGTCCTCATCACAATGCATTGTGGTCACTTTTAAGATGGCAGTTGTCTTAGGGTTTCCAGTGCTATGAAGAAACACCATGACCACAGCAACTCTGATAAAGGAAAACATTTAACTGGGTCTGGCTTATAGTTTAGAGGTTTAGTTTAGCCCAATATCATCATGGTGGGAAGCATGGTAGTTTGCAGGCAGACACGGCGCTGGAGAAGGAGCTGAGAGTTCTATGTCTTGATCCACAGGCAGCAGCAGGAGACTGTGTGCCACACTGGGAATAGCTTGAGCTCTGAGACCTCAAAGCCCACACTCACAGTGATACATTTCCTCCAACAAGGTCACACCTACACTAACAAAGCCACACTTTCTATAGTGCCACTCCCTATAGGCCAAGCATTCACACAGTAAGCCTCCCAGGGCCATTCCTATTCAAACAGCCACTACAGTCTTCTGTAGACCATGGTTTCCTTTGTACCCATAGCTTACTGTTCACAGAATCAAAGAATACACACATTAATTTTGCATGAGTCCATGACTCTATTACACTGACTGCTAACTTATATTTTGAAAACAGAATACCTGTTTGCTTTTTTTCCTTTTTATTAGGAGTTTTCTCAGCAGCAGGGTCTAACAAGACATTTGTCTTGGAACTGATCAAGTGAATACTCTTAATTTTACTAACTACCAAGGCAAGAAAAGGCATTACAATACATTAGGTCAGTGTCTATCACGTGGCATGATACACACAGGCCATGCAGTTACTCCACAAGTGCCTTGAACTGGGAACTAAGCTGTCAGATGCCCTGAATCATCATTTCTACCCCGCGGCAAAGTTTCACTTCTCTTTCAATGACTTTAGGGTGTTTTTTGCAGAGTGGACCAACTCTCTTAAGTAAGCAACTAAGCATTAAGCAAGGTTTAAGCAGGTCACTGATATGCAAAAGTAACACAGAACATACTGAACGCAGGGAGGGTCTCTCTGAAGTTCTCTTATACACATCACATTTTCCTGTTTCCAAAAAGACTGACACGTCCAAATTTCTACTCCAAGGTCAGTTTGTGGTGGGAGTCTCTCACTCTGCTCCAGCCCTGGTTCAAATCTGCAGCGTGAAGAGCTCGGAGACTAGCTCTGATCACTGAGCACTCTCTTATAGTCTGGTTCAAATCTGCAGCGTGAAGAGCTCGGAGACTAGCTCTGATCACTGAGCACTCTCTTATAGTCTTGGGTTCCTCCAGTGCAAAATGGAAACAGGCCAACATGCAAGAGGAACTGCAAGTATGAGCGGCTGTATCCACAGGTCTGCCTTAGAACCTGCATCAGATGCTTGCTGACCAACCCTAGGAAACTGCTCTGCTCCCCATCTCCTTCTCCAGTCCCCTGGACTGCACAGCGAGACTCAGCTTGGACAGACAATGTGCAGGCTTTACTCTCTTCACATCTATCCTAGGACAGCAATTCCCCAAACCAGGCCAGGAGTACCTGAGAAGTTCCCTTCAGGAACTTCAGGTTTTGTGAATCAGAAGCTGTGAGAACAGGGCCCAACAGCAGGTGTTCTGATGTCTGCTGCTGGCAACAACTGTGTCTGGCGTCACAATTCTGCTCAACACTTTCCTGACACTCTCCCTTCAAACCTCCTCCAAGGAGACTGTTTTACAAACCCGCCACCTGCTTTCCCAACTCCCAGATTTGACCCACAGGTCGTGTCTTTCCTCTTCTATGACATTTCTCCTCCTCTGCTTAAATTGCTGTTTTCTTAAATCCTCTTCTGATGATCCCAGCTTTGGGGAATTTTTTTCCATTCTCTAATTCCAACTATTCTGTACACTAACTTAGGTGACAACCTGCACGGATCACTAGCATTGTACCTGACACAGAGGGGACATGTTAACTCAATTGAACGCCAATTAAATTAAAATCAAGGGGGAATCATATAAAATACAGATAATTGGTTCTGTGTTGAGAAAACCAGATCTCTGTAAAAGACCCATACCAAAGAAGATTTTAAAGCAATATTTACACATTTCTTACATACAGGAAGAGCAAGTGTTTGTTTTTACTACATGACACCAATCACCTGGGGCAATTTTCAATAATTCCCTAGCTCTATCCATTCCAGATAGATTCTTGTGACACCTTCAAAATTTCTAAGACCGATTTATGTACTCATGGTTATGTAACTTCTTGTTCATATTTTTCTCCTAATAGGAAACAAACCCTTTTAAGAAAAAACAAAAAACAAAAAAAACATCCTTTTAAATATATTACTTCCCAGAATATATTTATTTGTCAAAAAACATTCTGGACTTTATAGATCACCCCAAATGTTTCGTTTCTCCTGGAAATTGATTTTCTGCCAGTCTAGACACCTTTATTGTCTCTCTGTTCTCTAAAATATATGCATGGACCCCAACCCTTAAGAAGGGCAGCAGGCAGAAACTCTATTCACGTTATTATGGCCTAGGCTGTATTTCACGTTTCAAATACGAAACACGTCTGTGCAGTAGGCGCTGTCACACACTGCTTCTTGACTCCTACTCTGAGCCCTACTTCATATCCTGGTGTGACTCTCCTCAAAATGAGTGTTCACGCCACTCCCGAGTGTCTGCTACTCCCTTCCACAGGCGGGGCTGGTGGCCACGGAGCAGCCGCCGGCCCCGTCTCCCTCCGTGCGGCCAGAGCCGAGTGCAGAAACCCACGCAGCAGAAGCGGCCCGCGGCGCTGCGACGCCTTTCTTGTAAGGAAAAGCGCGCCGTCCCTCGAGTCCTTCCTTCGCACACACCCCGCCCCGATTCAGCCACATCCTCCTCTGCTGCCCCCCGCGAGCCTCCAGGGGGCGCCCCCGACAGCGGGGCTGACCCCGGGCGCAGGACGCACAGGCCCCACTCCCGGCCTCAGCGCGCACGGGGTCCCACACTCACCCTCCCGAGGCCGCACCGCGCCGCGCCGCCCCTTCCGCCCCCTGCTCCCTTTCTGCCCGCCCCTTCCGCCGCACGCCGCACGCAGACGCAACGTGACCTCCCGCGCAGGCGCAGACACGGGGGTGGGCGGTCTGTCTCGTGGCGGTGGCGGCACGCGCGGGCTCGGTGGTCCGCCTGGGCGGGGCGCGGGCGGGGACGGCGGCGCTGGAGGCGGTGCCAGCTCGGCTGTTCCATTCCCGAGCGCGACCTGGTGTCGGCTGGCCGCGGTGCCCAAGCCCCCTCCTCCCGTCCCGGGAAGCTTAGGACTAGGCCGGGTCACCGAGGACGGTGCAGTTTGCGGAGCGTGTTGCCACCTGTTGGAATAACGGCTCCTCCCCCAGCCGAAGTGCAAGTCTGAACAATGGCGGGCTTTAAGTGGCGGAAGGACCCACAGTTTTCCTTTTTAAACTGATTCATTCGGAGTAATATTTCGTAAGAGGAGGGGCCTGCACTCACTGCCTCAGCAATGCCCGAGGAAGTCCCCTGGGCCTGGCAGGCTCTCCCTGGAAAGGACCTCAGCTATTTCTACCTTGCTTGGGGCGGAATGGTAATTTTGTTTTTAAGACAGGGCCTCTGACTGCCCTTAAACTTGCTCTGTAGACCAGGCTGGCCTCGAACTCACTTGCCTCTGCCTCCCAAATGCTGGGATTAAAGGTGTGCCGTATGGCTCCCTGCTGTAACTAATTAAAAAAAAAAAAAAGAATTAAAGCATACACTATGTGACAAGTGGTGAAGCGGTTGTATACTAGTCCAGGGTTTTTAGGGAAAGTTTCTCATATTGTAATCAAGGTTATCTAGGTAATATTTTTTTCTGTTTTGACGAAGGATAAGTTTGCTACTTAAAAACTGTTCCCTAGCCTTTACCTGTTTTGTTTTGTTTTGTTTTTTTCAAAGATCGGGTTTACCCCAGCCGTTCAGGAATATCACTCCTTTGGAGAATACTAATAGCTGCTTCAGGAAGAAGTGCTGGTGTCACCAGTGCACAGGGAAACTGGAACCTGCCTTTGAGATTGAGATTTCCACCTATATGCGACATTCTTCTGAAATTGTTTAGCCTGAATCTTGTTAAAGCCAGGCAGAAAAATTCAAAACTGGTTTTATTTGGACTTCAAAAATGTCAGTATCATAAAAAGTAATAACTGAAAAAATGATTATATCTAAGGCAACCAAGCAATCTTGGGTAGCAGAAAGGATTTTAAAATTTTAAACATGAAGACATGTTATTGACTTGGATTTCTCAAAAATTATTTTTTTAAAGAATCATTTTGTCTTTTATCCATGTGCAATCAAGTAGGTCTGAGGTCATGAGATCTACAAATTTTATGTTAATCAAGAATGAGTGTGTGAAGACAGAAAAAGTAGGGTGCTGGGTTAAAACAGGTCATTTAAGTGCCAGTTGTACATGTTCACGCTTTCACCGTAAGTTTGAAGTGTTGGGGCCGGGCTGTGGTGGCGCACGCCTTTAATCCCAGCACTTGGGGAGGCAGAGGCAGACGGATCTCTGTGAGTTCGAGACCAGCCTGGTCTATAAGAGCTAGTTCCAGGACAGGCTCCAAAGCCACAGAGAAACCCTGTCTCGAAAAACCAAAAAATAAAGTGTTGGGGTTGGAGCAGAATATATTTGCTGCTTTTGCAAAGAAGCTAGATTAGATTCCCAGCACCCATAGGCAGTTCACAACTGTCTATAACTCCAGTTCCAAAAAATCAGTGCCTCCTTCTGGGCTCTGTGGACATCAGCCACGTATGTATAGCACATACATGCTTACAGAAAACATAAAGATAAACATTTTTGAAAGTTAAAAGTTGGGGAAACACCCTATCTAACAATTATTTAGTTAAACATTCACATATAAGAAACGAAATTTGTAATATAGTAGTTTTTTTACCATCTGACCTTAAGAAATGCTATGCCATGTCTTAGAGCTGTGGGAAGAGCTTAGAAATGACCTGGTTATTACAGGTATCATATTTAACTCCATATACTGAGGCATGGGAATTCAACCAGAGTAATGCACATTGTCTGATGGTCATGGGTCAGTGCTACCTGTTCTTTCTGTTTGGTTTGGTTTTTCGAGACAGTTTCTCTGTGTAACAGCCCTGGCTGTCCTGGAAAGCTTTGTAAACCAAGCTGGCTTCCAACTCATAGAGATCCGCCTGCCTCTGCCTCCTGAGTGCTGGGATTAGAGGTGTGCACCACCACCGCCCAGCAAGACTTGTAAATTTTTATAATTGGTCAGTATGGCTTTTAAAATACTCATTCCAACATATTTATATTTGAGTAGTGGCCATGTTTCAGATACTGTACAAGGTACAAAGTGGAACTCAGGAGAGCAAAATGTGAACATGCTCATGCCATTTTATAGGCTGGCATTGTGTTGGTATGTAGCCTACTTCCATCTTTAGCATGTTTAAAGAACACAACAGGAAAACTGAGTTTGTTCTGCAAGCCACAGAGAATGATTTTTATTCTGCCTATGACATCATTACTACATCTTTAGAGTAACTGGCTTTGTTTTACTTATCTGTACAGTTGCTCTTAAGCCCTGCATTTCTCCATTACCCAAGTCAAATGGTTAGTTACCAGTATTTATCTTGATCAATCCCTTTGAAGTTCAGTATTTTAAGGAACTGCATTATAACCACGTACGAGAAGTGCAAATATGCCATCTAGTTTCCATGTATGGGAAAGAATGTAGTCTTCATTTTATATTCACATCTCATCTTATATATAATTAATTTATCCTAAAATTATTCATTTCTTTCATGCCCAAAGGCATATGTTTTATGTTCAGGTTTATGGAGTAGCCAAAACTATATATCCAAGGTCATCCTTGTGACCTTTTACGGAGGCCAGGAGCTCATTTCTGCCTCCCAGCAGGTGGCAGCAGATGAGTATTCAGAGAGGTGTGGGAACTTCTCCCTGGTTTTCCTGTTCTGGTTAACATCTTGGCTGTGGCAAACTGACCATTCTTAGTAAGAAGAGCGAAAAGAACACTTATGCTGCCCACCTGAGAATTTGTATCTGCTCACTACCTGCTTGGGGGGATATATTTAAATTATACAACAGAATTTTACTGCACAGTTTTGTTAGTATTCTTTCCCAAATTTATTCTTTTTCTTTCAACTTTATTATGGCATTTTCTGTGGGACTTTTGCATCTGTGTTTATGAGTGAGACTAATACTGTCATTATGTTTCTTGTCTAAGCTCAAATGAGATTGGCATGGGTTATCCTATGCAAGCCACCCTGTTGGAACAACACTCATGCTCCCATTCTATGGCAAAGGATACACACATTGTCCATAACTATTAATCAATCAATATCCATCATCTTTATCTCAGAATTTATGCAGTTTAGCTGAAGTATTCTTATAGACAAATATATTGGTTTTTTTTTAAAGCCTTTAATGGAAAAACATGGAGAAAAAAATTAAAGCATCCAAGACACAGCCAGATAACTGTAGGGCATGGGACAAGTTAGTGTGCAACCTGTTTCTGTACACTGAAAAATTGTAGTGAAACTAACAGAAGATTAAGAATAAAGAGA
>JAQHUG010000243.1:1864724-1875657 GCA_028555095.1 Dicrostonyx torquatus
CTGACGAATCAAAAGAGTCATCATATGAGAGAGAGAAAGAAAGGGAATGAGAAACTGGGTATACTAATATTCCCTTACAACGCCAGCACTGCAGAAACTGAAGCAGGAGGATTGTGAGTTTGAGGTCAGCCTGGATTGCCAGAAGACTGTCTGAAGCAAATAAAGGAATGAATTACAAAAGGACCTAGAACTGCGTGGGGAAATCCCATCATCACCAAGTTACAGTTTATTGTTGTTTCATTAATTTTACTACATTTATTTGTGCATATGTGCACACATGCATGCTATAGTATACATGTGAAGGTCAAGGGATGACTCACAGGGGTCAGTCCCCCCTTTCCACTTCGTGGGTTTTTAGGAATTAGAATCAGGTTGTCAGGCACTCTTACTGAGCCATCTCGCCAGCAGGTTGTGTTTGAGGCAGGGTCTTAAGGAGCCCAGGCCATCTTCCAACTCACTGCACAGCCAAAACTGACCTTGAACTCTTGCTCCTCTTCCTCCACTTCTGAAGTGCTGGGATTACAGGTGTGTCCAGGCACTGTGTTCTGAATACAAACTAAACTAAAATGGCAATACACGAAAATGCATTTGAACTTGGCTTTGGAAACATTTTCCATTGAAGGGTTCAGTGGGTGGGTCAGCAGGCCAGAGAGGAGAAGGGGGAGTTACAGATGCTCCCTGCCTGGCCCCAGATGGCCATTTGACATACCTAGGATAACAAAAATGCCATGGATTGCCTTGGGATCTTAGCATCCATCTGTGGACAAATAACTGAGACTTGGCTTAATTAAAGGAAGGTGGGAAAAAGAATGCCATCAGCCTCAATGCCACTTAGGTAGGATGGTCTGGTACCCAGGCCGGGTGTGAACTTTGCATCTTTGTCTCACAGTGGGGCCAGGTAAAAGGAGCCACATACAGTGGGTGGCAGGAGAAAGGGTGCTGGACAGTTTGAAGACATGCAGGCCAGGAAGGAAGGAAGAACCATGACATTGCTATGCTAGGAGAGGCAGGAAGAGGATGTGGGGGCCGTGGAAGTCAGCTAAGTCCTCTGTCACAGGCGGAAATCAGTAAGTAAGGTCTGGAGTTAATAAACCAGAAATAGATGGAGAAGCTTATTATCTAGAGCCGAGGAACTAGCAACCCAGAGGAAAACAATAACAAATGCTGGCAATGGCTCGCCCCAGGGAAGCAAAACTTTAAGTTGTGCTTTAAACGGGGCAGGGTTGTACAGAATGATGTCTTTCTGTAATATTTAGTTTCTAATTAGTCAAATAAATGTCACCCCAATAGAATTTTTTAAACAAATGTATTTTAAAAACTAAAAAATACTAAACAAAACCAGAGCCACACAAGATGCATAGAAGATGAAATGAGGCATATGAACACATGGAATGCTTATCTGATTAACAGTTTCCTGCCACCTCGCTATGTCTGTGGTGAGTCCCAAGGGTCCTGCTTGGAGACCAGTGGAGCAGGTCAGTCCGCAGGTCAGTCAGGCATGACACAACAGGTCTGGCCCTGGGAAGGACACTAGCTAGATTTTCAAGGATCTGGTGATTACAAAAACATTTGACCCCTACTCAGGGCCCAGTTGTGCCTTTGACCACAATCCTACAGTGAGACAGATGTGTGAGGAACCCCGAATGAGGCGGATCATTTTACCAGAGACCCCGCCTCTATCTGAATATGGCCGCACGCTGCAGGTGACCAAGGCTCTTGCTGGATTGCTGCCAGGCTTCACTTCCTTCTTGTAATTTCCTGGCAGCCCTGCTCTAACATTAAATGAAATCTTTCCTCTTGGCAGAGGGTCTCTGAATGGTTGCATCACACTTCTACATCCAAGTGATAACAAGAAATGGCTCCTCTCCTCCTCATCCATCCAGGCTTCCCGCATCCTCCCTCCCCCATCCCCATCTTCTTCCCCCCTCATTTTTTTTCCGGATTGGGGTTTTGCCTGGCCAGTCTGCTGCCCTCTTCTGCACTTGCAATTTGCATGCATTTGTCCCTTGCATGTATGAATGAGCACGTCCTTTACCACATTTGCAGAATGCCCAGATCCATTTTTCTTCTGGCTTTGGTTTCTTCATAATCTTTTGCATAAAGAATTCTTGGAGAAGAGGAATGAATGCCTCCCCCCATGCCCCGGCGGTCTTTTCATAATAACAGAAGCCTTCAGAAGTTGGACGCTTTCTCTTCCCTTGCCCCATTTGAGCAAGTTTTCAGTAGTAAAGCCACCGTGGGAAAAACTGAGGCAGGCTGGCCAGAATCACAACATGATCACTCAAACGCTGAAAATCAGACAACCTCAAGCAGTGGGGACCAGCATGCCCCACCAGGATGACTCACAGTGAAATGATCTCTGCTTCACTATCATGGCATCTCCATGCTGTCAGCCTCACAGAACTGGCCATCTCCATCATGCTCTGGGGCCGTGACGGTCCACAAACCCCACACAAGGACAGAAAGAGTTCTGGACAAACTTGACTCTTCCCAGATTTCCTCACCCTGCCCCCAACTTAGCTCAT
Organism: Dicrostonyx torquatus; assembly: GCA_028555095.1. Taxonomy (NCBI): domain Eukaryota; kingdom Metazoa; phylum Chordata; class Mammalia; order Rodentia; family Cricetidae; genus Dicrostonyx; species Dicrostonyx torquatus. The sequence goes on from JAQHUG010000243.1 coordinate 1,867,250, forward strand.
AAATAATGTTCCCGTCATTAAGATTGCCCATGAGATAGATGGTCCATTTCCTGGTGAGGATGCCAGTTTTCGCCATCAGCAGACAGATGGTTCCATGGTCTCAGAAGAAAGAATTAAAGAATGGACTCTGAGAGGAATTGTAGGGATTGGGGGCTGGGTAGAGAAAACAGCACCACAAGCGAGCTAGAGATCCCACAGCTGTCTGGATAAGAGAGATGGCAAGAAGAGAAAAAGAAAGCTCTCTGAGCTGGAGGTCAATAAAGCTGGCAGCTACATTAAGGCACGTCTGTGCATGCCATGGCATGGTGAGAGAGCTTTCGGGGAGCGTGAGAATGCCCAGCATGCCCGGAAGCCTCTCAGGCAAGCAGGCACAGGATGTTGGCTAGTGTGAGGAGAAGGGAACAAAGAAGTGGAGGAACACTTTCTAAGCTAGGACTCAGAATTTGAAGTTTTCCAGCCAATTTGCATGCAACTGCGGGGGGAGGAGGGAGGGCGCTTCTGGAGTGTGTAAGCACATACCTTATTTAAGGGTTAGTTAATGCATCCTGTTTTCTTGTCATGTACGCAGGTGCGTCATGTTTCTTTCCAAATTCTGGCTTTAAACTGGTCATAGATTGTAAAACAGGATTTGTTTCTCACCAAAGGTCTGGCCAAGGGAAGCACCTGCTGCCCACATCAAAAGGGTATTCTCAGGCCACTAACCAAGCCATTTGGAAAGGGGTTTTCTGATCATCCACGAGGCTATTCAGGCCAGAGGATGTTGATACTCCACTGTCCCCGAGGGGCCCCACTATGGGAGGCACCTGCTGCCTACATCAGGAAGGATGTTAATAACCATGGTCCATGCTGTTTGTACCAGAGGGAGCTGACGTAGATACTCATGTGCCCCAAGTGGTACTGGGAAACAGCTGCCTGCAAATGGCCCTTCTTGGGCTCTTCCCCGCTGCCTAGCATCCCCTGCTGCACTTCCACTCTGGAATAGAACTTCCTCCCAGTTTCCTACTTTGTCTCTGAATTCTTTCTTTGGCAAGAGCCTAAAACACTAGGCAGAGATCTTAATCTGAACGCCCCCACTCTGAGTATTCTCTCCCCAGCTTTCAAAGCAGACTATAGCTTCCCTGTAGAGGTGCATAACCTGGGGAGAGCTTCCTATTACCCTACAGTATTATTCAAAAGCCAAGAAAGTAGGACTGGGGGATGGTTCAGTCAGGAGAGTGCTTGCGGCATAGCCAGAGGACCTGAGTTCAGATCCCTGGACCCATGTAAGAAATTAGGTGCTACAGTGCTTGACTGCAGTCCCAGCCCTGGAGAGATGAGGAAGGAAGCTCTGTGGACCCAGTGGCCAACTGGTCCTACCGAATCAATAATCAGTGAGTGCAGGTTGAGTGAGAAATCCTGCGGTGGGGGGAGGACTCGAAAAGTCAAGGAGTGACTGGGAAAGGCACACAGTGTCAACCTCTAGGCTCCACACATATGCATGCGCACCTCCACACACACATGCATGCACACCTCCATACACACATGCATGCACACCTCCACACACACATGCATGCACATAGACACATAAATAAATGCCATGAAGACAGATAACTGGTGGTAGGCCAAGTTAGTTGTGCTCATCAGCAAGTGTACCAAGTTATGGCACTAAAGAGGCCTCCATCGCCAGCCACAGAAACACACAGCTTCCTCTAAAACACAGGACACTTCTATTCCCAAACATAAACATGTGGAACTGAGAGAAGAATTCCAAGAACTTTAGATTGTCGCTTCCTACAGAGCAAACCAATAATAAAATGCACAGACCCGTTAGGAGTTAAAATAACTTGGCTGGCCTATAAATAAAGCAAGTCATATTCATTTCAGAAACTAAGAGCCTGTGCAGCTACGATTTTAAAAGCTCAAACAGAGCTCAGTAATTTCATTACACATTTTGCATTTGGACAATGTAAGTGGAATTAGAAAGAATACCCACAGCATTGTGGGGGAGAAAAATCAAAGTATTATAGCGTACTTACATTATCTGGTGTGAAATGGACATCAAATGTAATAAGCATATTGTTCACCCCTGTTTTAAATATTATATTTAATTTAAGATGCATAGAGCACTGCCAACAGTTTACAAAGTACTTATGCTCTGAATGTGAACTGTCCTCCACAGATTCATGTATTTAATGACTTCTCTCCAGCTGGTGGCACTGTTTTCAGAAGTTGTGGAATCATTGGGAGGCAGAAGTGAGTCTCTGGGGACGCAGTTTTAAGATTCATAGCCCCACTCTCTCTGTTGAGATAAATAAATGCAACCAAGCTCCTGCCATCTCAACGCAAGCCGCATCTGCCACCACGGCACTTTCCCCTCCATGATAAACGCACGCTCAGAGCATGAACCAATGGAACCCTTTCTACTGGAAGCACTTCTTGTTTTTTATTTTATTTTATTTTTGTTTGTCTTTTTCGAGACAGGGTTTTTCAGTAGCTTTGGTGCCTTTCCTGAAACTAGCTCTTGTAGACCAGGCTGGCCTCGAACTCGCAGAGATCCACCTGCCTCTGCCTCCTGAATGCTGGGATTAAAGGCGTGTGTCACCACTGCCCTGTTAACTTCTTGTCGGATGCTTGGTTGCAATGATAGGAAGGTAGCAAACATGGAATATACCGAGAAGCAGAGCTGTTTCTATGATATGCTGTCTGCGCTGGTCTCTGGGAGGAACGTGGAACAGTCAGAGGTGTTGTCTAAGGAAGTCCTAGCATGCTGCGAGCAGAGCTGAACCGTCAAACAGTGGGGGTGAGAGAAAGCAGACTGCCTACAGAAATGCGGAGAGTAAGAGGGGAACGCATGAGGCTCCAGAGTGGACGTTAAACTGGCCATTTTGTTACCTCTCAGTCACATCTTACTATTGTCCTGAATTCTAGTGAGGTTGAATCAACAGCGACGGACTAACTTGTTTAGCAGAGTAAACTTCCAGACAACACAGCAAGCCGGGTGTGGCGTGGTTACTCTTCACAGCCTTTAGTCGGTTTTACATACGGATTCCAAGCACAAAGAAGAGCACAGAAATGTACAAAAAGATAAAAATGTGGTTGGTGAGGCCAGGAGCAGGAGTAGCGTGAGGTTGCAGAGAAGATGCTGCTCGCGGCTGAAGCGAACCGACTCCCCAAGTGCCGAGGCGCTGTGGGGCTGGGCAAACACCCTGATTGGGGAGGGCGACCGTGAGAAGAGAGTGTGAGCTTTTGTCAGCTATACATGGTTTTGAGGATCCAATGAAATCAATGGGCTTATCTGCCCCACATTTTTGGGGAAAACACACATTGGTACTTACAGGAAGCATTGTATAACCCGCATCATCCTTGGAGTCTAACTCTGCCCATAGACTGTCCAAGGGCACACATGCCTGGTCCCTTGGGCTCCTGTGCCCAAAGCTGGCTGTCTCCATTTAATAGTGTTCCAGGTGGGGCTCCGTTCTCTGCTCTTTTGGAAATCCCATTACAATGCTATGTTCACAGTTGTCTTCAACCACATCTTGCTGTCTCTAAGGCGCAAACCCTTCACCTGCCTTCACACCGCCATGGTTTTATCAAACAGCACTCTGGGGAGGTAGAGCCCGTTAATCCAAGGGGAGGTGAAAGCTGTATGAGCCCTGCCTGTGGAAGGGGAAGGAAGGTTTGTCTTTAAAATAGACCAGAAGAAGGCTCCAGATCCCTGGAGCTGGACATGCAAGTGCTTCCTGACCTTCGCAGGTGCTGGGACTAAACTTGGTTCCTCTGGAAGAGCAGCGGGACACCCTTAGCCACTGAGCCATCTCTCTAGCCATGGTCAGCTTCTACTTCTAGAAGGTAAAAGACCAGACTTAAGGTTAGGACCATGCATTTGTCCTAGGTAGTTTCTTCAACGCCCTGGAGACCATGTGAAGAATTGTATGTTTGCTTGTTTTGTTTTTGTTTTGAGGCAGGGTCTTACTGTGTAGCAGCTCCTGCCTCTGGCTCCCAAGTGCTGAATTAAAGGCGTATGCCACGCAATGACTTCACGTGAAGATTTAAGTGTAGCTGAGGGAAGCACATAGGGAAGCAGCCCAGATTCCAGTGAGGGTTCCAGGCCAGGCTTTCAACTTTTCTGCTCACATCCTTTGTACCAGAAAAATTTCATGGTCCCCTAGGTAAGCAGATATACAAAATAAGGCCGACAAATCAAATATTCATTGATAAAAGAAATTAATGTTAAAGTCATTCTTTACTGTGGCAGTTTTGCTGCTTATTAGTGATTAAACAAATTTGCATATTAATGAGAAATGTGGTTATTTATTTTTACATAAAAAATTAAATGTAGCAGAATATTGTTGGATGTGGGATATCTTCAAATATCTCCAGAGTTGATCAATATTTTGCTTTTATAATAGCAAAGTCTGAGAACCATTTTGTATAAATACATAGTACAAGATGGAGGAATATATTTAGAGCATTCTGGAAGTTGTACATCCCATCATAATCTCAGGCCAAAATTTATTAAACAATTATTTCTATGGGACTTAGTCAGCATCTGAAACAGCAATTTTAAAATCAAACATTCTTATACAATACATCCCAAAGATACTTAGATTTAATGAAAGGATGAAAATATTTGGTGTTTGTTTTCTGTAATTAAAGCACTATGTTTCTGTAAGAGCAGAAAACTGTAGAGTAAAAACAAGGCAATTAATAACACCATACAGTCACTTTGCATATGAGCTTAGGTGTCGCGGGAAGTATTGTTGGTAGCAGCACAGTGGCATGCACTATGTAAAGCGTGAGTGGTTTGTGGTCTGAACCAAGGATGCAGTGAAGTCACGTGATGCCTTGATTCATTAAGCATTCGACTTTGAATTAATTTTTGATCATTGCACATTTACAAACCCTTTACTGATGCCACTTTCTTGTAACCCGCACATTGGTTGCGTGACATGGTTGACACCTACGATTTAAGAAGCCATGGTGGGGGTTAGAGATGATGCCACCTCAGCTAAGGTGGGAGAAGTAGATCTGAAAAGCATGGTTGTACTGCTGAGGATGGGTGAAGGGTGGAGGCAGAGGGACTGGGACTGGTTTGGATGTGCATCTGCTCTGTGTGCTATGGTATGGCCGTGAGCCTGGAAAGGGCCTGGAGATTCAAACACACACAGAGACACGGGGACATGGGTCATCCTTGAAACAAGAACGCCAAGAACGCCCACTTTATTGTGCTCAGGGGCAGCTTATGTAGTGCTCTGGCCACACCCCAGCTGCAGCCACCAGAACCCACTCTCCTGTTTCGTGCTCAGAGCAGCTGCAAACACAGGAAAACAAGTTGTTTTGCTCAGAGCAACTGCAAGCAAGTTGTTTACAGGAAATTCAGGGTCTGGGGGTCCACAACCCCCAACATGGGATGAGTTTCTTTATTAACTGGTAAATGACGTAGTGACCAGGAAAGGGAAGATCACGCGTGGGTGAGGGTGATGTGGGAGTTCAGCTGTACCCATGTTAAGGTTGAGATGACACAGGTCCGGAGAGAAATGTGACATGGATCTACAGGTTCCTGAAAGGTGCCTGGCTGGAGACTCATCCAGGGACCAACAGTAAATGGGAGGCATTTTGAGCCCTGGGATTGGTTGAAGATTGCAGGTCACATTGGAAGAGTGAGAGGATGGAGAGGAGAAGGGCAGGCAGGACAGAGCCTTGGGGACCCTATACTATTAAACAAAGCACTTCTCTATTAATTATTCCATTAAGAGGAGCACTGACATTTCACACATTAATTTTAATAGGAATATTTAATGATTGATGACACTAGTTTTGGCTTATGGGTAAAAATTTTGGAACTAATTATACTCATTTATCAAAGCATGAGGATGTATTCCTTTATGTATTTCAAACTATTTCCCAATGCAGAGTATGGATATAATAATAATAGTGTGCTATAAAGTAGTAATTAATGTTTGCATTAAGGGCAGCCTCAGACAGAAGGTCTGGGCTCACGATCTCATGAAAAGTGGCAGTTCAGGTTCAGTAGTCAATATTTATTGGTCACTTACAGCACAGGACTGGAGTTTCTCAGTTTAAAAGACACTTTCATATTTTCTAAGGGATTTGAGGAATACCATTTTCTAAGTCAAAGAAAATTCACAAACTCAAACCTAGATATAACTGCCATGCTGTACACACAACCTTAATATCTGAACTCTAAAGTGACTACAAGAAATTTTGAGAGAGACAGAGATAGAGAGAGAGGAAGAAAGATCCAGATATAATGATGTAGATACTATTAAAAAGCTATTGAGCAGGTAATAGGTATGGCCAGCAGGATTTAATTATTCCTAATCTTCACAACATTCACGAAGGAGGGAGGGTCAGAAGACACAGCTGCGACGGTGCCGCAGACCTGGAGAACTTTCCAAGCAGCACTCAGGAGGAAGTGCAGGAACCGGGATCCGATGCACTCGGAACCTTTCTTCCTCCCCTTCCACAGTCAGTGCAATCTCCTAGGAGACAGAAGCTGGAGTCTGGAATAAATATAGAACCCTTCTCCCACTTTGAAGATAGATTAATGTCATAATTCATTGATGCTGGAGTTGTGCTTGTTTGAACTTTAAAGCACTTTGCTGTCATACACGAGTTAGATTTAAAGAAATGCCTGAGTAATGCCTACACTAAAGCAGAATTACACAGCCTATAAATGCTAAATCCACTTACACTGTCTCCTTCCTCCAGGAAAGCTGACTTAAGTTTCTAACTCTATTTAGGCAAGAGCCAAGTCCAGGACGGGACAAGAGCATTGGTGGGGACAAGTTACTAGATCTTACTAGATACAAGTGGGCTATTTATACATGATGGCTGGTGACAGTAGAACACGGTGTGTATTTAGGCAGTCACCACGGCAAAGCAGCTGCCAGATCACCTAGTTACGGATCATACACTTCCAGAAGCAGAACAGAAGACTTCCATGCCCTGACCAGAGGAGGTCAGATTACACAACCCAAATAAATCCTTGCCTACAAAGGGAGAGTGAGAATTTGGGACGCAGAACTACAGAGGGGCAAACGGCTTAAGGGATGGTGAAGGTGACACACACAGGCTGCAGACTGCAAATTTGGTGAGGGGAAAGATGAGCGGAGCCCGAGAGACTGCAGTTCTGGGGGTTTGGCTGGTCGACGTCTGAAGCTGACGGTGGCAGCTGCAAGCATGGGGGGTAGCAGAGTGTTGGAACAGCTCAGAATTGATCGAGGCATCCCCCAAACCATGTAATAGGAAATGGTGGTCCACATCTGTAACCCCAGCATTTAGAAGGTAGGTCATCCTTAGCCACACAGTGAGTTTGTGGCCAGTCTTCTGCAATATATAACTCACTGTTTTAAAAGAATTATTTTGGGAGTTGTTAATACTTAGTCTTCACTTTCAACATAATGGGATTTAGAATCACCATGGCAACAAATCTCTGGGCATGCCTGTGAAGGTTATCTTATTAGGTTAATTGAAGACCCACCCTAAATGTGGACAGCAGCATCCATGGGCTGGGGTCCTCGATTGAATAAAAATGAGAAAGTGAGCTGAGCACCAGAATTCATTGCTCTCTGCTTTCTGCCTGCAGATGCAGGGTGTGTGACCAGCTGTCTCGGGTTCCTGTCACCAGGCCTTACCCACCATGGTGGACTATGACTTAGAGCTAGGAGCCACAAACCCTCTTTTCTCAAGCTGCTTTCAGCAGGTCTTTGACCACAGCAATGAGACTAAGTCAGGCATGGTCGCAGTATGATGAAGACAAGCAATACAGCTACACAGGCATCCTCCCTACAAGGGTCAGGGTCATTTGCTCGAATTTTCCCAGGACTGCTTTATCAACCTCAGCTCTATGGTATGGGACAATTCTGTATTCTGTCAATTATGTTTTAAATAAACACTGATTGGCCAGTAGCCAAGCAGGAAGTATAGGTGGGACAACCAAACAGGAAGTAGAGGCAGGGTAATGAGAACAGGAGAATTCTGGGAAGGAGGAAACCCATTCCTCCCCAGTCCTGCCCAGACATGGAAGGAAGAGGATGTGACCTGCTCTGCTGAAAAAGGTACCAAGCCATGTGGCTAACATAGATAAGAATAATGGGTTGGGTTAATATAGGTTATAAGAGCTAATATGAAGCCTGAGCTAATGGGCCAATCAGTTTATCATTAATATGAACTCTGTGTGAATTTTCTTTGGGGCTTACTGGCTGTGGGAACTGAAGCAGGCCCTCATGTTACAGCTCTAGGCACTTGACCACATTCTTATTCTCTGATGCTCAGAAATGGATCAGCAGCAGGCCAGGTGCCCACCTCAGTGATGCACACAATGAAGGGGAATGGTCCTAGCCTATCAGGCTAATAGCCACACCCCGCCATTGGCCATTAGCTAATTATTCTGCCCCTAATTAGCC
>JAQHUG010000243.1:1883577-1984799 GCA_028555095.1 Dicrostonyx torquatus
GCCATTAGCTAATTATTCCGCCCCTAATTAGCCGTTAGCTAATTACTCAGGGTTGGACCATCAGGTCCCAATTAGGTATAAAAGGATAGGTTCACGTGGGAAGCACTCTCTCTGAGGATCGCAGTCTGCCAGCGTCTTTGGAGAAGCATGGTTCCAGGGTCCTGGTATTGTGAATCTGTTTGTGTTCCCTTTCTATTAAATTGTATGTCTTAAATATAGCTGGCTTGGGCAATACTTAATTGAAACAGCCACAACACAACACTTCCTGAGACTGTGTGGTTTGCTAACTAGTTGCTGCCTTCCTCCTGCAGTGGCTACTCTGGCTTGCCCACCTTCAGCTCAGCCTTCACCCATTCCTGTGGCTGGCTCGCCAGGGAGACAGATAGCCCACAGCTGTGCTCACAGCACCTGTCCCAGCACCACCTTTCTTCCACCTTTTCTGCATAGTGGGTGCATTTCTTTCTTCCTGTCTACTCATCTTCCAGTGGCCATTCTCTTCCTCATCTTTGTCTCCTCTTCACCAAAAACTTGAACTCAAACACACGGCTTCCACTCCTTTCAGCTGACTCCAAACCTTTACTCGTAGATTATGTACCGCAGCTGCCCTGTTCCCAATGCTTGGTTAATTGTCAACCTCACAAAATTTAAAATTACCTGGGAGGTGGGCACATGAACATGTCTGTGGGGGATTATGTTTATTGAGATGGAAAGACATGCCCACTTGTAAGAGGAGGCCAACAACCAGCTAAAACCGGTTGTGACTGCCTGGGAGGAACCCCCCTTGGAAACTTCCCCTTGAGCAAATCGGGAGCCTGCCTTGGAACCCGGAGACAGATGGTGGCATGCTATCAGATGACCGGAGCCAATGAAGGAGAGACAGCATGGCGTTCTGATGATAGCATCTCCTGGGTCCTGGGAGGGTGTAGAAAGATCTCCTAACACCTGCAATGACTGCCGAGTCTGCTCTGCTTCTCACCTGACTCTCCAAGTCTGTGGTAGCAGGGCTCAAGGGACACCCACTGTGGGCAGCTTCATTCCCTGGCTGATCCTGGATTATATGAATGGAGAAAGGGAGCTGAGCTACAGCATTGCCTTCATGGGCCTCTGGTCCTGGTTGTGGATGCCATGTAACCAGTGGCTACAAGCTACTGCCTTGACTTTCTCATGATGATGGATTCCCTGGACTGTGAGTTAAAATAAGACCTTTCTCCCGTAAGTTATTCCATCACTGTATTTTATCACAGTGATTGGAAAAGAAGCAAACAGACGCCCAAAACTCACAGGTCAGCACTGGCTTTGTAATTCCTGTTTATTCTCAGGCCTTGCCCTTCTCTCTTGTATTGGCCCTTCTGTAAATCAAACCATGTTCACAGAAACCCTGCTTCCTGTGGTTCTTCTCTGTTCCTTTCTCGGGTCCTTCTGTGGAGCTGCATAGTGGGTGCATGTCTGATTATCAAGTAATCTCATCAATCTTGGGGCTACAATCACTGGAGGTAAAAAATTCCCATCATTTAGTCTAATGTACCCAAGGTCATTAATGGCATGGCTTCTGTCTACCTACACTACACTTATTGGCCCCAAATGCCCCTCAGTCTCCTACTTGTACTTGGCCATTGTTTGCCTTGTATCCACGCTTTCCCTTCCCAATCTTTTGCCTGTATAATCTCTAACTAGCAGACAGTGCAGCAGCATCTCCACAGACTGGAGTGCATTTTTAGAGGTCAAACCAAACAATAGGAGCACACAGGCACTTCTGACCTGACTCTTCTACCTGGACGTTTCTCCAATTACCCAAATGTTCAACTTTAAATGCCACTTCCTCTATAAAACCTGTATCTATCTCCCTTCAACAAAATTCAACCTGATTTCTTCTCTTGTTTTCTTCTCATTTTGCAGTAAGCTTATGTTTACACCAAGCAACTTTAGACAAGATAGCTCTGAGCTTGTCTATTTATATTAAAAAAAAAAGATGGTAGTTTTGATCTTAAACATCACCGTCATATGACTTTTTTCCAGGGAGGTGTGCACACATGTCTCCTTACCTCAGCTAGGGAACCAACGACAGGCAGAATGACTCTAGTCACATCAAGTTTGGGGAACCAGTGAGTCCACCGTGCTTATTTACAGAACGGCATGAGAGGTTACTTAGAGGAGCATGGGTAACCAGTAAACAGCCACATCCCTGAAGCCTCACCCCATGGTGGATGACTCCCATGGCTGCATAGATGGGGTCATTTGACTTCAGTAGCCTTCCACACTCTATCCCCTACTCAAGCAGCAACCAAGACCACGTACAACTTGGGCAGAATTACCTAACGCTGGGGTGGGGGGTCAGGAAGGAGTGGCCAAAATCTCAGAAGGTCTGAGGACTCTTCACACTCCCTAGGACAGAATGTTATAGACCTAACTTTGTGAGTTTCTTGCAGGCAGTCAGGGCTGTTCTGCTCAAGGTGATAATGGTTGTTACTCTCAGAGGGCAGCATTTCAGAACAGTCACTCAGTGGTCTATTGTGTCAAAGGCTTAGCTTGCAGAATTGTGTTATCAGGAGATGGTGAAGACTTTGATAGGTGGGAATTAGTTGGAGGTCTTTGGGCCATTGGGGGTGCTTTCAAAGAGATAGTGGGCAACACCAATCCCACATCTCCCTTGCTGTTTAGCCATGAGTTGAGCGATTAGTTCATTTCTGCCCCATGCTCCTGTAATGACACGCTGTTCTCCCTCTGTCCATGACAGAGGTCTGGAGTCAATGGGTCTGCCTCATCAAATCATGAATCACCTCCACATCTCTAAGAATAAACTGCTTCTCTTTACACACTGGCCATCATAATCATTTATTTCAGCAAAGGACAGCAAGAGCTGGGGGTGGAGCAGTATCTCCTATGTTGTTGTGAGGAAGAGAACTGAGATGGGGATGCCCCTTGGCCTAGTGCCCATGGCAGAGACGTGGGTATGTGTAACTTGCCAGCATCCCCCCGGTAGTTCACAGGCTACTCCTTTAAAGACAATGCAGCTGAATTAAAGCCTTTTCCCAGGCAGATTTAATCATTTACTGAGGAGTTCTAAGAGCTTTGCATATGTTCAGCTAATCTCTGGATGACCCAGTGAGGTGTTACCATCTCCATCTTACAGACGAGGTGGCAGGGCCAGTGCTCTCCACTGCTCATTATCTCAGCTACTGAGTATCAAAAAACACTTCACTTTGTCATTTTCTTGAGCTTCATCTGTTTTCTTGTTACCTAGACAAACAGTTTAATTTTTCTCATTTCTTTAACAAATATTCCCAGATTTGCTCATTAACCTCCTATGGCAGATGAGAATATTTTTTCATTAAGATTTTACTAGAATTCTATATAAGTGCCCTTTAAGCAAGAAAGGCCTTTTTACACACCACATGGCACACCCCCGAGTCTTCATCTGGTAGGTCTCAATGGATGGGATGATCTTTGTGTTTTTTTGCCCAGCACATTTTCAAGGCACAAACTCACTAACTGCCCAACAACCACCAAAGGAACTTGAGAACAGCGAAAGCGGCTTTCCACCAGGAAGGGGGAGAACTCTTGAAATGAGCTCTATATTTTCAGACAATCTCCAGTTATAAATCATCCTTAATGGCAATTTTTATTTATTCCCATTTGCCTTTTTCATGGGTATATGGTGTGTAGATGTAGTATGTATGTGCATACATCCATGTGGAGGCATCCATGTAGGGATCATTTCTGATGGATGTTTTACCTTAGTCTTTGAGGGTCTCTCAGCCAAACCAAGAGCTCACGGATATGGCTAGTGTCCATGTCAACTTGTTCAAGGGAATCTGTCTCTGCCTTCTCAGGTGGGCTTGGGTGATAGGGGTGTAAACTCTGATCCTCACATTTGGCCTTTACCTGCTGTGCCCTCTCCCCAGTCCAGTTTAATAATAATAATAATAATAATAATGATGATGATGATGACGATGATGAAACCAAAGATCTATCTTACTTGTCACCCATTGATTCTGGCACAAGGAACAGTATAGGCCAATGGAAAACACAGACTACAGAAGGCTGAAGAAAAGGCAGCTCCTGTATGTGTGGCACATTTTTAGGGCATTCGTAACTTTAGCTGAATGATCCCTGGCTCAAGTGTGTGACTTAATCAACGAGCATGGAGAGGCCCACGGAAGCTAAGTGGCCCAGCAAAGACAGACAGGAAACGGTCACAGTGTAGGCCTCCTGGCCCAGGCTTTCTCTGCCGCCGATTGTTAGAGGCAACAAGAAGCAGAAATTTGGGCCCGGTCATTGTTTATGGGGGTACGTTTTGTAGTTTCAGTGGGTGGGGAGTACGACATTCTCTTCAAGTGTTAAGGAGCAATAGATCCTAAAACTTTGGGGTTGTGTACCACGTCCACGAAAGAACATGAGGTGAAACGCTGGCATTTGTGGCTAGAAAATATAACAACCTCAAACTTCCTTTTTCAAACAAATTTTTAAAAAATTCCCTCGGTGGGAGAGAGAGCAACACCTTATCTCAATAAAAGTGCACAAAGGCCATCACGTTCTCCTGGGCAGTCTTGGTTCTCGGCCCACACTGGCACTACACGTGTGCCTTCAGTTCGGGAATCTACACCTCCGGTTAACTAAGGACAACCATCTGTAACTGTGCTGCCCACACACAGCACAGTTACAGTGTGGGCTGGAGAGATGGCTCAGTGGGTAATGGTGTTTGCTGCCCAGCCCAGGGACCTGTTTGACCTTTGAAACCCACATCATGGAGGAGGGCCCAGTCCCACCAGCTACCTTCTAACCTGAATGGTCGCACCATGGTACATTTAGAGTTTGTTGTTTTTTTCTTAACCCCCCCCCACCAGTTTTATGGACCCTTCTCTTCTGATTTTAAATCACTCTGCTTTTTTTTTTTTTTAGGAAGTCAGATTCCACATTTTCACGTTACTAATTGAGCCTTTTGTATCTGGCAGAGAGTACTCTAAAGATCACCTGGTCCTACTGATCCAAAATTTTAACATGCAAAGAAAGAAAATGACACATTTTTAATCAAAGTAAGCAATAATGACAGGTTTATTTAAAATTTTCCAGTAGAGAAAACCCGCTAGAGCTGGAATAAAAGGTACTCAATGGATAAGAGCAGAGGAGAATAGAAAAATTAGCAGAAGAAAACAAAACCAAAAAGTACAAAAAAAAATAAAAATAAAAACATTTGAAATGGATTCCAATAGGGATCTTCTTTTAACCTGTGCAGAATGAAGAGCGCTACTAGGTTTGGCAAACAATTTATCTGGAAATTAAAGCCTATGTCTGTATTGTAAACTCCATAAAAACCGCTCAGGAAGCTCAAGCTTTCCATGTCCTGGGTACTGAGACACACAGCCAGCATATCTGCAAATAAAAGGAATTATTCACTTGCTCTCACAGTTACAGGAATTAACCAGCTGCTTAACTGCCTTGTGGAGCAGATGAGATAGAAGAAAAGAAAAAAGTCAGATAAAACTCTAAACAACTGAAACACAGCAAATTCAGACACCAGTTTGTTCATTTAAGGCGACAAACTGAACTCTACGGTGTAGTCTATATTTGCGGCTGTCATTTCATCCCCCCACCCCATCCCTCAAAGACGTCCTAGATCCACTAGCCATTGAGACTATTCATAATCTCCAAATACTTTGTACACACATTTAGCAAAGAGCACACACCCGACGACATCCTGGCAGCAGTAGTGAGCAAACAGTTTTAGAAAGACTACTGTGTATGTCATAGTTAACCGTTACTTTAAGAACAAACACAACCCCATTCATTTCTAAACAAAGAGTTTTAAAATATGACGAAAGCCCACGAGAAGATGATTCAGTGTGGGCTCGGAACCTGATGAAAATCACACTTCAGAAGGGCTGACTATTCACGTAACGTTCTGTCAAACACTCCAAACAAAAAGACTGTGTAGGAGCGTTCTTTTTCTTCTCCTTCTAATAGATAATTTGTCCCTGGCATGGCCATCCCTTTTTAAACTACAGGCAAAAGTCCTGCTAACAGTCAGCATTTCAGTTGATTACACAGCAGGGTGTCACGATGTAAACTGAACAGGTTCTTGATGTCAACAGCACGTTACCAAGGTCTGTCACCTTCTCAAGCCAACAGTTGGTCACAGAGGTCAAGTATTATCAAGGCTCCTTGTCAGGTCTTCATCCCGTCTGACATATCCATCCTTCAAGTACATGCAAGGCTCAACAGTTTGCAAGATACAGAGCCCGAGGCCCTTTAAGACACGGATGAAATAGGATTGTGGGGCGAACCCATCTGGGTAAGAACTTTATCCAGCCACTGGAGAGGGCCATGCAGGTGTATCTCAATCCAGCAGGGGGTGCTAGTAACATCCTGCCTGTGGTATTCAGCTCCCCAGCCCTAGGAAAAGGAAAACACAGAGTCATTTAACTTCCTTATCTGGGTGACTCAACCTACTAAGTAAAAAGATCAGATAATCAGTTCAGGCAATTCTGTCTGGACTTGTGGCTATGTCTCATGAGGAAAACAAACACATAAATGATTGGGTAATTTGGTAGGTAATTTTTGGCGATGGATATTGATCACTCAAAGTCCATCCAAGGACTCCAGACCACCCATTTTGTCTAGTGGGGTGGCACACATCTTTAATCCAGCATTTGTGAGGCAGAATTAGGCAGATCTCTGTGAGTTCCAGGCCAGAATGAGTCTTGTTTCAAATAAATAAATAAAACCCCACTAGTCTTGGGTAATTAAAAAATTTAAATATATTCAATAGTTGCTTGAATAAAGATATTTTAAATATTTCTCACTACATTATTGTTATGCTAATACTTTATTTATTTACTTATACTTTTAAAACATGTTCTTACTACATAGCCCTGGCCGGCCTGAACTTCTTATGTAGCCCAGGCTGGCCTGAATTCCCTGTGTAGACCAGGCTAGCCTCAAACTCAGAGCTTACCTGTCTGATTCCTGGGCACTGGTATTAAAGGCATGTGCTATCTAACCTGGTTTTATTCTTTTTAATATTTTTAAAATTGTGTATATATGTATGTGCTTGAGTATGGCTGTACCTGTGGAGTCTGGAAAAGAGTTGGATTCCCTCGAGCTGAAGTTACAGGCTGTTGTGAGCCCCCTCAGCTGCATGCTGGAAACTAAACCCAGAACCCTGTAGAAGCACTACAACCTTAACTGAGCAATCTCTTGCCCCTTTATCTGTCTGTCATGCCTGGAGAGGACACAGATCAACACTGGCTGTCTTCAGTCACACTCCACTGTATTTTCTGAGATGAGGTCTCTTGCTGAGCCTAGGGCTTTTGCCAATCAGGCTAGACTGGCCAGCCGGAAAATTCTACCTGACTCCTACACTGGGACTCCATATAGGACTGCACCCAGCTTTTGTTGCTGCTGCATATGTGTGTGCATGCGGAGCTCAGAGAACCACTCTGGGAAGCCGGGTCTCTCTTCTCCCCTTTATACATGTTGTGTAGCAATTTCTTCAAGGATAAACCTCTGTCTTAGAGGGAAGCTCCATAAATGCCAAAAGTTCTAAGGGGAAGTGAAACATTCCACCCTAGGAAACAACTCCAAAGCTTGAGGAAGTCCCCGGAACTGACCAGATTCACGAGTCCCCTTCCTCTCCACGCTGGTATGAGCAGTAAGGACCTGCTGAGACGCTCAGACCAGCTGGGCTGCCTGGAAGACAGGCTAGGCAACCTGTCTAGGAGAGGTGCAGATCAACTGAGTTGGGAAAAGACACACTCCAGTCTCTTGAGCTGTCTGCATATTACACAGTGACTTAGCTGTCTCTGAGTCATTTCTATTTCTCTAAGTAACCCCAGTAAAACTCAGTGGCTCACCAAGCTGGACTTCAGAGGTCTCTATCCATACTCTGGTCTGTCACTGCTTCCCTATCTGGGGTGAGCAGACTTTTGTTCGTGTCGCCCGCAGAACAGTGTTACAGCACATGCTTCATGGAGACTGAACTCGGGTTGCCAAGTTGTGCAGTGAGTGTCTCTACCCACAAGTCATCTCACCTGGGCAGGTTTGAATTTCTGAAATGGATGCTGGAGATCCAGACTCAGGTCCTTACAGTTGCACAGAAGGCATTTCACTGACTCAACAATCTCCTTGGCCCCCATCTATTTTTTTTCAGACTGGGTTTTACTCTACAGCCCAGCCTGAAATTCACTACATAGTCCCAGTTGGCTGCAAACCTGTGGCCCCTTGGGCCTCAACCTCCCATGTGCTGGGATTACAGGTGTGGGCTTCCATGCTTGGTTCCCTTCGAACCATTTCTGTGACATCGGGAACGAAACCCAAGGCTGTCACAAGCTAAGCAACACGCACACCACTGACATCCCCAGCCCTGCTATGGCTATCTTTAAATTCTCCCTTTACCCTTAGCAATACGGTAAAGGTGACGTCAGACAGACTGATGTTTCTTCCCCACTCTGGCAGATGAAATTCTACCTGTCAACAGCACAGACCTCCTGATCTTCCAGTCTCAAGTGAAACTGACAGGAGAACAGTTACACACCCCAAAGTTCTTCCGAGACCTGGTCACTGCCTTGAGGCAGCAGGTTCTGTCATTCATCTAGCCAAGAAGGTGGTCTGCTCCACAGCTTCAGAATGGCAAGTTAGGACAGTAATGCTCCACAGAAGTCACCAGGGAAGCCAGGTGACAGAATGTACCGTAATCTCATAATCTTAGCACTAGTGGGAGGTGGAGGCAGGAGGATGGTGACTTCAGGGTCAGTCTGGGCTGCACTGAGCTTGAGGCTAACTGGATTACACAGTGAGACTCTGTCTTAAATTGAAAAACAAACAACAGTGTTGGTGTGGGTGATAAGAAACTCAAAGATTTCCACTTGATCCTTGCTTGTAAAGAACAGTAGCTCCCAGGGTCTCCTGACCTCTGCTATGCATCTTCTCCAGCAGTTTTAAGGACTACATCTGAATATGAGAACTTTGAAGACAAAACCGGGGCACATGAACTCCATCCATATATGTACGTGCATGCAGGTCCCTGGGCTGGGAGAGTCACAGACAGTGGGTTCTCCAAAGGCAGGTGTTAACCATCCGACCTCCAACATCCAGGACGGTCCACAGTATGAGGCAGAAGCTCTACACTCTCTCAGCCAAACTGATTTGGGTTTTTCAGATAGGGAGGATTTGGTTTTTAACATTCATAAAGTATAATTTTTTATTAACACCAAAAGTCATCTCAAAAACAACATGAGGTGGCCTATTGATGTTAGTAAGATGCCATGCGTCGTTTCTCCAGGACACTGAGGAAGCCAGGCAGAGCCAGGCTCCCTCAGGGCAGAGCAGAGCTACAGAAAGTCTGCAAGCTCTGCTGTCAACACACAATTTCCTGTTGCATGATGACGGTTAGGTTACAGTTGCCGAGCTTTCAAAACATTTATTATTTATTATGCGTATGTGTATGCAGGTACCCACGGAGGACCAGAGGTGTCAGAATTTTAGAAATGGGGCTATGGGCAATTACAAGCTGCCTGATATAGGTGCAGAAAACAGGACTCCAGTCCTCTGTAAGAGCAGCAAATGCTCTCAACTGCTGAGCCATTTCTCTAGTCCACTGCCACGTTTTTAGTAGGATTTGTCTATCCTGAACCCCGGCCATGTCCATCACAACTTGGACAGTCCTCCATGCTAACACATACTAAATTCTTTTAATGCTGTGCTATTATTAAACCCATTGAGAGCCGTTCACATGCATCTTGAAGCCAGAGGCTTTATGTCTTTTTTTTTAAAGACTTATTTATTTATTATGTATACAACATTCCTTCCATGTATGCTCGCATAGCAGAAGAGGGCACCAGATCTTATTATAGATGGCTGTGAGCCCCCACGTGGTTGCTGGGAACTGAACTCAGGACCTCTGGAAGAGTAGTCAGTGCTTTTAACCTCTGAGCCATCTCTCCAGCCCCCAAGCCAGAGACTTAAGATGTGTTTTTTTTTTCTTCTTTGCATTGTCTTTTCAGAATAGCGGTAAAGTACTTGCTGAAAGAATGATGTCAACAGACTTTGAATCTGTAGCTTTGGGCTGAAGAGATGGTTTGTCAGTTGAGAGTACTTGCTGCTGTTCCAGAGGACCTGAGTTGGATTCCAGGAACCCCTAAGTGCTCACTACTGTTGCAACTCCTACTACAAGAGATGTGATACCCTCTTCTGGTCTCCATGGGTGCGCGCACACACACACACACACACACACACACACACACACACACACACACTGATAAAAGAATACAAATAACATTACCCATTAGTTATATAATCAGTAGGAAATGGAGGAAGGAGAAAGCTTATTGGAGCACAGGAGCCAAAGCGTCTTCAAAAATTCTATAATCAAAACCCCACCAAGCGATCTCGAGAACAATTACCCAAGTCCCCATTCCACCTGGCCCTATTTTACAGATCAAGAGCAGGTCTGAGAAAGTCCCTGCACCTCAACCAGCTAAAACAATCACTCAGGAGTTGTTCTTCCTTCCAAATAAAAGCACTTTGGCAAGTTGCTGGCCTCATTTTGAAAATTGTCTGAGCCAAAAAGCTAAGTCAAAAATTAAATGGCGCTTGTGAATAATGAACAAGGAGAACTCTGTGATCACGTTTGCACAAACATAGAGGCCTCCATCAGTGTTTGGCCAGGAGGAGGGAAGGAACCTTTGATCTGGATGATGATGAACAGAGCATGGCAGGAATCGCCCCAGTGATGAGCACATCACTGAACAGGCCCAACAAGAAGTCCAAGAGCTTTTGAAGACAGCGCACGGGAGATGACTGCCTCACCCGGGTTTGTAATTAGCGCTCTTCCTCAAGGTAAAGTGGGGTAAAATGATCTTTCAGACTTCAGAGACAAGTCGGTTTCTAGACTGCTGTCACCACATACACATTTAGATTCTTTCTCATTTCTTAGTGGCAGAAGAGGACAGAGACAAGCAATGACTTGGATGGTCTCCTTTCTTTGAGACTACAGAACACTCGGAGTGAACGCCAAGGGCCTTGCTAACTTCCGAATTATATGTAAGATACAAGATTTACTAGAAATACTTTTTAAAAATGACCAATTAAAACTAATTTCCAGTGTGATGAACTTCTCCACTTACGTTTTATTTTGTTACATTGTTCCTCTCCCCGCCGTGTGTGTGTGTGTGTGTGTGTGTGTGTGTGTGTGTGTGTATACACATGGAGGCCAGAGAACAAGGGAGTTGCTTCTGTCTCTGTATTACATGGGTCCAGGAATCAAAGTGCCACAGGCACCCCAGAGGCCCTAATAGAGCATTCGCTTACTGCTGAACTATGACCAGTTAGTGCTGGCATCCCGATAGCACCCACGGCAGAGGAGGAGATGGAGATGCATTTATTCAGCTGACCTCACAGGATGATCACGTACTTAAGGCACATGTTAAATACATGCCATTTTCTATGGCACCATAATAGCTATGGGGCCAGGGACCCAGCACAGCGGGTGTGAGACTGGCCTAGCACACCAGAGACCCTGCGATGGGGTAGTGGTGGCACTCAGTCCTAGAAGCCTAGCTACTCCCGATGTAGAGCTGCCAGATCAGAGTCTCAAACTAATCCACAGCCTCAGCCAGCTAAGGCCACCTGGACTACATTAGACCCTCAGTTTGCCCAAGAATAGCAAGATGGTTCAGGGGAGGATAAAGGTGCCTGCCACCAAGCCTGGAGACCGGAGTTCTATCTCTGGGAGTTGCATGGTGGGAGGAGAAGACTATGTTTCCACTGACACTCTTGTGAGGTGTTGTTAGGAATATACAGCAGGCAGGCACGGGTTTGTGTACTGTGAGAAAGCAGGATGAGATGGGCGGGCGCCGCTCACCTTCACGAAGCTCATTCGAATAGTGCACATTTTGGTGAGTTCATACACTGTCTCGAAACCATGGTTCACAGACTGTGCCAGCAGCTGAGCAAACTCTTGGTTGTTGAAAATTTTCAAGCTACAGCCACTGGGAATCTTGCAGACAGTAGTGGGATGAAAGCCATGGTGGTAGTTGCAGTTCCGGCTCTGCACAAAGATGCTGCTGTCGCTGAGACATTCGGCATACACCTCTCCGCCAACGTAGTACAGGTGGACCCCTGTGACAGGACAGAGCGGGTCAGCCGAGGCAGCCTGGCTCTTCACACAGGCATTCTGACACACAGACACTTAGAAAACTATGTCACCCTTGTGTCAACCACTGTGTTCACGAAATAACAACGTCTCTCAAAAATAATAAAACCTAACACTTGCACTTTGTAAGCACTTAATGTCCCACCTGGCCGGAGCTGAAAGTGTATTTGCACTCTAAAACAGAATGCAATAAAACCTGCAGTTGACTGGGATATCCTGCACGTTTAGAATCTTCTGCATTTAGGACAGGGCTAAATTGTTCAGAAAACTTCAGAGAGAGAAGGGATGATTAATAAACGTGCAGGAATGAAACCCGGGTGAAGAATTACCGCTGGGGCTGTAAGGCTTGAGGTCTGGTTAAAAACAAAAGCCTTTTAAACAGAAAAAACATGTACTGTGCGAAATAAGAGCTCAGCAAACTAACTACTAAAAATAATAATTGAAAAGTTCTTACACTTAGAATGCTCGGAGGATAAACAACACCCCGCCCTCACAAGGAGAAGGGGCAGAGACCTGGATCCTCTCCTAGTAATGCCGGGAGGGGGGAACAAGCCCTTCAAGGCTGCCCTCTGACTGCTACATGCTCCGCCACACACATCTTTAGAAGATGGACCCTCTGGCTAAGCCTCGTGAGGGGAGAGCAAGTGCCCAGCAAACAGGCAGGTGATGCGCTTCAAGCCCCGCAGGTGACCCTGGAATGGCTTAGTAGCAAAGGCTACTGTGACTGTCTGTGGAACACCATGTGGCATGTCCACAGACACACAGGGCTAGGACTGCACTTATCAGCTCTACCCACTGTGGCAGAAATCCATTTTGTCTAGCGATACAGAAAAATATATTTAAGAGAAAAAAAAAACCCATCTCCCCCCATAATAAAGATGACTTTCATTTTAGAAAATTAAGACAATATATGAAAATATAAAGATGTGGAAGCTATTAACATTCCTTCAGTGACTGGGAAAATGCTTGTTAATTAATAGTCTGCAGTCACTGAAGCTTCTGGTGTAAATGTTCACATTTCTGTATGACTTTGTTGCCAGAACTGCTACCAGGCTCCCTTAGCAGACCAGTGGTGACACTCATTTTCTATTATGGCAATCATGACAGATGTCACTGGCCTTTTTTTTTTTTTTTTTTTTTTTAACCAATATCCGTTACAGAGATTTCTGGAAGTTAAAAGCCTGGATCGAAGGCCTTTGAATCACTTTGCCGAATGACTTTCCAGAATGCTTGTGTTGTGACGATATCAGCACTGTGTGAATGCCGTGACCATCTGACCCACACCAGCCCTTCCTGGTCCTGAGCTTAAACAAAAGCAAAGTGTTCCTAGCTGGAAATCTCACACGGGGCTGAGCAAACTCTCCATTTGGTGGCCGTCTGGGCGTCAGTGTCTCTTGTGGACTCACTGTCCTGACGACTCACCTATTAAGCCCACTGGGGTTGTAGGGTTTTAATTATTTTTCATGAGTTGTGCATTTAGGGCTAAATATAAATAATTTATTTTGTATTTTCCTGTTCTTCCTTTGTCTTTCAATTTTAGACATTTTATATATGTGTCTATGTGTACATAGACAGACACAAAAATAGATTTAGATAAATGTTTCAGCCTAGAGAAGTTTAAAATTCCTTAGTTGAATTTATGATTTTTGCTGAGGTAGAAAACTACTTTTCAGATCAACATATTTTCATCAAGCTTTGTAACTGTTTGCCGTTTATCACTTTCACGTGTGTACACACTCAGGACCACGGAGAGGCGACTGGCCCGTGTTGTCACCTAACCTTACCCTCACACGTGTGTACGCACTCAGGACCACGGAGAGGCTACTGGCCTGTGTTGTCACCTATCCTTACCCTCACACGTGTGTACGCACTCAGGACCACGGAGAAGCGACTGGCCCGTGTTGTCACCTAACCTTACCCTCACACGTGTGTACGCACTCAGGACCACGGAGAGGCTACTGGCCTGTGTTGTCACCTATCCTTACCCTCACACGTGTGTACGCACTCAGGACCACGGAGAGGCGACTGGCCCGTGTTGTCACCTAACCTTACCCTCACACGTGTGTACGCACGCAGGACCACGGAGAGGCGACTGGCCCGTGTTGTCACCTAACCTTACCCTCTCATGTCAGTACAGTATGAGTCCAGTTGTACTTCACTGTTTCGTCTGCACACCGACTGGTTTACTTGTGGTTTTGCAGTGTATTTTAATCCACTACAGTTTTTAACTACTCTTATTCACCCTTCCTAGTAAAACTGCCATCACATTATGCAGCTTCCACAAGACATCATATTGTAACCTAATTTGTTTTAAGACACAAACTAGGCTGGGCGGTGGTGGTGCACGCCTTTAATCCCAGCACTCGGGAGGCAGAGGCAGGCGGATCTTTGTGAGTTCGAGATCAGCCTGGTCTACAAGAGCTAGTTCCAGGACAGGCTCCAAAGCCACAGAGAAACCCTGTCTCAAAAAAACCAAAAAAAAAAAAAAAAAAAAAACCAAAAAAAAAAAAAAGACACAAACTAATACAAAAGAATTACTATCTGCTTGAAATGTTTTCGCAGTACTAAGCTACCCCTTTAATGAACAAAGGCCGTCTGTATATGCAGTTTCTCTCTTGTATAGCCCCGTGGGAGGCAATGTCACTAGAGGTGGCTTTGAGGGTTAAAGTCTTGTGCCATCTGTAGCTCACTCTGTCTGCTTTGTACTTGTGGTTCACGTGTGCGTCCTCTGCTTCTGCCCCAGCCACCACGCCGCCTGTTATCATGCTTCCCTGCCAGGATGGAACCAGGAGCATAAATAAGCCTTTCTTCTCTAAGTTGCCTTGTGCGTGGTGTGTTGTCACGGCAACAGGTCAGGGAACGCGGTCATACAACTGTCCAGGTAAACAGAATGACGCGGACAGATGTGAAGTCCTCTCATGCCCTGTCCAGCGTGAAAGGAAACAGCACATGTCTATGTCTAATGGGAGGTACAAATTCCTAAGAACTTTCTCAAAGTATGTAACCAAGAGCTGTTGGCCTGTCAGCTTCCTTCTGAGAATCCATCCCAAGAATATTATCATTGGTCAGGGTGTCTACATAATGTCTCAGCTTCTTCATCATCTCGAATGGACAGAGTCCACTAGTCGAGCATCTGGAGTGATGTTAAGTGCATTCCCAAAACCCTTACTTCCTCCTAACTTCTTAAAAAGGAAATTCTACCATTTGGCTCTTTACTACTTTGGGGGAATAGTCATATTAAAATTTAATGAAATATACAGTCTTCCATTCTAAACATATTGACAGAAAATGTCAGCGGTGTCCAGGCACAGGAGAACGCCCATCTGTGCTAAGAACCTAAGTTTTACCACTTCACCGTACGTTGTCATTTCTGTCTCTTCTCCCTTTGGTCATACCAAGGAAATGGTCACCGAGTTCAACAGTTGTTAGGTTTCCTCTTTGGATCTAAGAATAAATCTTAAAAATCTTCTCAAATGTCTTTTAAGTGCCTATTAAAATAACTGTTTTACCTGATTCATTGCTGTAGATGTTGATTCTTTCATTTTTCACTTTATTTACTAGAGACAGGGTCTCCCTATGTCGCTCTGGCTGGCCTGCCTCTGCTTCCTCTGCATCAGCGACCCATACAGCTCTCAGTGATCAAGATTGGGATCGATCAATTTACTGACTGCAGATTTAGCCACTGTAGAATTAATTTTTGCTCTAATTGTTTTTATTTGCCTAAAGCAGTTTGTGGAGAAACACTTTAAAACATGCAAAGACCTCGAGTCTCATACAATTTTTCTTCATATTTTGCACACATTTTGTTTTTATGACATCTACTTGTTCTATGTGTATGATGATGTGTGTGGTACATGCTATAGGCTATCGTGTGTGGTGTGTGTGTGCTTGTGTGGAGGTCAGAGGACAACGTGCTGGCTTTCTCCTACCATTCAACTAAGCCCCTTTCCCCACTGAGCCACCTCACCAGCCCTACACAGATGACTCTTACATGACCTTTACTGTAGTAGTTACAAAATGATGATGTTTGTATTCCGGCACTCACTGTCTATTTAGTTATTTCTAATTTCTCTATTAGTATGGCTGTATCAATTAGAATTTACTTATTTGACAGAATCTCACAATGTATATAGTCCAACCTGGTGTTGAACTCCTGACTTTCTGCCTCGGGCCTTCCAAGCAAGCGATGGGATTCAGGAGTTCAGCTCACGACCACCCCCACTACTGCAGTTAATTACAGTTGCTCCTCACTATCTCTGGATCTGGAATCCAGTTTCAACTATGCCCAGATCGAATATTACTTTTTAATAGCACCACCATTAACACACACTGGCTCTGCCTTCTTGGGAGTTGACACAGACTCTGCAGTAGCTGTGACTCAGGGTATTTGAAAGGGGAGGTGTGCAAGTGACAGGACTCACTACACTGTTTATATAAGGAGAGGAAGTGTGCAAGTGACAGGACTCACTACACTGTTTATATAAGGAGAGGAAGTATGCAAGTGACAGGACTCACTACATGGTTTACATAAGGAGGGAGGTGTGCAAGTGACAGGACTCACTACACTGTTTATATAAGGAGGGAGGTGTGCAAGTGACAAGACTCACTACACTGTTTATATAAGGAGAGGGAATGTGCAAGTGACAGGACTCACTACATGGTTTATATAAGGAGGGAGGTGTGCAAGTGACAGGACTCACTACATGGTTTTATATAAGGAAGCTGAGCATCCACGGACTTTATTTCTCAGGGCCCCAGAACAAACCTGCCATGGACAGCTGTATTTTGGTATTTAAACTGTCCAAAGCTATGTGGTGGGAGCTGAATCCCAAGAGGCACCACCAGTTTTAGAAGCCTTCTTCACTTTCTGTCATGTGAGATGTGCCAGGCTCACCTGCCCCAGCGTTGGAGGCAGCCACAGTTTCCCTCAGTGGGGAGGCATGTCAGCAGCAATGATCTGAACCCCAGGTGGTATTGCTACTTTGTATCTTTGCTTTCTCAGTAGACAAGAGTAGAAACTACATGCATATTCAGAGCTACATAGATAGGGTCGCATGCAGACATATGTACAAGAGCTATAAACACTCGCCATGTCATTAAATTACGATTTTACATGGACACTTCCAAGGAATGCCACACCCTACTGGGCAGGGAAAGCTTAACCTCTGAGCACTACCCACACATTTAGTCACTGACTTAATCATGTAATAAATACATGTAAATGTTACGGAACTGTTTTAATCTGCCACTGATATACAGGTAAGTCTATTAAAAAAGGTATTTGGGATGGCGAGATGGCGAGATGGATAGAGGTGCTTGCCACCAAGCCTGATGGCTTGAGTTCGATTCCGAGTATCCACACGGTGGAGGGAGAGGACTGATTCCCACAAGCTGTCCTCTGGTCATGGCACTTATGTACCTGTGAAAATTATTTCAAAAGATATTTCACTTAAAACAAAATGTAACACAGCATAGTGCCCCACAATAACAAGTCAGTGTCAGCTGATATGTATCAATATCATGAGAATTGGAAAACCACTAAGCTGGAAGACCTCCGAAGACTGGAACTATTTCCAGATAATATGAATTCGAAAAATGCTTCAAACAGCAGCATTCGGACATTTGGCCTTTGCCACAGGAACGACAGAGTCACTTCTAGAGGAAGCAGTGATGGACACGCGCAGGGGTCAAGCGAGCTCACCTTTCCCGATGTGCCGCCTAGTGTTCTCAATAGTGGAGTTCCGGTTAACGTTGGAGAGCAGCCCGAGGCAGAAGCGGTTCTTATTGTTGGAAGGATCGGTGAAACCGTCAACCAACACGCTTGTGGAGGACGCGTGGAACGCCTCGCCCACACGGTTGTTGAGCTCATAGTACACAATCGAGCACCAGTGTTTCGGTTCCTCGTAGGCGACAGCTTGAACGTCTGCGAGAAGGAAAGAGAAGGCTCTATTGCTCACGAGTGGCGCCTGGAGCACCCCCAACCTGAAACCGCACTGTGAAACTGGGTGAGCACCGTGGACTGAAGACAGGGAGGGGCAACGACGATGCTCACAAGGATCAATTTCTATGAGAGCTGAAGAACTTCTGAGTAAGGGTGGCATTCTCCTTTAATTGGGGAGCAGTCTTCTCCAGTGACTGGCAGAAATCCGAAATACCAGCTAAGTAAGCCCGGTAAGAGCATTTGCTGAATACTAACGACCCGTTACTTGCTCATTAACATACAGAAATAATAGAAATTGCCCCTGCTGACACACTACCTACAAGAATACAAGTGACCAGTGATAAAGCAAGCAGCACCAGAACAAGAGGGGCCCGGGGATGTGCCAACGGGGCTGGAGAAGAAAGCAGCTGCCTTTTGCAAGGCCTTGGTAGATCCCTGCTTTCCCGAAGCACTGAAAATTAACGTCTCCCTATCCCGAAGAAGCTGCTTGGCTTCACAAGACCAGTGATGGCGGCAGCTCCAATCTTACTACAGCTCAGGAAGAAACCGTGCCAGCTGGCCATTCCCTCCGAATGAATCATATCTCTCTCATCCAGACTCCATGCTAACTTCCTTCTGTTTGCTTCAAGTCATGCCGAGCAGGTGTGTTTGTCTCTCCCTTCCCAGAATGGGCCAACAATGGAAACTACCCAGCTTTACGGACAGGATGCAGCTTGTTAGGCCCAATCTCTTAAGACTGATGAATCTCCAAACAGAAAACGCCTCTAAACACTTTCCACCAAAAGGCTCGGAAACAAGTCCTCTCTGCAGCAAGCCTCCTATGCACGCCTTTGAGAGCCCAGGGACACAAACCACACCATTGCCAGCTTCATTATTACTGAGCTGAGCCTCATGGGGCCTCGGTGTACACGTGTAACAAACGAAAAGAAAATCCACCAGGAGTGGGAAGAGGAGGGCTTCCATGTTCTGAGCACAACCGGCCCGTTATTTGCTTTATATACTTAAGTAGGTTAGCTGAAAATATCCTATTCCCTTCTTTTCTACACAGCTCTTCCCTGTAACTCTGCTGTCCTTCAAGGGGCAAAGCTTTAATTCACAAGTGCCAAACCCCAAAGAAGGTTGTGCCATCGATCACAGAGGAGGCCTGTTGTCAGCTATCGGCACTGTCAAAAATGCTTCTCACCTAGCACACATGTGGACACATTTTTTTCCTACAAAAGGTCAGAAGGATTTTGTGGTCTTTATCACAACTATTCCATTCTGTCCTTGTAACAGCAACAATAAAAAAGAAAAGAAATCCCAGCCATAGATAATATGTAACAAATGGGCAAAGCTGTGTTCTAATAAAGTTTTATTTATAAATAAATAAATAAATCAGACAGTGGGCTGATCGGTCTGTCTATGGGCTGTAGGTTGCTGACCCATGCTCTGGAAAAACTATCATAGGTAACAACAGCAGAAAAGTCAACTTTTTTTTTTTCCTTTGAAAATACCAGCTGATTTTTAAATTGGCTTTAATTGGTGATTTAAATGGGGAACACTTTTAAAGCTTTTCAAAAGGAAAAAGATCTTAAAAGTTAAGTCTCTGTTTGGGGCCATAGAGCTTATCTCATCAGTACCGTTACAGGGTATCTCACTCCTCAAATAAAAATTCCAAAACTGGGTCAGAGAGGGGCTATTCTCAATCAGATTCCTTTACATGTCAACTCCCCACATCTAATGATAACCAAGACCATAAAATGTAGAGAACCTATAAGGAAACTTCAAACAAAATCACAACTAAGTTTCCTTCAGATTACCGTCATTTTTCAAATTTATTTTTGGAGCAGTTGGGGCCACACAGCACTTCCCACAAGATCCGCCATCAGAGTGACACATTCAGTATCACCCAAGGACCTAGACGACTACATTACCAGCCGAACGGAGTCGGCGTCAGGGCTTGTGCTTGGTGTTCCGGTCACACGTGAGCAGGGCATGCTGCCCTTGTTATTACTGGCATGCAGGCAGCAGGGTAAGCATTAGCAGCTCTGGCAGTGCCTGAGCTACCTCTCACTCACTAAAATTGGGGTTAAGAACAAAACAGGCAAATTAGGCAGGAACGCTGCCTTGTGATTTCAATTTTCTCCACAGGTTGTAGAGGACTCCTTCAGAAGTTCCGGCCTGGGAGCCGACTTGCCGGAGTAGCGTGGCACCTCATGGCAGGTGGTGGTGATGGGGTGACAGTGATTCTAGGATCTGATTCTTTGCTCCCTTAAGCCTACTCAGCTTGCCACGGTGGTCCAGGGAAGCAGGCTGGGCCATCCACCATGTCACTCCCGGGTGATATGGGCCTGACCGTAAAGATCAGTCCCTCCTCCCAGAGAGGGACCATGAACTTCGGTTCTGCTGGTAAGTGCTTTGAGCGAGAAGGGTAAAATCTTGTCCTTATCCATTCATTCATTCATCTGTTTTTTGTTTTTTTTTTAGTTTTCTGTAACGAAGTTAGGCACAAGTACAGAAAGAAGGAAACAAATGTCACCACTTGTTTCCGTGGCAGATAAGAACCATAAAACAGATGAGGCTGCGTGTGTCTATCCTGATACAGACGACTGTGAGGTACCCAAGTGTATGGATTTCTGCTGGGATCAGCCACTGCAGATGGCCTGTTCCTCTTGGCCCATCACAGACACTTCTGGCAGCACGCATCTCGGTAACTACTAAAGACCTGAACACATGACTACCTAGATAACAGACATCTGTTATGTAAAACAGGACTCAACCGTTTCCTCCCCACTATCTGTGCATGCTAGAGATCTCTAGCAATGTGTATACAGGTATGTGAAACAGCTACACAGAACCATATGTATTGGTAGGCATAGATAAGTAAATTTTAAAGTTATTGATATATGTGTATATATAAATGTATATATGATTATGTATCACATATGTACCTATATATCTACCTATATCGCTTAACCTTTTATTGAAGGGGAAAACAAATCAGCATGCTAAAGACATAGATATGTCAGAGACCAGTGATGACTGGAGGCCGCTACATTCAATTCCGAGATCTCCATGGGTTCTAGAAAATTCTTTCCACTAGGCTCAAAACAACAACAGCAAACCTGTTTTCCATGAGTGAAAGTAACATCTGGACATACAGACAAGAAACTCTAAAAAGGGAGTAAGCAGCAACTCATGTTACCTCCTCTGTTGACTTCTGAGGGCAGCGAAGGTGCCATCATATTCGTGTCCATTGGCTGAGAGCCATCCTGGGCCATGGGGTCTTCAGGAGGCAGGTAAGCAGGCGGAGGGGTGTCAGCTACAAAGTGGGAAAGAAAAGTACATACTTCAGGCACATATTCTCATCTCTCTGACAGACTTTATGTGTGTGTGCCTGTTCGTGTGTGTGCCCGTTCGTGTGTGTGCCTGTTCGTGTGTCTGCACAAGTATGTAGGGGTCAGAGGATTACAGCTTCAGGTAAAAAATCTTTTTTTTACTTATTGTGAGGAAAGGAACATGTCGGGGTCGGAGCATAGCTTGGGGAGTTAGGTCTTTGCACCCTGTGGGTTTTCACAGTGGCAGCAAGTGCCTTTGCCCACTGAGCCATTTGGCCGGCCCTCACTTTTTGGGGGCATGTGGTGGGAGAAGCAAGGTCTCTCATGACCTGGAGCTCTACAGGCAGGCTAGGCTGCTCGGCCAGTGAGCCCCTGGGATCTACCCGTCTCCCTGTCACTCAGACCGAATCAACCTCCTTACCGAAAGACTGGCCTACATGGTGGCACATGTCTGCTATCCTCGTAGTTAAGACGTGGAGGCAGGAGATGGAGAGATCACGGCCAACCCTGGTTATATCAGGCCCTGTCTTCTCCCTAACCCCCAGAAAGATCAGATGCTAAAGACACTGGACTTACAGCTGAGTTTCTGAAAACAATCAGACCTCCAAACTTTCTTTACAGTGACATTTCAGTGAGAAGAAAGAAAATAAGTCAGTCCCAGGAGTTCCCTGCCTACCTAGGATCAGTCACTTTAACTCCGCCAAGAAGAGCATCGACGAAGACAGTCATGCAGCAGACTCTGAGAACCCTCAGGTTTGGTTTCACTGGTGTAAAACTGCCGGAGAGTTCTCCCAGGCCCGACAGTAAACCTATGGGCATGGAATCTGCTCTCTGGGCTTTCTAGGACCCACTAATTAAGATTTGATTTCCCTTGACTTTAAGCAGTCTCCTTGGACTACCTTTTCCCCAACCATTTAAGCAATGACAAGCTTAAACATCCCCAATAACAGAATATGAGACAATAAATCAGCTTATCTCAGCTGTCTTCTGTTTCAGAATTCACATCGGACTCTTCTGAAGAGTTTCCAGCAAATATTACTGAAACCACATGCATGAATGCAAGCCTGGCATTTTCTCACTGTGAAGCCCAGGGCATTCGTTTTCCTGCACTGAAAACCAAGTTCCTCATTGGTTTGTAAGTCTACCCAGCATGCACAGCAGAGCCTTGAGAACAAAATTTACTGGAGAGATCCAGGAATGCTTGGATAAATTCTTAGGGGCAACCGTGGAACCCAAATAAACTCCGCTCCTTAAGGGCTCCCTGGCAACTCCTCCCACCTCTGACCCAGGCAGAATCTTAACCCAGGCGCTGAAAAGCGAGCCAGCCAGTCTCCTGGGCCCTTTTCAGACTGTCTCTCCTCTCACTCCAGCCTCTTGCTGCAGCAATGAGGTTAATTCTTCGTCCCTCAAGCCAGGGGCATAGGCGGAGCCTCTTCTCAGCAGAACCCAAAAAACCTCGCTATCAGCCCGTGGCACTGAATATACACCAATAGGCCTGGTGAAAACCTCGCTATCAGCCCGTGGCACTGAATATACACCAATAGGCCTGGTGAAACCTCACTAGCAGCCCGTGGCACTGAATATACACCAACAGGTCTTGTGAAAACCTCACTAGTAGCCCGTGGCACTGAATATACACCAACAGGCCTGGTGAAAACCTCACTAGTAGCCTGTGGCACTGAATATACACCAACAGGCCTGGTGAAAACCTCACTAGTAGCCCGTGGCACCAACAGGGCTCACGGGGCTGGATCATTGCTGAGGGTTCTACCGTCCCTGCCAGAACACAGTCCCTTCCTCTTACCTCTATGTAGCTGTAATTAATCCCTGGCAGTCAAGGGTAAGAAGGAATTCTAGCGATTGTTTTTGACTCTTTTACTGGAGCTCACCTGGGGCTGCCCCTGCTCCAAAGTCCTCTGAAACGAACCTTCTCACTACTAACTGGTCCACCAGACCCAATGGGCTTGCCAGGGAATGGGTGGATAGGAAGACTGGGTGTTATAAGTTTGGTTATTAAAATAATCTTTCTCCCATCTTCATCTCAAACAGAAAAACATAACAAACAGGATGAAAAAGAACTATTTCAAAAGAAAAAAGGAGCAATAAAGCATGGGTCACTTTCCAACTTCTGAAGGGTCAACATGGATGCTGAAGTAAAATTTAACCTGGCACTAATATCTGAGATGCTTCTTTACTAATCTGTAATTTGAAAATTACAGTCTTCTAATTAATCACTTGTTTTGATAACCATTACACCATCGTTATGAATAAAACGGGAAAATAACTGGTTTTTGTCTTTGCTGAGTTAAACAAGCAGATGGTCCCCAACACTTCTGTTAAAGGGATGACATCACCGGCTGAACGGATCTAATTAAGCGGGGGGCGGGGCGTGTGTGTGTGTGTGTGTGTGTGTGTGTGTGTGTGTGTGTGTGTGTGATCCTTTGGGAACTAGCTCTTCTGCGGCTGCTCTCACAGCAAGCGTTCAGCGTTGGAAATGCTCGCTGAAGCCACTTCCCGGGGCAGCACTGTGCACTGCACATTTCCCTTTCTTTATGGAGAGCAGGGACTGGAACAATCGTGCCACTCACTCAGGAGGATGCAGCTGAATCCGGAAGGGACAGCAGGAATCCAACAGGCCAACCTCTTCTCTGGCTACACGGATATTCTGAAGCACTGGCTCACAGGGTTCCATACCCCCACCGCAGGGTCCCAGAACACCCCTTCCTACCTGGCATCTGGAAAGGGCTGCCCGGGTCTGAGCTGGTGGGCGAGTGAGGGTAGGTGCTGCTGCTGCTGCCTGGAGAGTTGGGGTAGCTGCTGGTAGGCGAGTGGGGAAACGGGTGGCTGCCGGGCTGCTGGAAGGAGTCTGGGAACGTGGCGTTCAGTGGCATGTGAGGCTCATTTTGTCCCAGGTTGCGGAACTGCGCCAGGAGGCTGTGCTGAGGGTTGTACTCGCTGTGCCTGGGAACCAGCACGGGCGGCAGGACTGGGACAGAGAGACAGATGAGAAAGGTGAAAATCGGTGATTACCTCACAGTAAGCTAGATCAGATGACCTGAACTCCATCCTGCTGTCAGAGGGATAGTGACTCTCCGCTCCAGAGTACAGCCTAGATCACAGGACCCCAGCCCGAGGGCAGAGGGCAGCGCCACTGGCCTGTTGACCCAGGGAAGCCTTAAGACACAGTTTCAGATTAAAGTTAATTGCTTTATTCCATTTTTAATTTTTCTATTCACATAAAAGCTAAAGCATCATTACCATCACCAGCTAGCCGGGCGGCTTCACGGTTAACAGGGTCGGTCTTACAGCGGGAAGACCTGGGATTCAGCAAAGGTGGAAGGTCAGAGGAGATGCCACAAAGCTGATCTGACCTTCACATGTGCATGTGCACCCCTCCAAGCACCCCTCTCTCTCACATACACACACACATGCCCGCGCACACCCCTGGCACTGAGGAGGCATACACTCACAATTCCAGTACTCAGGAGGGCAGCTAGGGCAAAGGGATCCGAGCTTGGAGTCCAGCCTGGGCACTCCTTACACATGTACGCATTGCCGCTGTTATTCTCACTTACTGCTAAAATCGGAGTTAATGTGTATTAAATGATATTATTTCCTTAAGTGTTTTAATCAACACATCAACTCCTTTAAAATAAAAAGCAGTGAACTGTGATCATGTGACACCCGAAGGCGAGAGAAAGAGGTTAGTTATGTGGCCTCTGAGGTTCGGGGATGTCCTGGCAGCCATACTTAGAAGCATCCTTTCTGCAAGGACCTGGATGTATGTACTCACTTCTCCATGGTCCTCAACACCACACAACAGGGCCAAGGAGGATGCAGAAGTTAGTTACATTTGCCAACTTAAAAAGCCAAGACGGGGTCTAAGAGGTTGGTAACCAGACAAAAAGAGATGCCTGCTGAAAGCCATGAGACTCCAGAAAATCCTGGCAGAGCCACCATATGGCAACCCGGGAGGAATGGGCTGCCTAATGCTGATTATAGAACCCTACCCTGGAGAGTACCATTAGACCCCAGATCTCCTCCAAGGTCACCAGGTGGCAAAGACCTTCGGAAGCCCTTCTGCCCTTGTGGTTTCGGAGTGAGAGAAGAGCAACATGTATTAAAACCGAGCAAGAGGAGAAAGGTGATTTAAACTGGCTCCTGTGAACGGTGACCAGGATCCCATGCATTTCCCTAAAGAAATGATCAGTGACATTGGAAATGGAGTTGACTTTGGGGCTTTCCAGGAACCCTCTTCCTGCTTGACAGTGAGAGCTTCTACTGGAAGGCATTCGTAACACATGGACTATCACTGACTTAGCTGCCAACTGTTGGTAAAACAGATTGGGAAGTTTTAAAATTCCTCATTCTCTTCCCTTCTCCTGCTCCAAACACTTCCCACCCCACCCCGGGAGACCCTGAGAGCAGGTGATGGATGCTGTGTGCCCCTGAACTCCACAGTGGTCAAGAGTAACTGCTACACAGCAGGACTAACTTCCACACATACATGAGACCATTACTGAGGTAACCCTTGATGTAATCACATAGGAGAGATTTTACAGACTGCCTGTCAACATGGGTTCCTCTGACAGTTCTTTATAATTAAACCCCGCGATTCTTGGCTACCACACTATGCAGGTGACATTATGCCCTTCTCTGGGTACAAACCCAGAGGCCAACTACATATGCCTGTTTCCTTTTGACTGTTTGGTTAGACTATTGCCCAGTTCACCCACCATCCACAGCTGCTGCTTCTTTTTCTAATTACCAATCGACAGATCCTCCACCTGAGTAAACCTTCCACTTCTCATCAGACTCTAAATGTAGATTTTGCTTGAGTCAGCGTTTGTTCAGATGGCTCTTTCATCCTATTGTCAGAATTCTTCCATGAGGAGGGGTTTCCCCATCTCCCGCCTCCTGCTCCTCTGTAACAGCCACTAACATAGGTCTGTGAGTTCCTGATAAACGGGCTGAAACATCCCCGCTCCTGTCTACTTTTGTGGTTCACCGTGTCCCACAATTGGCCACTGTTTTCTCTTCACGCATTTTCAAGCCTGCTACCCCTCGAGGCATTTCTGTAGTTTTTCAAAGGGTTCCTGGCTTCTGCCTCACTTCTCCCTCTTCATCCCCGGGGCCCTGGTTCTAAGCTCTGTGTGTGCACATGGGGATGTGTGCAGAAACACTTTGCAAGGCTCTCCCTAAGCCCGACCCATGTCCACCAACTTTTTATTTGCCTTCCTTCATTACTATATATTTATCTGTATTAATCTTTTGAAATTTTTAAAACAGGATCTCATGTAGACCAGGTTAGCCTCAAATTTGTAGCTGAAGATGACTCTGAACTCCTGGTCCTCCTGCCTCCACTTCTTACACACAGGGATTATTATAGATATGAGTCAACCTGCCTGTCCCAGTTCCAATATATTCATGAATCCCTTAAATTCACTAATTTTTTCAAAACTACTATATTCATACCATCTTATGAACTACACCTAGGGAATTGTTTTCTTTTTAAATTTATTTTTATGTGTAAAACACTTGGCCTCATTTCCATTTGCTCAAAGCATGTCTGGGTCAGACTCCCGCTTATCTGCACAGTCTGTGGTCGGAGCTCACGAACTTCCCCGATTCTTTGTAAATGTAACAAACACTAACACGGTTCTGAAGGTCAGAACAATCCCTCTCCCACCCCTTCTGTCCATTTCCCTCATTCTAACCTCCTCACAGGCAGCTACCAGGTTCTCGCTCGTGTGTTACGAATTTGAGGTTAGAGAGTCTTGTATGCCCATGCATGGAAGAGCTCACCCCTGCGCCCTTCTGGGGTGTGCAGAGTTTCCCAACTTATTTACTTTTCTGAGGCACTGTTTTTATTTGTGGTATGAGGAATGTATCTAATTTTATCTTTTTCTGAATGGTTGGTTAGCAAGCCACCTTAAATGCCACTGATTAAGAGGCCATCTCCGTCCTGCAGACTGAGCTGCTGCCTTTCCTATAATCTCCTGTGTATGTTTTATGTTTGCAGACATTTGGTTCTGCTCTAGTCTGTACCCATGCCACTGTTTTTTTTTTATTGTTGTTACTGTTTTTTAATTACATTTTGGTAATTGTGTGTGTTTATCTTTGGTTTTTCAGGACAGGGTTTCTCTGTGTAACCCTGGCTGTCCTAGAACTCAATTCTGCAGACCAGGCTGGCCTTGAACTCAAAGGGATTGTCTGCCTCTGTCTGCAAGTGCTGGAATTTAAGGCGTGCATCACCACCTCCTGGCCACACCACTGTATTAATGAAAGGGGTTTCCATTTCCGGCAGGCCCAGCTCCTCTTCAGTGTTCTGCGGCATGCTTCTCTTTCTAAAGAGCCTTAGCTACCACCCTGCATGCCTTTGGAAACAACCAAGTTCTTGAGTCCTTATTGAGACGCCACCACACTGATGAGTCAATGGACAGACCAGGACCTTGTGCGGAAATGCCCTCTGTAGAATAAGAAGAGCCAGACAAGAGGTGGAGGCAGGAGGATGGGAGTGCAAAGCTAGTCCGGACTACAGATGAGTGTGAAGTTCTGCTCCGAATGAATGAATGAATGAATGAAACGGCCCAGTGGTTAAGAGTGCACACTGCTCTTCCAACTCCATCTCTGAGGGCTCCTCTCCTGGACTCCCCAGGACTGGAGAGACAAAAGCACTATGAAGGTCTGTTCACATCTGCGGTGGTGCTGTGATCTGTAGATACTGTCTGCTTTAGTTTCCTAGGGCAGCCGGAATAAAACACCAGAGAGTGGTGACTGGAATAACAGAAATGCATTTTCCTGTGGTCCTGGAGGGTAAACGGACTGGTGGGCTGGCTTCCAGTGGCCTTCCAGCCCAGTGTTTCTCTGCACAGCCTAACCCTGTCTTGTAAGGATGTTAGCAAGCTACATCAGGGCTCCCCACAATGCCCTCATCTTAGTTTATCTTTTCCTTAAAGGCCCCATCTCTAGAACCCACATTCCATGGTCCCTGGGGTTAGAGCTTCAACATGAATTTAGGGACACACAACCCAGTCCGTACAGGTGCACATGGCATCTTCCAGGTTCTCACACCTCAAACTTCACTTAAGAGCACCATGCGTGGTTTGGAACTGCAATCCTTGCATTTCTGGAAATGCTTCTTGATGTAAGACACCTTTGAGAAGCCATATTCCAAACCTGCTTCCTAAATATTGTCAGCAACCTGTGCTTTTGGCTTTGGCCCCGAGGTTTATCCTTGGATGTGGAGCCTAATGGTTTTACCAAGCTTTGTCTCTGAGCTGATCGGGTCGTGTGTTCAGAGAACCCTGCCTGCTTGCTGAGTGGGCCTTTCTCCCCACCTTCTTACCTAGCTGACAAGTGCCTGGAGTCAGTCTCTCTCTCTCTCTCTCTCTCTCTCTCTCTCTCTCTCTCTCTCTCTCTCTCTCTCTCTCTCTGTGTGTGTGTGTGTGTGTGTGTGTGTGTGTGTGTGTAGGTTCGCGGACACATGCATGTGGAGGCCAAAAGTTGACATCCACTGTCTTCCTGAATTGCTTTCCCATTTTGCCTTTTGAGACAAGAATCTCTTACTCAACCTGGACCTCACCCATCTGGCTGAACTGGCTGGACCCCAAACTATAGGGTTCTCCTCCCTCTAGCTCCCTGGTGCTGGGATTCCAGGTATGCTGCCTGGGAAGTCTGCTTTATGTGGGGTGCTGGGGATCTAAACGCAGGTCTGTAGGCTGGTGCAGGGAGCACTTTGCCAACTAAGGAAGGGAAGACACCATCTCTCTGCCAAGTCTATTTTAAAAACAAACTTTAATGATCTAATTATGTATATGTCTATGTGTGTATCTGTGAACATCTGTACATGTATGTTAGTGCCAATGCCCTCTAAGGCCGGAGGCATCAGACCCCTGACGCTGGAGTTACAAGTAGTTGTAAACTGCCCAGTGTGGGTGGAGTCTCTGTAAGAACAGTGTGTGCTCTTAGCCCCCCGCTGGCTTAAGTCTTAGGATGTGGAAAGACAAAGTCGGAGTCTTCCCTTCCTCACTGATGTTCAAACTCTGTATCTCTTCCCATGAAAAATGAAAATCCCTTTTCCCGCCAACAGAAAACCAAACTAAGAATAAAACTGCAGGATGCTCAAGTCTGGGGAGGCATTTGTGATTCTGCTGTTGGACTCTGCTTTTCTGTGTTGCCGAGACACATGGGAGAGGAACGACCAAGAACAGCTAAATTATACAGCCGAGCTCAACAGCATTCCTGGACACCCCAGACGGGAGCTTTGTCCAGGGATTCGAGCATGGCTTGAAACTCTACACCGAATGGTCACTGGCAGCATGTGCTAGTCCGACCTGAGCAGTCTTCAGCTGTGCCGGGACCCTCCAAATGTTCTCCAAAAGGCAGCTGGCTTCCGCTTTGACACAAGAGAGTTCTGATGAGATTGCCAGCCTGTTCCCTATGTTTGTTCATGAAGACAGAATGGCAATCAAGCTACCGAAATGCTTCCCGCCTGGTTCTGCAGGAGCAGAGGAGGTGTTACCTAAGTGACCCGAGCAGCGTGACTCAGAGCAACTCACCTGACTTCTGGGCTTTCGCACGCCTTCCCTCCCAGAAAGAGCATCGCCTTACTCGGGCACCCCCATTCTAGATTTGTACATCTTGGACACCTAATTCTAACAGTGTGCCATACAAAGCTCCACACAGGTGACATCTCAGGACATCTCAGGATGCAGCACTCCATCCTACAGCAGTTCTATCAAAAGGGTGAGCTGCCTGAGTAGCTGCCTAAGACAGACATCCCTAATAGAGTATACTGGGTGACAGAAACCTTCCATGTAAAGAGGTGGGTGTGAAAGATGGTGCAAGCAAATAGTATGTTTATTTATAAAATAAAATTCCTTACTTCAAGATACATCTTGGGAATTGAAGAAATGGTTCTCTGAATCTTAATCAAGGTTAAATTTTAACAGCAATAAACAACAGCGGAAAACCCCTTTATCTGTCTGTTTGTTCACTGGTGGTGAGCTGAGGGTAGACAGGGCTTGAAATATCTGATAAGGTCCCCTGAGCTGTGGCAATAAAAGCCTACAGGAGAACAGGGCTGCACCACAGAGTGCTTCACACGGACTTCACAACTACAGTCTGGGTTGCACAGGGAAGCAGGCTCAGTCTAGCTAAGGAACTCATTCCAGGTCTAGGATCTGATCACAGCCAGGCTTTACTCCTTAGCCCTTCAAAACTGAGAGGGAGTTGAAAAGCTGCTTCAAAAATTCTGTTTCCAGTTTCTGATGTGTGTGTGTGTGTGTGTGTGTGTGTGTGTGTGTGTGTGTGTGTGTGTGTGTGTAAGGAAGGGAGAAAGAGAGAGACTGGACTGTTTTCCTCAACTGTTTCTCTACTTTTCGAAGACAAGCTCTTTCACAACCTGGCGTTCACTGTTTTGTCTAGACTGGCTGGGCCAACGAGCCCCCATGATTGCCTGTGTCTGACACTCCCCTCCCCCGTGCACTGGGATTACAGCCATAGCATAACTTCTTTCCAACACACAGCACTTACATGCTAACTGCGTATCAACTCACCAAACTCCCCAACAACCCTGCTCTCACACATTCCCATGTTAACCCATGCCTCACAGAAAAGAAAACCCGATACAGCTAATATCCAGTGGATCAGGGTTCAAGCCTGGGCAATCTCCACAGTGAAGCTCTGGACCACCTTGGTCTTAAGGAAGTTTCTGAACAGTTGGCTCAGCTACCTAACAATCCACTGACATGGTCACATGACCCCCAAGCAGGTTTGCTTGATGAACAATCACAGTTCAATTAATTAATTCGCTTATTCTGCGTTCAGATATGCTCTGTGAAGCTGGGACACTGGTTTTTTAATGATGCTCACTGCTGAATAGGAACTAAATATAAACACAACTTCCTCAGCACCCAGGCCGTAGGCGCCGATGCTCCCTACTGTCTTGCGTTCGGCCAATCCGCAGGCTGGCTACCATAGGCATTTCAGGAACATTCTCAACACTAATAACTCTGGGTGTCTGGCTCCTTTGCTTCCTGGTTCTTGCGAAGCAGTCCCATGCGGGGCTGCGTGGCGTGGATTTAGGCTGGATTCTAGCTCTCCCATTTCAAGTTGTTCATGACTCCGCCTCCACATCTCAGCCGTCCTTGGCACCTGCTCCCTAGGTCAGAAATACACGAGAATACACGTGTGGTGGTGCACACGGTAGGGCGGAACGTGAGCAATGAGACTCACTGTCACTATCGTGCTCATCACCACTAGTCTTCCGAGGCACCTGCCTCACAGAGACCTGTTCACATCACAAATTTCATTTTATTCTATGCACCGTGTGGAGATTTCTCCTCCTCTTGCAGAGGCTGCATTGTTCTCAAGAATGTCCTGTGCAGAGGAGCCTCATCACGCACTGTGACTAAAAGAACTTCACGCCAACCCTGAAGAGATGGTCAGTCTCAACCCTCGCCTTCTCCAAAAGGTCAGTAGTCAGAGACCCTCAAGGAAGACACTTAAGTGGCCCTCGGAAGACATGTAAGGGCCCTCAAAAACACGTGAGTGGTGCTTGGAAGACACGTGAGTGGCCCTCAAAGACACGTGAGTGGTCCTGGGAAGACATGTGAGTGGCCCCCGGAACACAAGCAAGTGGCCCATGGTCAAAGTGGCCAAGCTGAGTGGACACCTAAGCCAGATCATCCCCTATCAGGTTTTCACATCATTACCAAAGAAAACTGGTATCTTCTTTACATGGCCTTTTTCTGTCCTAATTCCTAAGGGATTCCACGCTATCAGTCTACGTGGGCCGATCCCCTCTCACTGATATTACATGTGAGGTTTCGGGATTTCTGAGCCATCACCACCAATGGTTGATCAGGTGGCTGTCTCTCTTGCATCTGTGTACATAAGCTTCTGACCACCTCTCCTATTTGTCCTTCCTGTCTGGTTACAGGACTCCTGGGATTACAGACGTGGGCTTTTTAGGGGCTTCTTGAAAGAATTTGGACAAAACAAAACACCCCGTGGGTTCCAGCTGCAGAAACAGTAAGGAAGACCCTGCCTCAGAAGCAAGGTGGAAGGAGAAAGGCGACTCGTGAGATGTCATCCTCTGACCTCTGCATAGACGCCGTAACCTGGGCCAACCCTGTGCTCCTCCCACAAAACGGATGAGCCGCCTTCAAATTTTCTTCCCATGCCTTGTTCTGACTGAAGCTTTCAGAGGTGGGGTGGAGTGGGAGGTCTCTGTGTCATCTAATGGTTTGTTAGGATTCTTTTGCTAACACAAACTTAACAGAAAATCAGCTGAAAAGGGGGTAATAGTTTCATTCATTCATTTGTTCACTTATTTGGCTCATGGACCTGTGGTGGGTGACAGAGCACACTCCAGCTGGAGCACACAGTGGACCAAAGCTGTAGCCTTCAGTGACCTAACCTTCCATGCGGCACCACCAGACTGACGCAGTTGTGCTTCTGTGTGATGGCAATGCCATATTTGCTCATTTTCCTTGGTCTTAGCCATTCATCTATTTTTTCTTGGCCTGCTTCATTAACAATATTCATTTACGTTATTCTTTCTCTACCTAAAAACTGATTACAGTCCTTTGTACAGGGCTGCGGGATGGCTTGCAAGCCTGAAGACCTGATTCCATCCTGAGAATCCACAGAATACCAGGCACGATGGCTCATAACTCTCCACACACACACTGGGGAGGAAGAGACGGGAGGATCCCTGAAGCTCACAGGCCAGAGACTCAAACCTGGTGATTATCAACCTTGCAAAGAAAGTGGACTGTGTTCCTGAGAATGACACCCAAGGTTGTGCTCTGGCCTCCAAATGCACACAGACACATAAAAAAAAAATCCCTGGGATGACAGACACGTGAATGTTTCTGCATTGCACCATGGGCCAGCATTAGGTGGAACATGGTGTCCAGGTGTGTCACAACTGAGGAAGTCCTGTCAGTGCTCCTCTGAGGTTTAGGAGTTAAGTCCATCCTCCATCCACACCTGCCACTCAGTTCAGCATACACTACTAAAATTCTGTGCCCGTCTTTTTTGGGGGAATAGCTCCTGTAGAGCCTTGTGCTTATTAAAATGTCAGAAGGAACAGAAATTTAGGTGTATTGGAGCACAGTGCATGCTGTCTTGTTTTATTTTTTATAGTTAGTATAGTTAATTTACTTCCAATTTTCATAATCTTTGTAATGAACACATCTTGGAATCTGACTTATAACACAAAAACCTTCAAGCAAGGTCAATACTGCTCCCCTACCCCCGCCACCTCAGCAAACGTACTGCACAGGCCCTCTGGGGTTTTTTGTTTTTTGTTCTTTTCCAAGACAGGGCTTCCCTGTGTAGCCCTGACTGTTCTAGGACTAGTTCTGTAGACCAGGCTAGCCTCAGATTCACAGAGATCTGCTTGTTTCTGGTTCCCGAGTGCTAGGAAAGGCAGCCTCAGGACCACTTAGTTTGCTTCCTTCCTTGGCATCAATTTTCTCTGCCCTATTCCTGCTTGGCAATAATGGATCTTTCTCCAGTTCTGTAACATCTAAAACATTCTCTTCCAGGTAAAATTTACCAAGCCACAAATTACAGGACGAACAGACAGCTGGAGCTGAAGCCCATATTTAGCCGACAGGTGAGGAGGATTTTCAGTGTGTTTCCATTTTCAGCAGCAGCAGCATTCTCCAATAATTAAAATAGAAGTCTCAGGCTCCATTTATTTAGGGGAATGGTGTCTTATGAGACAGGCTCTTACTCTGTAGCCCCAAACTCACAACTTTTTGCCTCAGCCTCCCGAGGGCTGAGAATATAAGTATGTGCTGGCACACCTGACAACAATTCCAGGATTTAAGGCTCAGGTTTGATAAGGACTTTCATAGTGAAGGTCA
This sequence comes from Dicrostonyx torquatus, assembly GCA_028555095.1. Lineage (NCBI taxonomy): Eukaryota > Metazoa > Chordata > Mammalia > Rodentia > Cricetidae > Dicrostonyx > Dicrostonyx torquatus. The sequence goes on from JAQHUG010000243.1 coordinate 1,917,868, forward strand.
AAGTGCAAAAAAATAATTTTAAAGATCCACATGAGAAAAAAAAAAAGAGGCCAGCAGCCAGGAAACCCCCATTAAGGCACTTTGAGAGCAGAGGACAGGAGCCGAATGGTCATCTCAGTACCACAATTAGGTGACTTACTCAGCCTTGGTCAGCAGTTACTTTGGGAAAAGAAAAGAGAAGCACTATTTAATCCGACCACTAATAAGCAGCCTCCACTCCGAAGGCTAGTAAAAGTCCAGCAGACAGCGGACGGCTACAGCAGCAGCAGGGCCAGTCTCAGAAGTCTGGGAACTCTGTTTCCTGTGAGCGTCTACACGTGTGAGGGAGAACAATGCAAACATGTTCTTGAGAGATGTGTGTTTCACTGATGGCAGGAGCACAGCCTCTCCACAGAGAGAAGAGTCTCCGCTGTGCGCGCCGCCCGCTGAAGCTACTGCTGCCGTTTCCCAACCATCATTTTTACACTATTTTATTTGTAATAAAATACAAGCCACGGGTTAAGAAGAAACTGTAGTTACTTAAATTGATGACATTATTTTGGGGCAAAGAAATAGAAAGCAAAGATACTCAAAGGAACGACAAAATCTGCACGAGACAAACGAAAACAGTCGACTGTCTTTCTCTCAATCTCAACCTTGATGACACCTGAAGGAAAAATCTAGAAAGAGCCAGCCAACTTCCTATCTGCATTAGAACAAGAAAACTCTCCGAATGCTGAACAACTTCAAAGACTGATTGCCGGGTACCTTGTGAATGGACAAGCTCTCCAGGACAGTGGGGCAATGAGTGGCTGTCATGTGATCACACACATGCACTCTAAGAGGACACAATACCACTTCGCAGCACGAAAGACCCAAGTCAAGACCCTGTTATATTTACACCAAATACATCTCAGCCTTGCCCTCAAAGGACCTCTAGGGCTGTCCTGTAGATGGCTTCTGAGACTCGTGGCTGAAGAGGAGAAAGAATAGGAAGCTCGGAGTCAGCTTACCCTCGCCACCTCATCCAACCTTTATGTTAAAGCAAGTTACTAAGTAACAGAATTGCACCAGGAATGGCTTCCTTTTTATCCTACATCAGCAAGGAAACCAAAGAGAGGAAGACGGTTTCCAAAGGCTGCAGACAAATTGACAACTCATTCTAGAAAGACAGACGGCTGTAGGAATATACTAGTCAGGGCATTTTCAGGGATCCACAATCCCTGTTGCTGTGGTAGCTGTGGAGACAGAGATGTTAGCATGCAGGGGGCCCGCCCTATGCTTTCTTTACTCAGAGAGGAGCTGACCAGCAACGGGCTGGGAAGTATGTTCTGAAGAAGCTGGGGTTGCTATAGGAAAGGCACAATCTCTCTGGGGTAGGAAAACGGTGGGATCAAGGATGAGTCCCAGCCACACAGATCTCTACCACCTTTAGCTCTGAAGGAGAAAGGGAGCTGGACGGCGAGAGAGGAGGGAGTTGCCGAGGAAAAGGCCTTGAGTGCCTGCAGAGAGCTCAAGCACAGAACCAGTAGAAAATGGAGAAGGACGTAGGAAAGGGGCAGGGCTCGGCTAAAGAGCACTGGGAAAGAGGACTCTTCTGTCAGGGCCACATCTTCATAGCTCGCGAGCTGTAGAGGGGACAGAGTGAGCAGGTGGGGCTGCAGCAGGGCAGGACACACACACACACACACACACACACAGACACACAGACACACACACACACACACACACACACACACACACAGTGTTCTCATCAGTGACCTCAGGTGTGAGAGCACTGCCTGTGTTCAGACCCCTCTGCTGTCCAGGCGTCTGGCACCCAAGTCCCTTGACATGGAGGAGTCCCTTTCATTACTTGAATTACATTAGATTTTTTTCCCCCGTGGACCCTGTGAACCGAAACCCATGGGCCCGGAGTCTAATCTGTGAGGACTGCTTGCACAGTCCTCTTCACTCTCTGAGACTCCCAGAAAACCATGTGTCTTTATATGAGCTGTTCCTAAAAATAAATAACAATAAAAAAATCTACATCCTATTTGGTTTGCCATACAGTAAAGAGTGTTAATACTAAAGCAATGAGAACCCAGCAAGGTTGCTAGGGAAAGGGGGATATAGAGTCTTAGCCTGGAGCAACCTGTAACAGTGTCAGTTTCAAAGGGCCCAATAAAAAGTCACCCGGAAAGGAAGCTAGAAGATGTGTAAGAAGAGTATAGTGAAAACTTATGAATGCTAAATAATATTATGTGTGACGGCCTAATTCTAGCAATCGTTCCCAAATGAAATTCCAACAGAAGAGAGGGTCCTTCATAGCACTGGACAAGGTCATCGTAAAAATGTACGTTCTAGAATCACACAGCATAATATGGAATGAACACGACAATCAGTTCCAGGAAAATCTAATGTCACTATATAATGTTTTAAAATACACAAAACAATGTGTTCCTATGGACAAATGTATTAGTATAAAATATACACGGTGATAAATGTCAAATTCAGAATGGCGGTTACTCACAGAAATATAACAGAAGGAAACACATGATCTTAGTTTATATGCTCTCTTTCCTAAAATAGGCAGTGGACACAAAAGCTTTTGTAAATCTTTCCTAGTCTTTTTACATGACTTAAATGTTCTGCAAAAATACAAAATGCCCTTGGAGACAAACAGATAATTGCACGACTGAGCTGGAAGTTTGCAGTCACTAAAGTGACACCTCTACCCTGGGGTCTGAAGTTTTTGTGAGAGAAAGATCACCTGGCCATCCCCGGAGCGGGAACAGGGAGGGAAGGCACATGAATCTGACACCATCCACATTTGCGGATCCTCAGGAACTGCCAACTAAGTGAACCAGTCCATCAACAAAATCACCCAGAATGACAATGTGGCATTTCAATACTGAAGCACTGATCCACCCATCCGGATGGAGAAACAAATGCAAGGGCAAACTACATAAATTCAAAATGTCGTGGTCTAGCTCTAGGGGACAGCAGCCCAGAGTGTTCTGGACGCCCTCATCTGCAGCCGCTCAAGTCCCTTATTTAATACGGCACCAAATTTGCATGGAGCATGCACCTGTCTGCCCTACACTTTAAATCAGCTCTGTGCCACTCACGATGCCAAACATGATATAAATGCTGTGAAGACAGTCACTCTATTGTTTAGAGAGTAAGAGGGGCTTCTGTCCTTCCCTAGCTGCTGTCACCGAGTCTAGGCATCCGCAATGGTCAGTCAAGCGGGCTGCCCTGCTCCAGGTTCCTGGTCAAGAGTCACCTCAAGGCCGTGGACTCCTTCCAGCACAATGGGCGGATTCACCGAGACTAAGGGAGTGGAGCCCACTGCCAAGGCAGAGCTGTGCCAGTCACAAAGCTGAGACTAGGCCAATGAAAGTCAACCTATATGAGGACCTCCAGCCCTAGCAACTTTCAGCAGCATCACGTACAAGTCCCGCCCTCATCTCCATGTGCAGCCCTAGCAACTCTCAGCAGCATCACGTACAAGTCCCGCCCTCATCTCCACATGGTGGCTAGTCAGAGGCCTGGGGTGTTGAAGAGGAAGCAGACTCACCCACCAAGAGCTCCTGAACCCTGAGCCCCAGAAAGAAGGGAGTCCACTGACTTTCAACCACCAGAAACGAAAGAGAAAGTGCCTGGAAGGAAGAGTCGGCCTGCTCCACAGAGACAGAGTTCCTTTTCTAAATGTTTGCATCTGCAGCTCACTACATATGGATGCAGCACCCAAAGATGTGAGTGGCCAAGCAGAGCCTTTCCCACAGCCCAGCGCCACACGTGTAAAAACTGATATGGTAAAGAAACACGTCAAATCCTCACACAGCAGAACGTCATCCCACAGGGAACACACGACAGCACACCTCAACACAGATGACAAAAAACACTGCCAGGAAACATGAAGTGCCCCACACTGCCTTTCCCTCAGAGCACACGGCAAGAGCCTGTGCTTCAGCTGACAGCTGACATACCACACAGCTGAAACTGCTAGAAAGACACACAGAATAATGTGAACCATACAAAGCAAATTCACACAGAAAACTCCATTTTCAGAGCCCAATTCCAAGAAATAAAGTCACAGAGAAGGAGGCTGTTAGCATGTATGAAATACTCCGGGGTTGCAGAAATTTGGACCACACTGCACCCCCAAATGTTCAGTCACTAAAGGCTCGTCCCCAGAGCCTAGTGGGAAGTCTCCTAGTCACCAAAGGGGATAGTGGGGCTCCAGCTCTTTCCTCTTTTGACATGAGCTCTGCTCCATCACCGTTCCACCCCAGGATGCTACAGTGCTGCAGGACAGAGAGCCCTGGAGCCAATGGGACCAAGGACCGATACTTTCCAGATCACCTGTCTCTTTCTAAACTGATCGTTAGAGGTGCTTGTTACAGTGAGCGAAGGCTGAGTAGCGTACAAGTGTTCTTGTGTTCTTTCTCTTTTGCACACACATGTACGAGCCCCCACAACAGAAAGCTGCTCTCAACAGAACTCACGGGGCACACCAAGTGCACCCCCACTCACCAGGGCTCTCCACTCGCTTGTAGTGGTAGGGGTTGATGCAGACCTCCTTCTGCTTGGAACCAAAAGGAAACTCACAACACTCCAGAGGCTTCAGTTCATGGTGGCTCTGGAGGTCAGGCCAGCGCCACACGCGGCAATAAATGACATGAGGCAGTCCCTTGCGGTGGGACACCTGCAGCCTGCCATCCAGGGAGCGGGGAATGGTGACGCAGCTGCTCGGCTGCCCCGGGCAGCTCAGGGCCTTCTCCAACTCTTCCATGGCCCCTTTCTTTTTCTTCAGTTTTTTCACCAAAGCATCCACGGCTTTCTCTGCCCATTTTTCTTCCTCGTCACCCTGTTTCCACCCTAGAAGTCTCTTCACAGCCGGACTCGTGAATGAAAACAAGCTGGTCACGTTCATAGCGACTGGTGTAGCTCTTCACAGTCCTCACACCGGGTGAAGTGGGGAGGTCTCCGGCGGGCACAGTCAGAAGAGATTTCAGTTTGTTTACATAGATTCTCTTTAGCTACTCGCTCGGTTCCTCTGTTCCAAGAAGGGACCCAAAGTTAGCACCTGCAAAAGACAGGATAGGAAATTGGCTTTAAAGTTAGCTCAAGACACATCATGGTTAACTAATTATTAAGTGCCAGGTACTAATTCCTTCCGCCTTTCCCTGTTCAGGTGGCCCCGGCTTATACTGTTCAGCTTCCCCATTTGGTGGCTTTGTTAGAGATGCGACCCCATGCTAAGCTGCTGAGCTGCCAGGAGCTGAGCTGTGTTCTCCTGAAATTCATACATCAAAGCCCAATGCCCACTGTGACGGACACTATTTGGGCCTGGAGCCGCTAAGGAACTCACTAGGGTTAAATTAGATTATAAGGGTGGGACCTTAATGCAACAGGATTGGCGGTTTTACAAGAGGAAGAGAATAGACCGCTCACAGCCACACCATGCCCAGGACAAAGGTCACGGAGTGTTTCCAGCATGGCTAGCCACTCAGGAGATTTGCATATCACCACCTCAAAGGTACAGGCAAGTGATAAGCCTCCCAAGACACCAAGCAGAAGACTGCGAAGAATCAGAGCCACTATCCCAGCCCACAGTCCTGTGGAGACTGACATATTAGCTGATGAGAAGAACTGACAGACAGAGGAGTAAAGTGTAAACGTGTGACCCAACTTATATGAAAACCAACACGCAAAGGAGTAAAGCCATGAGGAATGTGAGACAGTGGGCCAAGAGCTATCTGCGTGCCTAAAGTGCTTGCCTCATCCAGGCCCCACACAGGTACTCAGCCCACGCTGAAAGCCAGGAGTGGTGGTGCAAGCTTTTAACCCCAGCCCCAGGAGGAGATGGGACAGGATGAGGGATGAGGGACAGGAGAGTGTCTCTGAGCTTGCTGGCGGCACTGCTTAGACCAGGGGGCAAGCTCCGGGTCGTGAAAACGAACAAACACAATGGAAAACTGACAACCGCAACATGTGCACACAACCAATGAATAAGACATGTGCAAACAATAATGAATAAGACCTCTCCGTCTCAGTAGAACTAGGAAATCAACAATAATATCATTACTGAAAATAACCACATATTAACTGTGAGTCAGGAAGAGATTACAGTGGAGATGAAATATTTTAATTGAATGATTATAAAAATATGACATCAAAAATAATAAGATGTAGCTGGGCGGTAGTGGCACATGTCTTTAATCCTGGGCAGAAGCAGCAAATCTCTGCGTTTGAGGCCAGCCTGATCTACAGAGGATAACCTAGTCTACAGAGGATGGCCAGGTCTATAGAGAAACCCTGCCTCAAGAAAAAAAAAAAGAAAGAAAAGATATGACAAACTGTAATCATATGGAAATTTATAGCTAAAATGTATTTACTGGAGAGGAAAAAAAAAGTCTGGGAATGTAAGCAGGGATTTAAACCCAAAGAAAATACAAGGAATTGAGAAATTATTTTTTAAAGCATACTAAAGAAAACCAAAATGCAAATAAAATTGTATAATCTCTTAGAAAAATCATAAATGACCAATAGCAGAAATAAATTAGGGACAATCTTCCTGATCCTCAGTCTTAAACGGATAATGATCATGAGGTAACTGGCTCCTTACTAGAGGAAATGACCGGGCCACTCTGTATCTTTGGAGCACAGCATGGTACCTGGCACAGGACAGATTCTCAGCAAATGTTGGATGACTGGGCTCCAGAACTTACACCAAGATGAAAAGAACCTTAGTTCTCCAAGGGTAAAGGCTGCTTCACTCAACGGAGAGCTACTTGTCCTTTCACTAGAGCTTAGCCCTAATTTACTAGTTATTTTGAAGTTTTCTTTTAACAGGAAATGAAAGAGAAAACAAAGTTAGGCCCTTAGCAGAAGTCACAGGCAGTTAGCAGGCACCTATTGATATGGTAATTCACTCTTCAGTAAAGCATGGGGGGCACCCCGCCCCCAGAACTGGAAAGACTGTTTCTTTCTAGATCTCCAGAAGCAAGTTAGAGAGACCCTGAATTTCTTCCAGCTCTTTTCTTTTACTCCCCAAAAAGATTTTTAATATTTTAACCACTGACTTTCAAATAGGAGGGCTTATTTATCCCAAAATCACTTGAGGGTTGTTTTCTGATGAGTGTTTACCGTACGAAGTGAGTGTGCTGGGGTGGAGGGGAACTGCCCAAGAACCACCATTCTGGATCTTTATTCCCCCAAACAGTCATCCCAAGTGCCTGGAACTAGGGCGGTGGGGGTCGGTGGTGACCAACACCCTGAGGGACGTTTAAGGGAAGAACCAGAATGTAACTCACTCCATGGGGCAGATGGCTGACCCAGGGCCAGCCCCACAGGACTGCGCTGCCCTCTCCTGCCACTCCAGGCCTCACCCAGAAGGAATGCTGACCTAGGATAAGAGCGCCATGTGGTAGCAGTTGTCAGACACACAGAAGCAAGGCTGATACCTGCGTGTGTCCTTACTCCTTACAGTACGGGGCATGGCCTCTGGGAACAAAGCTCAGAACTCCCCCAGAGAGTCCCCATCATCTTCCTTTGGAAGGAAGTCCTCCAACTGTCAGTCTTGGCTGGGGTATCACCAGCTATGGTACTGCCTGCTGCAGAGGCTTGAATAAATGAAGCCAAAGTCCGCTACAGAACAGAAAAGACGAAAAGGAGTGAAGAGTTGACTTCAGGAAGTTTTTTCAAAGAGGAAGCCTCAGACTGACTGTATGAAGGTGAATGATATGTAGACAAAGCACAGGGGACGTCCTGGGTGCTTCCAATCCCCCACTCAGATCTTACCATTTTCTTCACTTTAGACATGAAGAAGTAAAACTGTGAAAAGTTAAATGTTTTGTTCCATACTCCATGTCTATGAGTGAGAGACAAAACCAAGGTCTTTCCCTAACTACTGCACAGGCTGTAAAACTCCGGTCCTAAATCTCCACACTCAGACGTGGGGTAGGAACCCTAAGGGGTCAACCCATGCAGAGGTAACGGCCTGCGTCTTCTGTGTCTTAGCCTGTGGACGGCGGGAGGGGACTCAGATTCCCAGGGAAGGTAGGACCTTCAAGAAAGCAGGGTCTCTGCACACACCACAATGGGAGCAACACAGTGGTCACCCCGCAGTCAAGGTCTGGATGACACAATAATTAAACTAAAAAGATCACAAACCTTGGAATATGAGCATGACAGTCATAAAAAAAAAATACATACTGACAACTAACTCTCGCTTCTGAGAGTTAAGGCTTTTCCAGGTACATGTCAAACCGGGAATTCAGCTTCCATGAAGAACTCAAAAATGAGTCCTACAGATGCAGCAGCACAACCAGATTTTTTCTGTCCCTTTTTGCACTTCCTGCCTCAGTTTATGTCCAAAGCTAAGTGGCTCATCAATTTAAAATGTAACATAAAAATGTGAGTCAGCATGCAGAGTGTTCCTTCCCTCCTGAGCAAACACAAACATTTCACACTGACCAAGAAAACAAAAAAACCCAAAATCAATCATTCAGTGAGGAACACACACACACACACACACACCCTGACACACACACACACACACACACACACACACACACACACACACCTGCCAGCGGCTCAGCTACCTCATCAGAAGTTTGCTTTTACTAGCAGAGAATATTCTAAACTGGAAAGGGAAAAAATTTCACACCAAGATTTTCATCAGAATTATTTGTAACCAGAAAATAATTAACTTTACACACAGCCACTGTGTGGACTGTATCAGCTTTGCTCACAGCCCCTGCTGAAAAACGGACAGCACTCTGAGAGCAAACGGGCACTGAGTGCACTGAGTACCCCAGGCAGCGACAGTGGCCGGGGTTAGAGAAAGAAACGTCCCCCACTTCCCAAGCAGTCTTTACTGAAAAAAATTATAAAACAAAAGGTTTTGAAACTTCATTATGCAAAATGTTTGCAATTAAACAGCAACAGAAACACACACACTTCAGTAGCTGAAGCTGCCTGGCATTGTGCACTCAGAAGTCGGATGAGGAGCAGGAGACATGGCTCAGCAGTTAGGAGCTGGTATTAGTTTTGCACAACCCAGAGTTTGGGTCCCAACACCCACATCCAATGGCTCACAACTGACAACTCCTGTTCCAGAGACTCAGTCTCTAGCCTCAAGCCTCTGTGGGTACCAGCACTCACATGCACCCTCCCCCCAAACTGGATTGTTAGTGTGACCCAGCTCCAGAAATAATAAAAGGATAACTTACAAATGGTTCTCAAATCAGAACTTCTCTAATAAACTCTCCATCACAAGAAGGATTTCAACTAGTACCATTGACTGGCAGCCAAGTTAGACATTAGAATATTCATTTTTCAATGGCTAACTTTGAAATTTATGGGATATTTTTTATCATTAAAGGGGTGAAATTTAAAATACTCTCAATTGCTGCATAATTTGCTCTGTATTAGAGGAAACAGAATCAGCCAATTGTTCAGTGCACAGTTTCCTTATCTCCACCTCATCCAGTAAAGAAACGTAATTACCCAACTGTGTAAATAGCGCAATCGCAGTCTCCGCGGTCAATGTCTTGAACTCCGTCAGAAAGTTCTAAGTCACACTAGCTTGTGTCTGGAGACACAGTGGACCCTCCACAGCTATGAGTTCTGTATCTGTGGCTTCAACCAACAGCTGATATTCTAAGAAAATGGAATGGACCTTGGGCAGGCAAGATGGCTCTGTGGGTAAAAGTCCTGGTCCCCAATCCTGGCAATCGAGTTTAGTCCCTGGAACTCACGTAAAGGCGGAAGAAAACCGACTCCACACAGATGTCCTCTGACTTCCATGCCTGCACTATGGCATGTGTGTCCACATACACACATGCATATACACACACATTCATTCTTACACTGCACCGGCATGTAACATTTCCACTTTCCTTAGACAACCCAGCGGCCCCACTGAGTGAGGGGCTGTAAGTAACTGTGCTGTGAGCAGCACAGGAAGACGTGCAGTTTACGCAGATTTCCGGGTTTCCTCCGAGCCCTGGAGTCACCTCCGCAAGTAGGAAAGCCTGGTGGGCCTTCTAAGAGGAAAGAATGAGACAAATAAGGACTGGTGCTCAGGCCTGACCCTGGTGTGGGAACTAGACAAAATCATGATTCCATATGTCCTGAGGGAATAATTAAATATCCTAGCAAGATAGTGCCAGAAAGTGACTGAGAAACATCAAATCGAAGGCTCACACTACCTGACCAGTAAGTGCTCAGCTATCAGGAGGAGGCCGCCCACTGCTCCCTGACTTCTCCCCCTCTGATCCGTTCACTCCTTCACTCCTAACTAGTGGCACAGTATCAGGGCCTAACGATCAAGAGGACTGAGCCAAACAAAAGCACACGGTATTAATTAACTTTACTTTGAAGCTGCCTAACAGCTGGGTAGATTATTCAAGAAAAAAACTTTAAAAAGATTTTGTTTGATCTACATTTTTAAGGAAAGTATTTTCTAGTAACTCCATAAATAAATCAACTAGGGTCTGTTTCCAGACTACATCATGGCCACCATTTTACACAGATGGACTGAACCCATGGACGCACAGAATAACAAGACCTGCAGAGAGGCTTGTAGGCCTGTATCATTTGTTATTTTTAATATAGAAAATCATCTTGCTATAGATTCTGGACATCACAGCAGCAAACACGCCTGAGAGATCCACTGTATAGACCAGTGGCTCTCAACCTTCCCAATACTGTGACCCTCATGTTGTGGTGACCCCAGCCATAAAGCTAATTCACTGCCTCGTCATAACTGTAATTTTGCTACCATTATGAGCTGTAATGTAAATATCTGTGTTTTCTGACAATCTCCTGTGAAAGAGCCATTCGCTCAGGGGTTAGAACCACAGGTTGAGAACCACTGGTCCGAAGTCCTCAGCGGGGAGCCAACCATCAGAGCAAGGAGCGGCTAACCTACCCTAGTATCCAATCCATGGCCTGAGGAGAATTCTTGTCGTCCGAAATACATAAACTAGAATGAGGAGACAAAGACGAGCACAGCAGGGCCTATAATGAAACTTTCATTATTCTAAAATGGATTTAGAAATATTTAATTCCTCACACTCGCAGGAACAACATGCTAAGGAAAGACTAAATGCTGCAGGGTCAGAAGACAAAGGTTGTAATGATATCTTCCTTTTCACAAGCTTACAGACAGTAATATAGTATAAAACATAAGAAAAACCCTATAATTCAGTAAAGTACAGTGAGGTTTTTTGGTAAGAATAAGATGAGCAAGTCAAAAAATATGGTTATAATCATTAGGCCTACATGAAATTAGGCTATTTGGATTAACCAGAATTCAGAAGACCAAAGAGCTCAAAACTTTCAATAACTTCAAGTATTTCTCACTTTAGAAGCCAGACAGCAGAATTCCCATGGAATGGTCCCACACAAGGACTTCCCAGGAATGGCCACACCCCCATCACCTGACAAAGAGAGACACTGGCTTTGGTAAATCAATCTTGATTATCAACTTGATTGTGTTCAGAAGTACCTAAATTAGCTATCCACACCTCTCTGGGCCTGTCAGGGAGTTTTCCAGAGGAGATAAACTGAGGGTGGCAGAAGCCCCACCCTGTCTGTGGGCGGCCCTTCAGGTTGGAGCTGGGGCCCCAGATGGATTAAAGGGGCGAAAGCAATGCTGGGGCAGAGGGATGCACCCTTTCGTCTCAGCACCCTGGCAGGCCAAAGAATGCGAATCTCTGAGGGCAAACCCAGCCAGTCTACACATTGAGTTTGAAATAAGGTTATCTCAAAAGAGGGGTGAAGTATATTAAGGTCTGGCAAAGTCTGGCATATCTATCCCCCTCCTCCAACAAGCAGAAGAAAGCTGTCTGGTGGGGAAGGTTCTTACTCTCATTAAGGAAAATGGTAAGGCAGACAGGAGAAAAAAGAAGTTAAAATTGCTACACAATTCAATGTCATTTTAAAAATGAAGGCGGGCCTCACTAGTCTCAGAACCCTAATTGAAATGCTATGACCTGGCTGCACGTGACCAGGGGTCCACTCTGTGGCAGGAACAGGCGTGCTGCCAGCTCATTGCTCCAGCTTAAGCTCTCAGCACTCCCTGTCAGAGCGAGGGTCAAACACAGGTAGGTAAGACTTTCCGCCAACCAAAATAAGACAGAAAAATTCCAGAACAGGAGAAAATTGGGCCGGGCAGTGGTAGTGCATGAGTTGAATCCCAGCACTTGGGAGGCAGAGACAGGCGGAGCTCTGTTCCTTCAAAGTTAGCCTGGCCTACAGAGCAAGTTCCAAGAAAGGCTCCAAAGCTACACAGAGAAACCCTGTCTCAGAAAAACAAAACAACAACAAAACACACACAAAAGAAAGAAAGAAAGAAAGAAAGAAAGAAAGAAAGAAAGAAAGAAAGAAAGAAAGAAAAACAACAACAATAAAATCTTAAAAAGAGGAAACTGGAGGTTAAACAACCTCTCATATTTCTTCTACTGTTAAAGTTACATTTATGGTGTGCGCACACGCACGCACCACTTTGCTCGTGCAGAGGTTGGAGAACTTTTAGTTAGGAGTCAGTTCCCTCCTTCCAGCATGGGTTGGGACTCTGGCTCTCAGGCTTGGCAGCGAGCACCTTCACCTACTGAGCCCTTTCTCTGCCCCGCCCCCACGTATGTTTTAAAGACTTTATTTCATTGCCAGAAAGTTAGGCTAAAATGAACTCACAGTCAAGTACCAGGAAAAAATATTTTTACAAAATTCCTATGTAAGAAAACTATATGAAAACGCTCAGAGATCACTGGTGCTAAGCACTCACGGGAATGACCAGGTAGAGTATCTGGTTTATTTAGTTTTCATTAAAAAACAATGTATCTTTCCAGAGTTGGCGTTTCCCCAGTGGGGTAGAGGGAGCAGAGAGCTCAGCTGGACCAGGTGCCTTGAAGGTGCCAGCATTAACAGCTCTTTCCAGTCTCCTAGTGCAGGCTGTGGCCAGCGACGCCATATGGCCTCTGAACAGTGTTGATTAGGAGGAAGACCTGGAAATCAGCAAGAGTGTGAACCCGGATTACCACTTACAAACCTACCAAGGGCTGTGACACTGCAAATAACTTCAAAAGCAGTGTCCCCTGGATGAAAAAGAATCAAAGAATTTATGGATGTCACAACAATAGGGCTCCTTGGGATACAACTGTAGTTTATACATTCAGATGATCGGGTATGTGTCTCAATGCAGAAAACACAAGTCCTTTTCAGCACACTGTGGCCCAAGCGGGTGCTGGCCTCATTTCACTCTGATTCCCTAAGCAGCAGCAAGTTTCAGGATCTTTTCATTTTTATTATTATTTTTTTAACCTCCTTAGAATGAGGAAATTGATGCCATTTCAGTTTCCTTACTGTCCCCAACGTCAACCACACTTGGTTTTCCTTCTCCTCGACATTTCCCCTAAACCCTACTGGGTGCTTGTTCTTTAATCAGCTGGACGGGACCCAGACCCCCACAACCTCTGAAGAAGCTCACCAGCGTCCTCGCTCCTGAAGTGCGGGAGAGCAAGACCCTCGGTCACCTCAACAACAAACACACCAAGCTGCTGTTCTCTCTGAATCCTTGTCTTGAACAGCAGTGAAGGCCAAACAGATCAAATCCCCACTGGTGTCCAGGAATGCCTGATGGTCACTAACAGAAGCAGTGCCGTTAGCTGAGCCTAGGGGACAGTGGCTGCATCTCACAGACCCTCTCACATCTATGACTGTCTTAATTTTACTAACAGTTTGACCTACACCTTAGCCTGCACTGATTAATACAGTTAACAGGCGGGTTTGGTGGTGCACAGCTTTAATCCCAATGTGCAGAAGCAGACCGAGGCAGAATCTCTGTGAGTTCAAGGCCAGCCTGATATCCCCAATGTGCAGAAGCAGACCGAGGCAGAATCTCTGTGAGTTCAAGGCCAGCCTGATATCCCTGGTAAGTTCCAAGCCAACTAGGGGATACACTGTCGAAAGAAAGAAAGAAAGAAAGAAAGAAAGAAAGAAAGAAAGAAAGAAAGAAAGAAAGAAAGAAAGAAAGAAAGAAAAAAGTTTATGAATCAGGCTTTAAAAAACAAGTCATTCAGACAGCAAGCTCACAGACGCAAAGGGATTTGAGCACAGGAGGAAAAGCCTCCCTTCCCTGCCAGCTCCCGCTGCCTAGCATCTTTCAGAATGCTCTTGTCTGTTTCTCTGAATGTGCAGGTGCTGTTTGTAAGAGCGGCCACATCTGTGGGGCGTGCTGCTGTACCCGGAGCAGGACAACGTGAACTCCTCTCTATATTTAGATCCTTTAGCCCTGCTCTTAATTGCTTAATTTAATCAGGACCCTCTAGAAGGGAAACACATCCATGTCCATCACGGGCATCAAAGGAAACATCTTTACGAGTTATATCCTTTTGCAAACCAACATATGGTCTCACGCCTCTCTCCCGATTGTTGAGCCCCTCCTGTGGGAAGAGCATGGAATTCTATTTCTTTTTATCACTTGAAAAAATCACTTCCCTCCTAATTCATTCAAGCTGGGTGGAGGCCACTTCCTCCACAGGTGAGAGAAATAAAACTTGTTGCTTTGACATTGTCAGGGATTTTAACATTAACCATTTACTTTATGTTTTCAAAATGGAAACAAAAGGCAGACTAAAACCAAAATTAGCCAGAGCCTGTTTTTCAGGCTTTTAAATAAAATCTTTTTTTTTGCCATTTTATGATAGTTTTTAAATAAAAAACAAGAACCCTTAAATGAAAAGGCTTCAGTTGCTGTGACTTCCGATCCTTAGCGACTTTACCACAGCATGCTGATGCCATCACTACCCTGACTGGGTTGTTACAAGGATTTATACAGTAAGATCGGTCTGGTAACAGTACATGCTGAAACATTTGAACATATTCCATTAACAGAGCAATTTGCCAAGTGATAGATGCTCTTTGGATACTGTTTATATATGTAAAATGAAACTTGTTCATTTTAGTTTTGTTTAATTAACTGCTAACATTATTTGTTAATACTTCAAAAAAAAAAAAAGAAGGTAACTACCACAGTTATTTAATTCACTCAGCAAACACCAAGGACGTGCTACCGAAAGGCAGTGCTCTGAAACTTATGGACTGGCATTCTGGTGTGCAGGAAACCTCCCCGAGAACACGCCCTGAACAGAGACCCAGGAAGCACGGTAAACAGAGGAACAAGAGCAAAGGCCACTGTCCAGAAGTGCCTGCAATATTCCGGGGAAGCCGGGAGTCCAGTATGGCTGGAGTGGAGCATGGGCAAGGGCACAGAGGCAAGCAGGGAACCAGTCTGAGGTGGAAACTGCTGGAAGACCAGACCTCAATGGAAACACATCTGACTTGCAGTTAACAGGATTACTGCAGCCTGCTGGGCTGTGACAGACAGAAGGGGCCCAAGGAGGGATTCTGAGTGGCAGGGTCTCAAGGGGGAAAGGTGGCAGCCACTAAGACATAGGTGTTAAAGGCCTGGACCAGCATGGTATGGCAGAAGTGCTCAGATTCTAGCTGTATCCTGACAAGAAAGCCAGAGTAAATAACACTACTTGTGCAAACAGAGAAAGTGGTTAAATATTGGATAGAGAAACCTACTTAATTTTCACAAGTATGAAACCCAGTATTATGGTGACTGAGACAGATCTCAGACAGGAGGGAGGTGACCAGTGTGCAGTGAGACCACAGGAGACTGACAGGGGAGGGAGGGAGTAAAGACACAGCCCGAGGCTGGTAGAAAATGGCTTGGAGGCAGCGAAGAAGGAGAGGGTGCAGAGAGCGAGCGAGCAAGAGTAGAGGGAGCTGGAGGAGAGAGGAGAGGCTCCCTGCTCCCATCCAGCTCTAGAGAACACATACATCTAACAACACCACATACAAACCTGCAGGCTAACACAGCTATTACTAAAAATCCAACAAGAGATACATTCAAGAATCACATGAAATAAACCTTCAGTCTTCGACTAAAAGATGCTACAAACCAGTGTCTCCCCCATGAACCCTCTTCAAACCTCTGAAAGAAGCAAAAGCCTGTCTGTGTGCAGAGGCAGGTTTCTCTACCCTCTGTTTAACTGTCTTCTCTATTTGCACAAGTGGTCTTTACCAGGTGTTTTGCAAACCTCCTCAGAACCGAATAAAACTGAAAGTTGGTGGCCAGTCACCTTCAGGAATGAGCTGGGAGCTGGGGGTGCTGGAATCAACCACTTTTTTTTAAAAAAACAGATTCTTGTTTTTGGGTCTAAAATTCCAACAATAAAAGCTGAAAGTAGGTGCATGGTTCATTCTGCATGGCTTCAAAAGGCAGCATCTGTGACCACAGGTGTTACAACTGACTTTGTACATACATAGAGGGAAAGCGACTAAGGGAGCATGTGTACAGACTGCTACCACTAACGGGCATCTTCAGGGGGGCACACTGCACCCCTGTGCCCATTCTAGAAACAATGACTTGTCTAGAGAAACAGAACACGGGCACAAATGAATTCTTTTTTTAAGCAATTCGGCTAAGTGATCAAAAATTCAATTTTACGAAATGGCATCCTATTATAGAAAGTACGTTTGTTTCCTGTTAAGTCCTCTTTCCATCAGCAGCTCATCACCAGTATTTTATCATATACAATATTATCAAGGGAAGGGGAAAATGTTCTCTATTACCTAAACATCTTCAACAGCAAACTGTCTCTGCCTCTTTTCTGGACTAAAGGTGAGTTGAGAAAACCAATTTGTGGAGATGAACTTTGGAGAACCCCTGAAACCAGTGCTGAGCAAGCCAGACAGAACCTTCTCCCACCGAACCAATGGCAGCCACTGGCAACCTTCCGAACATGGATGGACTAACCACTGCACATGTAGCTGCTTCGGAGAAATCAGAGTGGTAGCTTTTGTCCCATCAGTAAGATTTCCCTCTACCTGAGAGCTGAGAGAAACCATTTTCCACGATATTTAGAAAAACTAAGCTGGAGATATAGGCAAGCAAAACCAAAAGGTCTGCCTGTCCCATAATCGAGGACCTTCTGCCTCGGATCCTATCCGGTCCTACCCAGTAACCCCTGTAAAACTTACCCATCAGAAAGACAGGAGTCAAAGAATGCTCTCAGAAGGCTTGAGAACCCATTTCCCTTCTACTATCTGCTCAATTACTGGACAGCTTTAGTGCCCACTATTCCGGAACAAATTCCTGAAGGTCTTACCAGCACCCCAAAAGCACAAAAGAAAGGAAACAAGTATGAACGAGAGTGCCCACCACCACCGAGCTTGCAAGAATGTGCGGAGGGAAGGGAGTGTGAGCATGCCGTACAGAGACTGGAGACGGGCACCGGGCACTGTTTACCTACTAAGGAACACACATGTGCAAGTGGAATGGCCGACGTCTTCTTCGCTGCCATACCTCTCCTGTGTATCCAAAGCTACGTGTCTCCCTTACAATGGAAAGCCACAGGAAGTCAAGGAACCCTGAACCAGCCACAGGCACCATTCCCTTCACCCCAATGGGAATCTCGTAAGGTCTGCATTACTTTAGAGACTGTAAAACCAAGACCCAAATGGCCAGTGGGCCAACGGACCTCACTGCAGCTACCCAGCCACCCCTGCTTCCTGAACGATACCCTTTTTTGTTTGAAGCAGAAAGCGTAAGGATGTGTTTAGTATTTTGACTCCTCCACCTCTTTCCCTTCCTAATTTACTTCTGTTGCTATTGTTTTTCCTTCTTGGTATGTCCCCATCTTAGAACATGGACAAATCATAAGTTTTATTAGGATGGCCGTAACAAATTTAGGTTCTTTTGACCCTACAGAGCTTTGAATAAAGTGGAGCAGGACGTCACACCAACAGCCCACAGAGGCTCCACTCTCGGTACCCCTTTCATAGCTGTCTGTGGAATACTAAAGTCCCCTTTAGGAATTCATTTTCTGGACTGACAATATAAGTGGGCAGGTAGAGGCGCTTGCTGCTATTTATGAGGACCTGAGTCCCACCCCTAGGACCCACATGGTAGGAGAAAACGGACTCCTGAAAGTTGTCCTCTGACTTCTAAATGTGCACCATGGCACAATGTACCTACCCCCGGACACACATATGCATACATAAATGAATAAATGTAATTAAAGATTTTTATTTTCAACACTTTTATTAAAAATATAAAACAGTGCAAAAGCAAATTACGAGGCTCATTTCCCAGTCTTGGGATAATACTTTTCCAACTGAGCAAGCACAGAGGTAAAGAAAATTTAGCCAAGAATCTTCCAAACATCTTATTTTAGTAAAGATAAAAATACTCCAACAGTCACTGTACAGCCTAGCACACAGCTGCAAGTCCCAGTGCTGTCTGGACGCTGAAGAAGTGGGGGGGGCAGCGAGGCGGGAAAGACAAAGCAGGTGTGGCAGACACACATCAGTGACATCACTTCCGTTATCCTGCTGCTTCCTGATCCTCCCTTCCCCACCTCAGCCTGACAGCAGCATAGATACACCCCGGCCTCTGGCTCCCATAAGCCAGCTGTGGTCCCCATGCTCGGCCTCCAAACTGTGACAACTAAGGACACTGCCAGTGACCACGCACCTCGCCTCCTTTTCTCTCAGCAACCTAAGACCTCAGGTCTCAGCGGCTTTGTTTTGCTGCATTGCTGACTCTTCAACGTGAGGAGTCTCTGGTTCCTGCCAGGATAGAAGGAATGATGTCCAAACCACTCTCTCTCTCTCTCTCTCTCTCTCTCTCTCTCTCTCTCTCTCTCTCTCTCTCTCTCTCTCTCTCTCTCTCTCTCTCTGTGTGTGTGTGTGTGTGTGTATGTATGTATGTATGTATGTGTATACAATGTGTGCACTCCCTGAACAGGCCAGTAGAGGGCGGGGCACTGGATCCCCTGGAGTACACGTTATATGTGACTGAACTGCCTGATTGCAGGTGCTAGGAACCAAATGTGAATCCTCTGCAGTAAGTGCTCCTAACAACTGAACCATCTCTCCAGCCCACACCCAGCTCTTCTCTCCTCAAAGAAAAATAGAGCAATCGTCCTGCGTGTTTCACTGATATGCTTCAACACTTAAAACAGTCCTACACCCTAGCACAGACTCCCAAGCATGAAAGCCACTCACGCTCCATACCCACAAGGCACTTACAACATAAAACATCAACCGAAAAATGCACTCAGCCCACGTGCAGTGTGCCAGGCCAACCCTGCACGGCCAGGTTTTCTGTGCTCTTGATGCAGATGGGACTCTGAGGAACAGGCCAGGTGGGAACCAGTGTGCTTTCAGACAGAGATCGTGAAGACACCCTGCACACCCTCAAGGAACGCGGTTAAAATGATAACTGAAATAAAAGGCATTACAACAGAAGCCACGCCAGACAGGCAGGTTTGTGCTGTTCCGCGGGTTACGAGCTCCTTAGTCCAAGTCCTGTATTTATGATCCTTTATCCCAACTTGATCAAACTGTACATTTCGGGCATTCAGAAACTGGCTGGAGAATGAGCTAAGGGAGAAAATCAGGCTGGCAGGAATCACTTTCCCAGACAGGCAAGAGAGCTCAAATGGGTTAGGTGCTTGCCTCCGCACTGGAAGACAGAAGACTGGGGCCAGACAGTCAAAGGAGAGAACCACTCTTCCGTGTTGTCCTCTGACATAGGCACAGCATGGTATGTAGACATGCATGAAAATACACACACACACACACACACACAATAAATAAATAAATAATAAATCTAGAATGCCTTACTAATTGCATCAAACTTTCGTCCCAACCCCTTGATTTTGAGACCACCCCAAGCATGCATGAACTGCCTTTAAACTCAGCTACCTAAGGCTGGACAACAAGAGCTCCTGTACTACTACCGTGCCAACTGGATTGCCTGCTCAGGTACAAACGACACACGTCCTTCCCTCGCAAACCACACAGTCCTGTGCAGGATGCCCAGAGTGTTTGTTGAGTTGGCTAACACTGACTTCAATCCCAAAATCCCAACAGCAGATGTGCCCTCTGAGGAGGAGGCTTTCCTGGAACACACACATCTCGCCTCCTACAATCTGATGACTCCCTGTTTAAGCACAAATAAATGCCATCAAGTTTTTGTGCCAATCATCTAGATGATAAGCTCAATTTTTTCAGGTAGCAAAAAACATTAAAAACCTATCAAACATTCTCTCAAGCTTGAACAAACTAAACAGAAACTAACTAAACACAACAGGGAAAACAACGAGGTTGTTATTAATCACTCGGGACTGCAGAGCCAGCAAGAGCCAGCAACAAAACAGGAAGCTGTAACACACGAGATGGCAAGCACACAACTGTCCTGAGCTCTTACAAGGGGTCATGTCTAATTTCTACAGAACTATTTTATTTCCCATCAAGAAAAGTCACTGGGCCAGGGAGACGGCTCAGTGGGTAAAAGTGCTTGCCTGGAAGGCTTGATGATTTGAGTCCAATCCCCAGAATCAAGTAAAAAGTCAGAAATGGCAGTGTGCGCCTATAATCCCAGCACTCAGATGGTGAGCTGAGAGCAGAGGCAGAACTGCCTGGAGGCTCACAGGCTATGTTAGAGAAATCAGTGCAAAAACAGAAACCTCAATGCCTCAAAGAAGGTGGAGGTGAGGGCTGGTTCCCAAAAGCTGTCCACAGACCCTCCCCTACCCCGATACACACACACTTAAAAAAGCCACTACATTTAATAAAAGGAACATCTCGACATTCATTCTTTCTGTCCAACTTAGCTCAGAGTGTCTGAGTGGCACATGTGATGCCCGCTCAGGGTCCCTCCTCCTGGTTTCTCACCATTCAGAGGAAACTTAAAAGGATGCTGAGAGGATGACTGTAGGCCACCAGGGAGCCTACAGGTGAGATGTGCACTCCCCCCACCTCAGAGCCTACAGGTGAGATGTGCACTCCCCCCACCTCAGAGCCTACAGGTGAGATGTGCACTCCCCCCTACCTCGGGAACCTACAGGTGAGATGTGCACTCCCCCCACTGCGGAGCCTACAGGTGAGATGTGCACTCCCCCCCACCACGGAGCCTACAGGTGAGATGTGCGCTCCCCCCACTACGGAACCTACAGGTGAGATGTGCACTCCCCTCCACCTCGAAAGTATTTTCAGGCAACTCAGAGGACAGGCGAGGGTGAGAAAATAGACAAAGTCTGTCCAGCAGCTGTGCAAGAGCCTTGCACCGAATGCTGAGCAAGACAGAATTGATTCAGCTGGGTCAAAATCTCACCCATCATCAGCAAAACTCCTCTGTGCTGTGTATGGAAAGTCTTTTAAAACCCCTGACCACTAACTACTATCCATAACAGAAAATCAGGGGATTAACTCTGAATGCCTTTTTAACTTTAGAAGAGGCTTTACTGCACAGGGCAACTTTTCTCACTTTGATTCTTCATAAGCCAGTTTGTCTCGATAATCAAAGGCATATTCCAAGCCATCACTCTATCTCATAGACATTAGTAAACACCACTGTGAATCTGATACGGCACAGGAAGGAGGAGATGGGGGAGGGGATTTCACAGTGTCCTAGGGAAGACCAGTATTCTTCATGGCTCATTAGTCCTGCCAGATGATGGCAATGTGCATGTGTGAGAGCCCTAACAGGGCCAGAAATGCTAAATTCTACTTCGGTGACCCCTGACCCCAAGACCTGTCATGGAGGAAACGGCGGAGATTACATGTATTATATCACACCCCCTGCAACTCCTGGTTCCCACAGGTTGCTCTGAAATACTGGACCCCTTTCCTTGGTTCCCAGTGTTGCCAGACAGACGCATTCCGATCTCAGTGAGAAACTCACTATGGTCCAAGACAAGACACTGTTCCCCTCCCTTCCAGGGACGATCCGGTGCAGGACCCCTTCATGGGCCTGTGTTTCATCTGTTTTTGAGGTGCTCGCTCAGTTTTCCCTAAGTTCTTCTCTCAGGGGCATTGCTTCCTGCTGCGTTGGGAAGGTTCCTGCAGGCCACAGTAACTCAGGAGACCTGCAGTCTGCATATTTGGTGCACACTATTGACATGGTGTTTGTCATATCCATGAAGCTTTTCTTCCCTGGTTCTGTCCCTTGGAGCCCCACCGAGAGGCTCTGCAGTTCTCCCAGGCAGTCATACACTAACCTCTCCATCTAGACGTGGTAAGGACCCTTGCTAGCACCTAAGTATGTGTTGTCAGAGCGGGACAGAAACCAACACTAATGAATGATGCAAAAGACTGAAGATGTGGATATTAATCCCTGTACTGGGGCGGGAGGTCAACGGGAAAGGGCACAGATAAATTCAGAATACTAATTTTTAAAGGCTTTGAACAATTAAAAAATAGTACCTAGGTCTTCAAAGGGATTCGCCCGAGTTCAGTGACCATACTTTCTAAAAACTGCCATCAACAACTGCCCAGAAAAGTGCTGTTCCTTACCATTTTATCAAAGATTAATCATCATATAAAAGCTTTAAAAATTCCCAGACTTGGCTGTCTCCCAGCTTCTTCAAGATTCCTCTGCTCGCTATTCTGCAATCACTCAGTCCTCTAGCCCCTCATCCCAGCGGCACCCCTTTATCTGGACAAGATGCAACACTGCCCTCATCAACACTCTCTACTGTGAAAAACACTGATTTGTGAGAACAGTCAGCACAGCTGGATGCTCATTGGGCGGCTGGTCCCACATAGAAGGGCCGAAAGATGCAGCTCCTACATTTTAACACTATTCTAAATATCTCTAAAGTCACATAGAGTGTGATTCCTAGACCACCGTGTTTAACTGGACAGGTGTTTTTCCTTCAGAAGAACATGAAGTGACATCTTAAACTAAATTAAATACAAAAACATGCCTCTTTCATGTTCATAGCAATTCTTGGTGTATTATCAGCACCATCTTCCTCCTAGTGAGGAAGAACCACAAGGTCATGGTAGTTTTCCAAAATTTACGGTGTGAGCAAGTTTGGGGCATGACCTTAAACACAGGTAAGCAGCTCCCTGCAACGCGGGGAGGGTCAGCACAGGCTGGCGTGCACTCTGCCGGGGCACTTGCTTTCCCGTGGAACCTGGTTCCACTCAGATATTACAGGGGTCAGTACTTTCTCATCAGGACTTCAGATCACAAGCACTCTCTTTAATGTCTTTTCAACCTCTCCATATAAAGTCTCATATTAAAAAAATAAGGGACTAGCAGGAGTATAAGAACCTAGTTCTCATTTCTTAATATACTCATTCTCTCCACAACTGCATTCACTTAAGTATGGCTTTTTCCCTTGAGCCCAGGTGACAGGCATGCCCTCGCTCTGACCCTCCTGTGGACTCTCTGCTCATGGAGCCCTGGTTTCTCCACTCCTCCAGTGCTACATCTTTCTTACAGCTGCTTCTTCTGACTTCTTCAGACATGCCTCTTCCGAATTCCTAGGTGTGAGCTTGGATGGGAAAGTGGACCTATGTACTGTGTCTCCTTGTCTTGGTTCTCTCTGGGGGCACAGAAGGTGGCTAGAGAGACGCCACCACTCCCTTCATCCTACATAAAAAGATCCCACACCAAGTTCAGAGTTCTGCATCTCTAACTTTTCTACAAAACCTAACTAGGTATCCCAAAGGAAATCCAACACACCGCTCCTAATCTGCCACGTGCACAGCTTCATCCCTCACTCCAGGTCATGGCTGCACCAGCTCCCAGCCAAAGGTTCGAAGCTTAAGGTCCCTGGTGTCTTTCCTGTAATTCCACAGCCAAGTAATGGTCAAGTCTTCGTTAGTTTGTCATTGCTGTTCCTTACCCATTTTATCAAAGAATCATCATATAAAAGAAAGCTTTAAAAAATGCTGCATCCAGCATCAACTGACC
Source organism: Dicrostonyx torquatus (assembly GCA_028555095.1). Classification (NCBI taxonomy): domain Eukaryota; kingdom Metazoa; phylum Chordata; class Mammalia; order Rodentia; family Cricetidae; genus Dicrostonyx; species Dicrostonyx torquatus. The sequence goes on from JAQHUG010000243.1 coordinate 1,941,629, forward strand.
CCAATTCCAAACCTATGTCCAGGCCTATTCAGTGACAACCTGCTGCTTCTGCATTCTGGCACAGGACAAGCCCTCAAAATGTTCATCTCAACGTCTGCATAGCGCCATCCTATCCCTCAGGGTCCAGTGGCAATGACCGCTGAAGTCAGGCCGTTTGGCTCACTAGCGGGTAAGTCTGTGCTGCTCAATTTGACAGCTGCCAGTTATCCGACATGAATAAAGGCCATTCCTCAATCACATCATCACATGGAGTGCTTGACAGCCACCTGTGGCTATGGCTCTGGGGGCTAGAGAGAGGACACCTGCACCACGGCAGAATTTCCACCGGACTGGGCTGCCACAGGACCACTCAGTCATGCTCATCCACTGTGCTCCAACCATACAGCCCCATGTACTTCTATCCCACAGGAGCCCTCCAGGAGGTGTAAATCCTAGACTGCACGGGAACAATTCTTACAGTGGTATTCAATTGTTTTCTTTCACTTTTATGTGTCTTCTCATGAATTACCATAACTCTTAAAACTAAAAAAAAAAAAAATCATGGATGAATGAAGCATACACTAACTACAACACCACACCAAAAATCATCAAATCAGGGCCTTATTTAAATATCCCTCTTCCATTAAAAAAGTTTTCTTTCAATCTAAACAAAGACCTTTCATTTAACTAAATGAATAACTTAATTTAATGCCTAATTATAGCAGTTGAAGATAATTAGCTACCCGTTTTGTCTTGTGGTGTTTGAAACTGAAAGGGAAAATAGCTGTACAGGTCTCAAGTGCGTCTACTCGGTACAGGCACCAAGAAACCACGGGCAAGCAGAGGAAGAATGAACATTTAAATAACTATATCCTAAAACTACCTGAAATTGTAACAAAAAAATACAGCATGGGAGCTCTGGAATTAAGGAAAACTGTAAATAAAACATTCAAAAATTTGGTCTAAGAACATGTTTCTAAAACAACAAGTAGCTCTTTTCTTTCTTTCCCAAACATGACGTTCTTTGACACCTCGGAGCTAAGTAAGAAATGTATAGATGTTTAATTAATGGTTATGTGTGTTACGTGTTCTTTCCTTCAATGCAGGCGTGTCTCTAATAACAATAATAATGAGAAGAGGATGAGGAAGAGGAGGAAGAAACCACCAGAGATGTGTGTACTTCAAAGAGAAACCCAGGCTTCTTTTCAGACACTTGGAACCATGCAGCGATAGGTGCAGGAGAACCAACAGCAAGGGCTCGGGAGCCTGAGACAGCTGCTGCTCTCTTCTCAGGAGGGAATCCGCTCTCAAATTCTGCTTCCAGTTTATAATAAAAATTGCAGAGCTGAGCTGCTACACTGTCCAAATATGGCAGTTCCCAGTGCCTCCTCCAAAATGATGTCGTCTCTGAGGCTGAACAGCTCATTAAGGTTTTTGCCCTTCCCAAGGGAGGATAGTATCCCTTATGCAAATGAACACAGACACCCAAGATATCCTGTGCCCTTCTGCACACTCCAGTGAGGGCCTCCCATGCTGTTTGTGGACTTGCTGTGGGCCATCTCGGCACACGCCCCGATGAATGTTGGATCTGAAGAGGCTACAGTATCATTAAATGAATGGTTCGGCTCTGAAGTGGTTACATATCAGCCTCTTAGCTCCACCACTTCCCTTAAGAGAAGCAATTGCAGAGAGAAGTGCTGAAAATACTTCATGGATTTTTGGACAAATCAGATCACTGACGACCAGACTGGAGTATTTCTACTGTCACATAATAACCCAAAAGGAACACAGTGAAAAGAATACACTTCAGGAGAGATGTCCCTACCCGTTTCCAAAACATGCATCCTACAATCTATAATTTTGGTGCCAAAATTATAAGACCACACATAGAAATACCAATTCGCCAATCTCAGGATTATTTTGAATCAAATTTCCTCCATCCTTGTACAGCTAAATTACCCTTTTCTTCCCAGACCTTTCCAACTCTCTCCTTGCTACCCACCTAGCTCCATAAAGATTCCAACTTCAGCTTTTGGTGAGGAGGTATACCAGCCTAGAGAGTCTAGGATTTCTTAGTATGTCATAGATGTCTGATTTAATTTGAATTTTGACCACCCATTTCTAATACAATCTCATTGATTAAATCAGACATGGTTTTTTTTTTCTTTTCAATTTCTTGAATGAAAAAAATCAGTTTTAATCCATAAAAAGCAAACATTTCTCTGTAGTTGTCAGATTTAATTGTTTCCTAGCTCAAAAAAATGTTAGCAGTATCACGCCCCCCCACACACACAAATTTTTCTTTCTTCGCCTCCCCAAATGATGCAGGATGTGCTTAGCCCAATGCCTCAGGAACACTGAATATACCAGGAAAAAACAAACAAATGAACCCTCAATACTCAGAGGATCCAGGTCTGGCTTTCTGTTTCAATCAGTTAAATAGGAAATAAAACACAAGCCAAGTAACTTCGCTTGGCCTCAGATTGCCCAACCTGGTAGAAACCGATTAAATTAGGAACCTTTTAAAGCGATGTCTAACACCGAACATCTTCCATCTCCAGTCTCAAGAGTGGACTTCGCCTGAGCACACAACCTGATGCACATGAACTCACACTATACAGCGCCATTCCCGGATAGAAAGACGGCAGTGAAAGATGTCAGAACCACGCTTCCAGCAGATTTGCAAACGGCTCAGACCCTTCCTCCAAAAAAAGCTAAGAGCAAGTAAGTTGTGGGGCTTTCTACAAAAGCTAACACCCATCCTTTAAAAGTAGGGCCCAAAGAATTGGCAATGAACCCTCCTTCGCTCAGCTGCTGGGCTGGACTGCTCAGGGAAGCAGAGCGGTTGTCGAGACAGGTAGACCAGACAACCTCACCTTTCACTACACCATCAGCTGGGTACTGATCACAGATACACCAGGGACAAGCGGCGGGATTTACACAGAAGAGCAGGGACACAACTGACTGGACTTGTAAATGTTTTACTGTCAAACTCGTCCTCAAGTCATGTGCTGCTTAGGTAAGTATGAAATTCAGTTTTTCTCTTTTAACCAGGGGTGACAGGAGAAAGCATCCCCCTGCCCACCCAAAAAAGCTTGACGCAGAATGAATTTGTCTAAAGGTAAAAAGTAAAAGCTGAGCCATGTCCTCGCTGACAACGCAAAGCCTACCGGGAATTCCAAATCCCAGCTCAACTCAAGTCATAGCCAAACATCAACTCAAAACCAGAGGTGTAATGTGAGTCCAAGGTGTCACGGATGTCGGACTGGAACACACCGCAGCTGTGCCCTGCCAACACCCTCCCGCCACACAGTAACACTGAGGGCCACACTTCAGCTCGGACTTGACGCTATCATATGCTATGGATTGCCATGGGTTTTTGTTTCTTACTATAGACACCAAACTTTCAACTCTTATAGAACTGCAAAGCCTTGGCACAACAAGAAGGCTTAGTGGGTAAGGGTACCACTGCCAAGCCTGATGGCCTGTTTGGGTCCTGGAACCCATGGAGTGAAGGGGACACTCCAGAGGGTTGTCCCTATATCCTTCAGAGGTTGGGCACCCACCACTTACACATACAAATAAATGGTTTTTTTTTTTTAACGTAACAGTTTGATTATGGAAAACAAAGACTTTCAATGTTTTCCTACAGTACCACCCCTCAGCATGTATTAAATTAGTATCCCTGGAACGTGTGGTGTCAGAACATTTGATCTTGAAACCAATGTTCAAGAGGCCGACGTGAGTGTGGCAAAACAATCATGGATCTGACTTGGGATTAGGCTAGAATTTCTAATAACTTCTGTAACAGCCCGAAGCACACTTCCGCCATTCTATGCCACATATTTAGGCTAAGTGGCAGTCTCAGTACTGATAATTATAAAAGTATGGATCTACTCTGAAAAATTCTAAAGAGGTTGCATGTCCCATACTATCAAATACCCAATCAATCTTAATGTAAAATAAACAAGCACATTCATCTGATTAATTAGAAAAATTAGTTTCCTCTTTAATGAGTGGTAAAAAGTATATGTATACCAAAGAATTATCTTTAAATAAATTTATTTTTTTAATATTTATTTAAGGAGGGTGGAGGTCAGTTCTCTCCTTCTACCACGTAGGTTCTAGTTCTAGACTCACACTGGGGTCACCAGCCTTACTGACAAGTCAAATCATCCTGCAGTCTCTGGTAATGCACCCCTCTTTAGGACTTGGTAGCAGTAAGTATGTGGCTTGTAGACCTAGTTCATATACCCGTACACTCAGGGTCACAGATACATTTCTTGGCAAGAGAAGGGAGTTTAAGAGGTCCTGTTCTAAATAGAATATAAACGAAGCAGACTTAAGAATGAGGCTGAGGGTGGAGTCAGGTCACTTGCTTAGACTGTAAACCATGTTAGTTGTGCGGCTTGCGGCAACACGATCACCTTGCCTCAGTTTCTTTACCTGGGAGACGGGGGTGGAGGGAGGTCCCAGGGTTAAATTATTTAAACCACTATAAACAATGCTAGCACACAGTAAAAACTCAGAAAAAGGAAAAAAAAACCTACAATAATAATTGAGAACCTAGTACTCTCAATCACGAACATGAATGGCAAATAAGATCTACTGAAAAGCCAACCTCACTTTGCCTAGTTTCTTCCCATCACTTCCAAACTACCTGTCTGAAGAACGGAGGAAGACCTGGGTTCATTCTTTAGATTCTAGGATCTAGAACTTTCTGTGAGGATAAAACTGTCCCATATACATTCAACATGGCAGTCACATATGGCTATGGAAATGTGAGTGGTTGCAGACAACACGGTATCTTAAATTATGATTATTATTTCTATTTCTACCTTATTGGACAGCATGTCTAAATTGAATATGTTTTATAAAAACTTAAGCAAAAGCGAGAATCCTTTCGCCTGAGTTGTTTTTATGTTTCAGTGCAAACCTGGTAACTCTGACCTGTTAAAGCAATAACATGTTGACTCATATACAATAATACAGTGCAAGCTCAGAGCTAATAAATGATCAGAAACAAAGTAAGCAATCCTCTGAAGGCCAAGTTAAATTCACACTGACATAAGCACGCTTTGACACACAGATCAGAACTGCAAAGGTCGCTCCACCACCCCAAAACGCATCAACTGCAAAGCAGCTACGTCTTCGACAAGACGCAACATCTCTGCCATTTATTTCCTCTCTTCTCTCCCTCAGAAATCGCATTCAGGATGCTTCTTCTGCTTTTAGAAACACTAGGGTCCTTGACCACCTCCCCTCTCCATTATAAACAAAATCTATGTACCACCCATATCTGAAGCAGAACGCCAGACTCCTGCTTAGCTGCCCCTGTAATATGGTTTAATTACGATGGCTGAACTAACAGGCTGACATCATAGACTTTTACAGGCTGACCCCATGTCATCCTGATGTATCATTTTGCACCAGTTCAGTGCTGTAAATCAATTTAAGATCTCAAGCAGGTTGAAAAGGCTGGTAATGACGCTCTCTCCGGCTCTCTGGAGACTATGCATTATACACAACTTACATTATTTATAAAGTCTTCGCGAAGCCTCCATTAGCCTTGTAAGACCACACAAATGAGATCTTTTATACACACACAACTTGGCCTTGATTATGTAGGCTACTGCAGCTTAAAGATGCTCATCTAATTACATCAGGGTTTATTCTTCTTCCAATCTACCACATTACTGCATTTTATCTTGTAAATCAAGATTAAAAACCGAAATTTTGTTTTCAACTAGTATGTCTAGCTGGGAACCAAGGTTTACTTCCTCTTAATGCTCACATGAACTTACCAGAAAAAGAATATAAATTCCAAGATGAACAAGATGTTAGCATTTTTAATTGCCTAAAAAAAAAAATTAGCTGTCATTCCTCCAAAATGTAAAGGCCATCATCTCTCCAAGGGTACAAAGCCAGAGGATACTGTAAAGGAAGAATGTATTTGGTTACTACCTAGAGTTGCAAGAGTCAAAACTAAACCAAGGACAAATCCTAGCCTCTGAGGAAACCTGATCTTCCTCGGGAGCCTCTGGAATCCCACCCTCAAATAATCATCTCTCAAGACTCGGGTTTACAGCTTCCTAAAAAATGCAGAATTACGCAAACGTCACACCACCTTCACAGAAATATTGTACAATTGAAAATGAGAAAAGTGGGTAAGGGGAGGCCAAACACATTGTCAGTACAACCTGTTTAGGCCTGGCACCTACATTATAGAAATACTGGTGCAAAAAAAAAAAAAAATATTTGCACCAATTGAAAATACCAAGGCAGTGAACACTGCCTCTGCCTCGACTCCTTGTGAATTGTTCCAGCACAGCTCATCTGCTTCCGGTACAACTTAAAGTGGTAATTATAAACAAGATGAAAAATGAACCTGTCAGGGAACAGTTTTCTCATTGTGCTGAGGTGTGGGCACGTTATCCACCACAGGCCCTTAGAGCTAGAGATGTGAAGGGCAGACTGTGATTTCGCTCCAGCAACAGGAAGACATTACACAAACCAAGCAACTCCCTTCAGTCCGTGCTCTGAAAACTTCAGATGTCACCCAAGAATCCAAGAGAGGGGGAAGAGAGAGGCCGGGGGTGACAACATACACTCTATCAAGATGCTTTTAGATGGTTGTGGCCCGGGCTGGGGTTTTCAGATGGAAAGCTCTTAGCTGTATTATCTTGCACCGTGCATTTAGAAAAACTGCACGCGCCTCCGAATAAACAAAAGCCGCGACTACCATAGTATGGAGATGTGGTCGGCGATGTACCTCCTGGCTCCCCAAAGCACCTCGGGGAGACGCTGTCCCCCGCAGCCTTCGCAGGCAGTCCGCAGAGCATAGGCCCGCGCTCTCACGCCCACCGCCCCCACCCCGCGACAGAAACACTAACAAAGACGGTCGGGACGAGAACAGTTGTTCCCGGCTCTCGGAACGCAGTGAAGCAATCGAATCCGGTAAAGGGAAAGGAATGAGGCGACACTGGGCGACGCAGGGGGTGTAGGCGGAAGGAGGGAGGGGGGGGAGACGCGAGGCCGCCAGACCTTTGAATAAATCAGAGGGAACTGTGCCGCGAACTTTCCTTAACCTCGACCCCCAAAAAGAAGCTGCGTGGGGACCCCGGGGGGCGCGCGCACCCATCCAGGGAGACCCGAGCGCAGCACAGCGCTGTCCAGGCGAGGGTCTGCAGGCCAGGGCGGGGACACAATGGGGCTGCGGCCCGAGGCGGAACGGGGTCCCCGGAGAGCTGGGCACGCCCGACAAAGACGCGGGGAGACAGGAGAGGAGGTCCGGCGGCAGGTTCGCGGCCGCAAGGCGCCATCATGGGGGGGGAGGACCACGTCCCGGAGCTCGTCCCAGATTTCCCCAGCGCGGGTCCCCGAGTCCATCCCGGATCCCCCCGGAACCCGTCCCCGATCGCCCCCTGGAGCAGGTCTCGGATCCCCCCGGTGCCCGTCCCGGATCCCCCTGGAGCCGGTCCCTGTTCCGGCGCACCCCGCGCGGCGCAGGACAAGTCCCTCTCGAGTCAGCTCGGGTACACTCGGCTTTACCGGCTCGGCGACGCGCCCATCAGCGGGGACGCACGAGACCGGGCGCCGGGTCCCGCGCTCCGCTCCGCTCTGTTCCCGGCCGCCGTCCCCGAGCCTTGGCCCTGGCCTCGCCGTGGTGCACCCGCTCGCTCCCAGAGCCTGGATTGATCTGGTCGCGCTGGCGTCAGGCAGTCGGAACCGCCCAGCCTCCACAGCCCGCCTGCCAATACCCGGCTCACAACCCGCCCGCCTCTCGCCCTCGCTCACACGCGCACCGCGCGCGCCCGCTGCCGCCTAGGGATCCTCTCCAAATTCCCGGCCCGCGCCTGCTTCCGACTCTGCGGTCCCTGCCTAGTTGCCAGTCAAGTTCCAAAGCCTGGGTTTATTTTCGGAAATGTTCTCGAACACGACCACCGAGCCCACCCAATCGTCCTACAAACGGCTTTAATTTGCCCTACAATCACTGGCCCAATGATTTACAGGCCCTCCAAGTAGCATGTGCCCCAAATTGAGTGACCTGTTGATTACTACTATGGCTTACACCAACATCGCACTAGGTAGATGCATTTGTTTCTAGTATGTACTCTAGCTGTGTCAAATGACAGAAGCTATTTGTCTGCTCCATACAAGGTCTCTCGTAGCCCAGAATGACTTCGAACTCGTTTTGTTGGGGGAAAAGACCTTGAACTTCTGCGCCTCGTCCTTAGTGCTGCGTTACGTTTTTATTTATAAGGTCTGGGAATCCGACCCATGGCCTCGTGCAGGCTAAGCAAGCGCTTCACAGCTGAGCTTCACCCCAACCCTTTTGTTTCTTTGCTTGCTTGCCTGCTTGCTTGCTTTGCCACAGGGTTTCTCTGTAGAGCCCAGGCTGGCCTTGAACCTGGAAATAGCCTTTCAGTGCTGTAAATTTTGGACAGTCTTGTAGATGACATAGAGTCTTGCCCCTGCTCCGCCCAAACAGCAACAACACAAATGAACTCACATCTTCCTGATCTGTTCAGGCACCAAAAAGACCTTCAAATAATCAACTTTTCTCTTGGTCAGTTTCTGGAAGCTGGCATGAAATCTTGGACAATTATCATAATGTCGAGTTATGTTCAGAGAACTATTCTAGGAGTAAATGCCCCACAAACCCAAAAAAGAAAAAAATCATTATCAGCAATATAAAGAAAATACCAAAGGCCACTACAAATTAATGATTCTCTCCAATTATTCCTGTACCTTTACATGCCTATTATTCCACTTAAAATTCTTATTAATTATTTAAGTATTATATCTGTATTCCATATTTAATTATTCAAAGGAAATGCAACAAATCCCATAAACCCATAAAATGCCATTTATAAATTATACATAAGAATATTTCTGCTAATTAAATTTCTTTCTTCATTAAACTATTTGAGTACTTACTGGTCAATTCTTGGATCTCATCTTATTTTCCTTAAAAGCAGCATTGGACATAGTTGGTTGTTTTCTGGTCCCTTGTGCAACAGCTGGAGTGAGCCTGGTTAAATGCCACTCAGAGCCATTCCCCTGCCTTCTACAGAAGCTCTTTTGATGAAACAGTGAGGTCTACCCATACACAGGAACATCAATTAGACCCGGAAAACGAATGGCGTACTGCTTTTTCCTCCGCAGACAGACCGCAAGCCTGTGTTGGAACCCGAGCACCACAAGGTTGCCCTTGCCTGGAGAGTAACTTCAAGGCCACCTTGGTCTGCACAAGACCGTCCCAAAAACAAAATAAGCAACCAAACAACAAGGCAATCTACCAATTGAATAAGGAAAGACCATATTTTATTTGCTTCATTCACATGAGCTGTTCATAGCAGACAAACCCATAAGGACAGGAAGTTGCCTGGGATTGGGTGTTGGGGTACAGGATTGAAGGACCTGGGGTGATCACTAAAAGTTACAGGGTGGTAAAGCATTCTAAAATAATAAAATCTGATAGTTATGCAACTGTATAAGCCATAGAATTTTATATTTTGGATGACTGTGTTATATGACCATGAATTTTATCCTGATAAAACTGTTTAAAAAAAAAAAAAAGGAAGGCAACTAAAGGCAGTGCATGTTCATGTCTCCAGACCTAAGGGGAGGTCTGGAGAGATGGCTCAGTGGTTAAGAGCACCGACTGCTCTTCCAGAGGACCTGGGTTCAATTCCCAGCACCCACATAGCAGCTCAAAACTGTAACTCCAGTTCCAGGAGATCCAGCATCCCCTTCTGGCCTCCAAGTGTACCAGACATGTGCATGACACACAGACACACATGCCAGCAAAACACCCATACACATATAAAAAAATAAATTTAGAAAATTCTAAAAGGGAGATATACAGTGGCATTATCTAACTGTTCATTAAAGTAATTTATAAAACTACAGGTAGTCTTTCTTAGTGTTGTCCTGGTATTCCTAAATGATAATTATTAATATTATATGCACTATAAATTTTTATTTGACCCTGAACAAGTTATTTTTAAGTGGTAATAAAATTTTGGATACTCTTTCAAAAAGGGCATTTTTGAGAGTTGTAAATTCTGACTAACCTCATATTAAAGTCTTTTCATTTATTTTTTTGAATAAAACTTGAATTCCCATTTCACTCAGAATAAAGTTCATACCATGCGCAGAGGCCATGTGTGGTCTGCCTTCCCCACCATCCTTTCTACTCGGAACTAGTTTGTATCTCTTGCTCTCTCCCTCCAGTCATCCTGGCCACCTCCATCTCCAGATGGACACGACTCCACCTAAGTTTTAAGGTATTGCCATTTCCTCCCTAGAAGGCCCTCCCCAGAGATGCCCACGAAGCTGTCTCCCCGACACTCACTCACATGATGTATGTCTCATGAGACACCCCCACCACCACCACCACCCCCTGCTCAGTGCCTGGCTCTCCTGCTTTTCTCCTCAGCCCCACACTCACAGGTTCTCTTTCTGTTACCATGGCCTGCATCTGCCAATCTTCTGTTACTACGATAAATGTCTTAACTAACCAGAGACGGTGACTTGGGCTCACAGTTTTGTTTGTTTGTTGTGCTAGCTTCCATTACTCGACGCCATCAGACCCTAGCTTCTTTGGCCTTCCAATGCGGACTGAAAAGCTCGCTTTCCAGGTCTTCAGCAGCACACTGAGACAACCACGGCATCCAGCCGCGAATGCACAGCTCTGGACTCTATTGTGCTGACAACCACGGTTGGATTACCCAAATCCTTCGTGTATGCCAACCTAATAAATTCCTTTCATAATGTATATTCATCTTAGTCCTTTCTTCTGGAAAACCCTGACTAACACAGTTTCCAACCCTCTCAGGCAGAGGAAAGGGCAAGTTTACTCCATAGACTCTTGGAAGTTCAGAAGCCATAGCAGTGGTGCAGGGAGAAACAAGGGCCAGGAGGGAGGCAGAAAGAGAGGCTCCGATGCACCCAAGCTGGTAGCTGCAGGGATGTGAGCCCCAGAGAGGTCTCTTGCTGCTTTCTATTCTCTGTGAACTACCTCAGGAGTCCGTCCTGAGAATGTGAGAGCGCAGCCAGGGGGCTGGAGGTAGAAGTGCTCTAAATGAGAGTCAGGAGGCACAGGCCATTGGCAGTGTGGTGGGAATGCCAGGCTGCACTGGTAAGTACCCATTTGAGGTTAGCAATCAAAACTTTGAAGCAAACCCAGTCAGCCAGGTTCACTTGACCGAAGGAGGCTGAGCTGGGCTTCACTGCAGCTAGGGCTTGGCTGTGTGAGGGAGAGAATAAAAGAGCCAGGCACTAGAAGGCACAGACCAGGGAGTGCCCACAAGGAGATGGTGAGATCACGAGATGTGGAGAAGATGGTAGGATCAGTGATTTGGCAGTGTTCAGTGGGCTCATGGGTGTCCATATTTGGGGGTGTTCCCAAAGCTGGAGAGCAGTTTGAGAAAGGGGTGCTTGGGACTCACAGTGAATAGAGCTTTCTAAGCATGGGGGCACAGGACTGAACCCTGAAGGGCATGGTCTCAGTCTCAAAGCATCCCCCATGAAGGCAAGCCACTTCAGCATCTTTAAATGACCCCAGAATCTATTTGACTAGGGTTTGTGATGAGGATGATGACGACGCTACTGACTTGGAGCTTGCTGGTTGCCTTCCATTTTTCTGGGTCCTTTACACAATTATTAACTCCTTAGTCCCTCAAACACACACACACACACACACACACACACACACACACACACAGGAAGGAGCTGGAGAGTTGGCTCTGCAGGTAAGAGTACATAGTACCTTTGCAGAGGACCTGAGTTTGGCTCCCAGCACCCACACTGAGTCGCTTATAGCTTCCTGTAACTCCAGCTCTAGGGGATCTGATGTCCTCTTCTGGTCTCCCCAGGCACCTACATGCGAGTGTACGTACTCTCCCACCTACATATACTTAACTTTTTTAGTATGGATGACATTATTTCTATTTTGCATATGAGGAGCTAAGGTGCCAACTGCTAAGTGACTTGCTGCTGGTCAAACAAGCATGTTGATGTCTCTCTGGTACTCAGCATGGCCTCCACCTGTAGCAGATACAGGTCGGCCATGTTCTTTTCCCCAAATATTCACAGTGCTGTTCTAAGAACAGTTTCTGTCTCCAAGCCAAGAGTTTTAGGCAAACTCATATCAAAGGAACAATGAATTTTTGAAAGTAGCAGTATGATTTTTTTTTTAAATTTCCGACAGTCTTGCTTTCAGTAGCAATCTCCTTTTGGTATGTTTGTATGCATTGACCACGAGAAGAATGACTTTGTTTGCTTTTAACACAAAAGCTAAATAAGCTGTGGCTCAAAGAAGACCCCAGGGGGGGATTCCAGGGGCTGTGGGACAATTCAGGGGCCTTAGAGTCCTCTGCCATTTTTGTGGCTTTTCCTTCATGGCTAGTTACAAAATGACTCTAAAAATGAGGTAATGTGAACCTACAACCGCTTAAAGCAAGACACTGCTAACCCTTGGTGACTGTCACCACTGCTACAAGCTCTGCTAGCACTCACTGATGACAGGTCCCCTCTACACATAAGGCTGGAGAATGTCCTTTCTAATCTGTCTACATTGCCCCTGTGAGGAAGAAGGTAAAGGGTGAAGGCATCAAACTCAGATGGCCTGCACAGGCTCATGGGGAAAAGATGGTGCGTGTGATGGTGTGTGTGACGTGCGTGTCCATATACGCCTCCTGGAAACCCCACTGCTAGATGGCTTTGTCGCTCTTGGCCTTGTGCTTTGAGACAGGTCTCTCACTGAGCCTGGAGCTCATCATTTCAGCTAGGTGGGCTGGCCAGCGAGCTCTCGGGATCCACCTGGCTCTGCACCCCACCCCCACCCGAGTGCATGTCCAGCCATGTCCTACTTTAAACAGCTGCTGGACTTCAAACTCGTGTCCTCTTGTACAGCAAGCACCCTTACCCACCAATGCGTATCCCCAGGCCTGGTTTTAGAGTTTTTTCCAAACTTATTTAACACGTGAGTGTGGAAGTTCCTCGTGGTGGGAGTGTCGGCAACAACCGCAACAAAACTGGGCAAACACCAAGAGCCAAGGCCTTCCCTCTCTCATCGGAAAGTCGGCTGTTAAACATTTACCAGCTCACCAGAGTCGGCAAGCGACCAGGACTTCCTGCTGCAAAAGGCCTTTCCCCTTCCTTGCCTTCATCAGGTATTTCTGACTCATGAGTCAAATTTATTAATGATTAAGCAGGTAAACTTTGAAGCGCTCGCCATAATAACTCCACTTCTTCCTTACATAGTGGTTCTAGGCGCATCCATTTGTATTGGCGCCTGTTCTTCCCCGAGAAGGTGTGCAGTGTTCTTTGCTAGTAGGTTGGAAGCGCCATAAAGCTGTTAGCATTTCGGTTCAAATCATTTAAAGGGCTTTATTTATAAATATCCTGAAATATCAGTCTAGTAAGATTCAGATATGTTCGGCAACAGTCTTGGTCTTATATTGCAGCCATCACTGAAACAGTTCACTTTTCTAAGTGAAGGATGATCTGTCTAAAGCATACCACACGCTTCAAAATAATTCCTGTGCTACGCACTGGGCATGGTGGTGTATGCCTTCACCCTAGCACTCAGGAGGCAGGGGCAGGCAGAGCTCTGTGGGTTCCAGCCAGCATTTGTCTATAGATCAAGTTCAAGACCAACCAGAGCTACATAGTGAGACCCTGTCACGAAACACTCTGAAAAGTCGTAAAGTGCTGTGCTTTCACCTTGGTACTAAGAAAAACGGATTGGCTTGCTGTTGCTGTTCTGGGGGGGATTTTGCTTTCTGGTACCAGAAAAGTTACTCTTCAGGGCTGAGGCATTAAGGTCTCCTGCCCAGGGCCTCCGGGCCCCATATCCTAAGTACATGGTGTCTTCAGCATAGGGGACTTACTTTCCACCTCTAGGGGTAACCAAGGGCAACAGCAATAGCCTATCATGTTTGGGGAGTCTGTTGGACAATCCTGACCAACAATTCAAAAGGGGACTTCCAGCGCCTGATGTTGGGGTATTTGATAGATGGTCTAATGGCTCTTGGTGGGAACAGTGTCAGCACAGACGGGAAAATGTCATTTAAACTGCGCATGTATGTCTATACACTGACTTACACGTAGTATTTTTAGCTTGGTTCCTCATGACTTTTTCGGGCCTCCTGTCATTTTACCCCACCTCCACCCCGACTCTGGTTAGAGCTCCACTCTGGTGTTCCCGTTTTCCACTTCAGATTACGCATGCCCTGCCACCCCTGTCATCCCCCCTAGCCCCTGCGATGTTCCCCCTACCTCCTCCCTAGCCCCCACAATGCCCATTTTTACTTTCCTGGTTTTTAGGGTTATTCCAGGTTGGAAATGTAAAGTTTAACGTGAGGCTTCACAGTTTCCATTCCAAATGCCAATTCTAACTGCTAATTTTGGTGCATGGTTGATTTATTATTATTTGCAAGGTTTTTATAATAAAAGGTATTTTTAAAAAGCAAGCATACATACATTCATTTGCTTGCTCTCCTAAGTATAAAGTCAAATCAGAAAGCAAAGGTGGAAGTCTAAGTGAGACCACCACCTACGTGGTATCCTGGAAGATGCAGTCTTAGCCCTGTGGCCAGTTTGGCCTGCTCTCTGACACGCCCCCGAGCTCCCCCTTCGTGCCCCTCCAGGTCCAGGCAGCTAGCTCCCTGGCCATAGTTTAGAGGCAGACGGACAGACCACATCATGTGTGGTTGGACCAGCAGGACCTCCCTCACTTTCCTTCTCTTGGCTTCCTCCAGGACTTCCCACTGAGTGCCTCATCTCCCTAGATGAAGACTAGCATAGGCTAGCAATGGCTAGCACAGGCTACCACTGCACTTTTCCATCTGAGACAAACTTAGCAGGTTAGTTTAGTTGTGTTTTTTTTTCCCAAAGTGAACAGAGGGATGAACTCTCTAAAGTTTGAATTTTAGAAGCTCAAATTTTAAATTTATTATAGATGTATCACCACAATAGCCATTAATATTAAATTAAAGAAAGAATAGGTGGGGAAGTTAATGGATAAGAAAGAGAAAAAGATCCCTGCAGCACGCTGAGCACAGCTCATGGCCGTGGACTGTCTATGATGTACAGAAGCTTCTGTTTGGACTACCAGATGTGTCATCACTGGGGACACACGAGCAAAGGACATAGCTTGAGACGTGCTCATTTAAGTGCTGAGAAAAACCACTGTGAGTGATAGGGATGTCAGAGGCTAGATGGATCTGTTTTAGCAGGTGGTAAGGAAGGCTTCCCTGAGACCTCTGAGCTGAGGTGTGGACAGTGCAGCTCCGAACAGACGGAGCCTGTCTGAGCCCTCACCAAGACTTCAGACTTTACTCTAAGTATGATGGGATGTTATCACAGCATGGAAAGGACTGGAGTTTCTGCTCTGGGATCCTTAATAGAAAAGTAAGAACTACCAAAACATTGAATGCCCCCAAAAAGCCATGGCTGTTAAATTAGAACATTTTATGTAAAGCCACAAGAGAGACAATAGATGGGCAGACTACCACAAAGAGCAGCCGCCGTGCTTCCTAGTTCCTTCTGTCATCAGGAGGGTCAAATACTCACAGATCTACATAAGGGAGGGAAGGTTGGTGCTGCTCACCATGTGATGGTGCAGTCCCTGAAGGTGAGGAAGGCCCGGCAGCCAGAGTGTGAGACAGCGGGTCACGTGACATCTGCAATGGGGAAGCCCAGAGATGGTGTTGCTCAGCTCCCATTCTCCTGCTCAGTCACTGGCACCCTGCCATGGGATGGCGCCACCCACACTCAAGGTGCTCGGCTCTCCTCAGCTAACCCAGTCCAGAAACCCCTTCACAGATACACATTGGAAATTATCTCCCACGTCCACAATCAGTGTTAGCCATTGCAATCAGGTAGGCCAGTGCTTGGTGGTTACAAACAGCAAATGGTTTTGATGGAGGCTGGTGAGACTGGTGGGTCAAAACAGCAGGACACTGTGAGTGAATTAATGAGAACTTCAGCTGGCCTGGAGTTAGGCAAGTGGAAGTCTTCTCACGGTACCCTGCGGATTTTAGGAAAGACCATTTATTATTATTATTATTATTATTATTATTATTATTATTATTATTATTATTATTAAAGGTGCTCCCATGCTATGGCAAGTGTGTAAAGGTCAGAGATCGAGGCACTGGAGCCTGTTCTCTCCGATCACGTAGGTTCTTCCCAAGGTCAAACTCAGGTCATTAGACGCGGCAGTAAACACTTTTATCCACTGAGCCATCTCCCCGACCCCAGGAAAGGTAACTTTTGAGAGATGTTCATCTCACATTCCCAACCATTCTTCCCACATCTAAAAAATGGACAATAAACAATAAACATGGCTCCAATATCTTCCATAATAAAAATACAGACATAAAACATTATAGTAAAATATACTGTGTGCCTTGAGACTCCCATTTACTTCCTGCTCTCCACTTCTTACCTGCACACGGTTGTGTGACAAGGCTTTTCCTGGGGAGACACAACACACGCATCGATTCATCCCAGTCAGGGCGTCCACTACAAACCAAAGTACGGATACCACCAAAGTCCAACTTGGTGAGCCAGTGAGTTTTGTTAGGGATACTTGCATGAGGAAATAGTTCAATGACAGCTATATGACAAAAGCCCACCCCAGCATGGATGATGACTCAGAAAGCTGGGAACCTGGAGCCCACTGCACAGCCTGCAGGCACCTCAGCCCCTTGGGGAGCATCCTCTCCAGCTCCTCAGTTGGTCTAAACCTCCCAGGCCTGGTTTCTGCTTCTTCCAGGCAGCTGGTCCAGTCTCAGAGTCTTCTTATCTCTGAGAGTGACAGTAGGCTTTTACTGCTTACTCTGGCAGGGAGGGACCTAGTGAATCTGGTCAGTTCCTGGGACTTCCTGAAACTGTTTTGAGTTGTTGACTTCCTGCTTAAGAAGCTGCCTGTAGGATGGAATGTTTCAGTCTCCGAGGACACACCACACATGCACATGTACAGCCGCTCCACACACGCCACATGCCCTTCCCCCCATGATGACCTGCATCCCTCTTACGCTGCGAGTCCAGACAGACCTTTCCTTCCTCCAGTGGCTTCTGTCACAGTGAGAAAACTAAGGATACCAGCATCCTGTTTCCTCACCACCGTCCTTCAGCAAGCATCTGTCTGTGCCACGCCTCTGCACCACTCTTACTGAGCCAGGCGCTGCGGCCTGCTGGGCAGACTCTGTGTACACTTTATCCTTGGCTAAAACATCCCAGGTCTTCATATTGCCAAAGCTGAATGCATACTTTTCAGTCTTCCTTTTGTTGAATGGCCCAGATTCACTGTACATTAATCTTTCTTTACAGTCAGAAAGTTTGGTTTTTTTAAAACACTGGAATTAACTCATCTGTGCATCCCTAGAGGACTAGTTAACAAATGGAATATTAAAGCCATTAAAATTGATATGCTACAAGGCATATCAAGTGAAGAAGGTAAAGTAGAAAAAAGAATGTGTGTGTGTGTGATGCTGTCTTTAGAAGATGGAGGCCGGTGTTGAAGAGATGGCACAGAGGCTCGGAGTGCTGGCTGGTCCTCCAGAGGCCCCAAGTCCCGCTCTCAGCTCCCATGTTGGAGGCTCACAACAACTCCAGCTCTCTCGGGAGTCTGATTCTGTCTTCTGACCTCTGTTGTTATACATGTATGCACACATATACACACAAACAAAATAAGTCTTTTAAAAAGCTTGTGGCCTGTGAGGATATAAACGTCTGCTCCCCATTAAAAGGATAGTGAGAGAATAAATCAAAACATATTTAAAAGTTACATAGATTTGAAAAAGAGAGAAATAGAACGGAAACTGGCCTTTTCTGACTATAACATGTTCTGTGAATTTAACAGTGAACCATATTCATATTTGACATAGTTATAAAGCAAAAGTATTCTTTTGAAGAAGTAAAAATTCAAAAATGAAAGAAGTCAACCTGTGAAAACAGCCTGTGACACTGAGGGGGATTATGTTAAGTGTCTTGTGAAAATACAGTCTCCTTGCTAGACATGGAGCCATACACTTCCGGTTCCACCACTTGGGAGGCAGGGGCTGGAAGAGCTCTGTGAATTTGAGGCCAGCCTGATCTACACATAAAGTTCCAGGACAGACAAAGTTATGAGAAGATGTCTCACAAAACAAAAAACAAGCAACAACAAAAAATATAGTCACCTAGTTTAAATCTTTAGTAGGACATAATCCAGCGACAAAGAGAACTGAAAAAGAAAGCAAAAGAAAGAAAGCAAGACTATTTTCCATAGTCATGTCATTAATAATACTTGACATTTTGAATTTTAAGTTGTAATAAAATATAAGACAAAACTAATTATTTTAACATTGTTACAAACCACGATTGGGACATTTCCAAGACTCTGGAGCCAGATGAGCCGTGGAGGTTCCATCCATAAGCTCGCGCTCCTTGCTCATCTGCAGAAGAATTATTGGCCCCCATGTCACAAGCTTCTGAGGAGTTAGGAGATTTACACGTGCCCGGCTGGGTTGTCATGACTTAGCAGGTAATGATGCCTACAGTTTCTATGGATCTCCTTGTGAGTGAAGGACCATTTCGATGGCTGAAAAGCTCTGTGCCTAAGGAATACGCTGGAAGGGAGACTGTTTTACATAACAGCATGGTTAACATTGAGGAAATGTAGGCAGATAAAGTCAATCAAATTATAATATGTATTCAACCTACTCTTGTGTGTGTGTGTAATATATGTATATATTACACACGCATATTACATTAACAATAGGTTACACAGTTTACAACAAAAACTTGAATCCTAGTCATTTGAATGACTAGTCAAATAGAATTTAAATCAACAACAAGACATTGATTCATTCACAAATGTTTACTGAGCACTTTTTTTAGCTGTCAACTTGACACAGCCTAGAGTCACCTAAGAAGGAGTCTCAGGGGAGTACCCAGATCTGATTGGTCTGTGGGGGTTTAATGTAGCCCACTGTGGGCAGCACCACTCCCTGGCAGGTGGGCTGAAGCTGCCTTAGAATGCTACTAGCCAGTCTGCAAGGGGAGCAACAAGCACTGCTCCTCCATGGCTTCTGCTTCCGGTTCCTCCTTGACGTCCTGCAGTGATGGACTGTGACCTGTGCTCTCAAACAAGCCCTCTCCTCTGCTGGCTAGCTTTTGGTCAGAGTGCCTTATCACAGCAACAGAAAGGAAACTGCACGGCCTTGTGAACACGTTGCTGCCCTCCGGCAGCTCACAGGGAGGAGCCACACACACAGGATAATTCATACAGATGGGTAACACTGGGAGCCAGCACCAAGCTAAACACATCCGTAATTCCCAGATACCCCTTGCCATTTTTTTAAATTGCCTTTGCATGTCCATCTCCTCCCTGTGAGCTACCTGAATACAGCAAGGATTCAAAACAAGCTTTTTTGCAGGGCATCATTTTTCTCACCTTCCCAGACGCCGGTGCTTTGAAAGCCCTACGTAAAGGCTTCTAGTTGGTTTTGGCCTTGCCTTTCTTTTTCTTTCCTGAATTAGATATAAATGTTTTTGTCTTTTAAATCTGCTCTCCTATGCAGCCTAGGCTAGCCTCAAGCTTGCGATCCTCCTGCCTTGGGTTCTGAACACAGGTATGCACCATCTTAAGGTATAAACATTTTAGCCAAGAGAGGCCCTGTGGCTTTTCAGAATTCCATTCTTTTAAAACTCTTCCCACATAGTAAATAGCAAGAACCATTTCTGGCTACTTTACTTATTTAGGTTTATTTTGTGATGATGAATGCCAAAATAAGAAGAAAATGTGATAAGGTGTCCCCCAAGGCCCCATCAGTTTATATTTCCCACAGTACAGCAAGCTTTTTGTTTTAATCCAATAAAAACCAGGCAAAATGACTCAACAGGTAGAAGAGGCACTTGCTTCTATACCTGATGACCCAAATTGGACTCCCAGGTGAGACCCACAATGTGGAAGGTGAGAACTGACTCCTGAAGGCTGTCCTCTGGCATCCACAGGCACGCTACAGCATGAGCCCTTCTTTCCATCTCTGATAGGTACTCTTCCTTCTCAGTGTGCGGTGGCAACCCTGCCTCTTGCACTTACTCTATGGTGAAATAAAGACCCTAGTGCATTTTCAGTGCAGCAACCCCCCAGGGGTCAGAAGCACCTTAGTGGCTTCCTTTACCTAGAACCCACCCCCAGGTAGACTAACTCAAGTGGCCCTAGAGTTATAGAGAGCTGGACTTACGTTAGTCAACACTGGCTGACCCACAGAAGGAGGACAATGGAGTCCGGAATGAGCCTTAGGATGCCTCTCCTGTTCTGTGTCATGGTTGATGGCTGGAATATCTGGCATCAGGCCCAGCAGATCAAAATTGACTTCCTCTCCTTTGGAAGTTTCACTTCCTCTCTATGGGGATGCTCCTTCGTGGGAGAATGATCTTCCTCACAGAATGCTCACAGGGCCCTGAACAGAAGCCTCTGTCACACAGGCTTTCTCCCCAGAGCATGTGTATCTGTGTGCTCCTGCTTCTGGCTCACCAGGGAGATTTTTAGTGAGCACAGATGAAGTGGCATTCCTCTTCAATCCCCCTTTGTCCTGCTTAGATATTTTAAGCCCATTAACTCACTAGATCATTTATTTATCTAATCTATACTTACTGAGCATCTATGAGGCCTGCTATAGGTGAACAAGCCGTGAAGCACTCTTGGTTCCGTAGAAGCGATGTCCTGTGGATTCTGGGAATACCCGAGGAGGTGGCTCCCAAGAGGCAGTCTGCTTGTGTTGGAAAAGGCACCTGGAAGAGGCAAGTTGCACAAGACTGCCTCTTCCAAGGACTCCTGCGCCTCCTCTCTGGGTCCATTTGTCTTCTAGACGAATGGTGTGCTCGCTTTTCATCACCCTCCCCATGTGCAGGAAATATGCGCAGAATGAACTCATGCAGGTGCTGTGAGTACATCTAAGGAAACTCAGCAGAGACCGTGAGGGGATGACTCACTCTGCAGAGATTCATGTCACCCGTGTGTCTCGAATGATCTTTATTAGCTTGCAATGCAAACACAGTACTTCACTTTTATGTGTTTGAGCACCCAGCTGCTCTTAGTGATAGGAAGTGCCCTGACTTCCTGAGACTCTTCCACCACCCTACAACTTACTGAGTTCAAAAGATCCCAGTTCTGCTACAGAGAGCCAGAAGAAAGAGAAAACGGAAGAGCCTTTGCCACCAGAAGTTAAAGATGGACCGCAAACATCCCAATGCTACGGGCATTTGCTCATGGCTGCTGGACTCAGTTGCTTCCTCCCCGTGCCTCAGCATCATCCCTTGAGCTCTGAGACCG
The DNA here is from genome assembly GCA_028555095.1 of Dicrostonyx torquatus. Classification (NCBI taxonomy): domain Eukaryota; kingdom Metazoa; phylum Chordata; class Mammalia; order Rodentia; family Cricetidae; genus Dicrostonyx; species Dicrostonyx torquatus. The sequence continues at coordinate 1,962,948 of JAQHUG010000243.1, forward strand.
CACCCAGTTTAGATAGTACATGCTCAGCCATCCCCCATAATGCTTAGCACTTTACCAGTTGGGCCAAGGCTAGGAAAGAACCAGCCAGAGTATGTCATGCTGGAAAACACCATTCCCACAAAAACTGGTTTTATTTGGGTTAGCATCTCGGGTCACATAGGCACATCCTGCCAGGAGTCATACAAATGCATACATGCTAAGGGGAAGGGTCAACATTACTTACCAAGCAAACACACTCGTTTGGGAACACGGACACCTACACATGAGAGAGAGTTCACAGGGAAGGATTGTCTCTGCCCTGTGTTTGCATGGCACCAAGGGCTCTTAACTGATTCCCTTCAATGAAGCAGTATTCTTAAGAGAACTTGTTTTCCCACCCAAGCCTCCACTAACAACTGCTCTATTGTTGAGTTCTAGACAAGATTGTTCTAGGATTCCACATTGGTGAAATCATGGAGTGAAATCATGCCTTTGTATTTGGCTTATTTCACTTAAGATAGCACCCCCGGTCCATTCAAGGTGTCACAAACTAAAGGATTTCATCCTTTCTTACAGCTGAACAGATTTTCATTGTGTTTATTACTAGATCCCACTCATCCCATTCTTCAGGTGGCACTCACATGGTTTTCACTGGAAGCTTTACATGTTGAAAGATCATGAAAGAAGTTTATGCACGTTAAGAAATTCTAGGAAGCCAGAGAAAGATCAGTGGCTAAGAGAGTGTGCATTGATGCAGAGGACTCAGGGTGATCTGCCAGCAGCCATGTTGGCTCACAACTAGGGGACCTGAAACCTCTCCTGCCCTCCAGGGCCGCTCACATGTGCACATTCCCACACCATACAGATCACTTCAAAATAAAGTAAGTCTTCAATAAAAACCCCAAAGCACAAAGACATGGAGTAATAAATGTGTGTTGTTGTTTTTCGGTTTTGATTTTTCAAGATATGGCTTGTATAACAGCTCTGGCTGTCCTGGAACTCACTGTGTAGACCAGGCTGGCCTTGAACTCACAGAGATGCATCTGCCTCTGCCTCCCGAGTGCTGGGATTAAAGGCGTGTGCCACACCACCTGGCTTTTTCTGTTTGTTTGTTTGGTTGGTTGGTTGATAAATGAAAGACAGATATCATCTTATTCCTTAAGGACAGATGTGTCCTTGACAATAATATTTTAAGACTCATGAACGCATTTAACTATAAAAGAAATGTAAGATCACGATATGAAATTTGTAAATCACTCAGTCTTCTTTTGATGGTGTGCATCTGTAGGCCCAGCTACCCAGGAGGCTGATGAGAAAGGGTGGTCCAAGCCTTAGAGATCAAGACCAACCTGGACAGCACTGTGAAAACATTCTCAGAAAACAGAAGAAGGAAAACAAAAACAAAATCAATGAAACATTTAATTTATAGAGCATAATAAATACAAAACAAAATGCCACTAAATCCCACTCTTCAGAAAAAATACTTGTACAACTTCACATTTATAAAAATTGTTGTAAATTTTATAAACATAAACTATTTTAGGGTTTTGTGTGTGTGTGTGTGTATCCATGTGTACACACATGCATGAAAGGAATAGATGTTGGTATCTCTGCAAGTCTCATGTGCCCATGTCTCCCCACCCAGAAAATCTACTACATGTATATTTGTTGCGGGGAGCGTTATGAAGAGATCAGAGGACAGCTCACTGGAATCTCTTCTCTCCTCCCACCATGTGGTTTCCTGGGATCAAACGCAGCTCTTCAGGCTTAGCAGCAAGTGCCTTACCCACTGTGCCCCAGGGTATCCATTCTATTTTTACACACACACACACACACACACACACACACACACACACACACACCAATGCCATTTTCTAGATACCAGCTGATTCCTCTTCTCTTTTTCAAGCTGTTTCTTTCTGATTCCAAAACCTGAGTTTCTCTGAAATTTCTGTTTTTTCTTGGAATCTTCTCATCCTGAGAGTTTCTCCATTCTCTAAACTTGGTTACCAAGTTTCCATTGTACTCACCTGCTGCTAAATGTCCTTTTGGAGTTGGTGAGCCCACACTCATTCCTTAGCCCTCACGCCTGACTCATCCACCACTATGATAGAATCCCCTCTGAGGTCCTGAGGCAAACCTTCCACACAGAGGTTCTTTTAACCTCTCACTCTGTCGCCTTCTGGGTACAGTGACCTTTTCTTTTACATTCTTGCTCTCTGGAGCGGTCTGCAGGTCTGTCGCAACATCCTGGGCCTTCCGCTGCCTTCTTCAGTCTCCTTTATCCCCGGGACTGCCCGGGAGGCTTTTGTTCTCCCCTTCTATCTGCTCAGGGATCTCCCAGGACTATAAACACGTTGACTTCACCTGTCTGACATGACCGCACCTCTGGAGTTTCGCAGTGGCTGCTAGCTCATCTGAATTGTGACTTTATTTCAGTGTTAGCATGTCACAAACACAGCCAGAGAGGTGACGGCCGGTCATTTTTCCTTCAGTGCCCTGTGGATTCCTTCAAAGATCTACACTCTTGTCTTGCCTCTCTGCTCTAAGTTCATTCATCTCCCTGATTCTTGACTGTAGTATTTATGTGTTAAACCAAAAGACAGAACTAGGTTTCACTATAACCTTTCAAACAGACCATTTTTAGGTTTTTTTCTTGCCCTCATCGTTTCCCCTTCCCTCCTCAGCACTTCCTTTTCCTTCTTCATCAACGTTTTCTAGCTTTTTTGGGTTTTGTTTGTTTTTCGTTTTTCAGCCTTTATCCTCAACTCACATGATCTACATAGAAGAACATTCAAGTTTTAGCTTTCTAGGCTTGAGTAACTTTGCTTAAGATACAATTTTCCTACAAGTTTCATAATTGTATCTTTCTTTATAGTCAAATAAATACAACATTTTCATTATCTCATGGAAAAGTCTGCTGGATGCTATGGGCCTGTAGACTGAAGATAAATGGCCCAATGGTACAAGAGAACTTTGGGTGACTGTCCAGGCAGCGAGACGTCTTTGTCATTTCTAGAGTTTTGGAAGTTGCTTACAATGTACTTCCTGTTTACTTAGGTCATGTTATATCCTTCTGGAGTCTTGGATAGAGTTAAAGAATTTATAGTTATTTTTATAGTTTTCCTTAGTTATGATAAAAGATAAAGTAGATATAAATATTGTAACTGTAATTATTTTTTGATACCTTGATTACAATGTAATTTTACTATGTTAAGGTTAAACCTTCCTTTTTATTTAAAAAGAAAAGGGGAGGTGATGTGGGATTTCCCTTCTATATGCTGTGATTACCATTAATGAATAAAGAAACTGCTTTGGACCTATAGCAGGGCAGAACTTACTTGGGTAGGGAGGACTGAGCTGAATGTTGGGAGAAGGAGGGGCAGAGTTAGAGAGAGGTCATGGAGCCGCCGGAGACAGATGCTGGGAACTTTACCGGGTAAGCCACAGCCACATGGCAATATACAGATGAATAGAAACGGGAAATTAGCATAAGAGTTAGCCAATAAGAAGCTAGAGCTAATGGGCCAAGCAGTGATTTAATTAATACAGTTTCTGTGTGATTATTTTGGGTGTAAGCTAGCCAGGCAGCCAGGAACGAATAAGTGGCCTCCTCCTACATCTATTCATCTGTTGATGATCCAGGCTATTCCATTTCCTTGATACTACAAATGGAGTAGCAACAGATGTGGCTGGCTGAGCAAGTACCTCTGTGGTAGGGTACAGAGACCTTTAGCTGTCCAGCCAGGAATGGTACAGCTGAGTCATTTGGTTGTTCTAGCTTAAATTTCTGTGGAATCTTCATAATGATTTGTGTTCATATGTGTGTGTAAGTGTCCTCAGAGCTGGAGTTACATGCTGGGAGTCACCTGATATGGGTGCTGGGAACTGGACATGGGTCCCCTGGAAGAGCAGGAGATGTTTGTAACCACTGAGCCACCTCTCCAGCTCAGCACTGGTTTCTGTACTGGGCATTAGTGTACAGTCCCACCAGTACTGAATAAGTGTTTCTGAGTTCCCAGACACTCAGCAGGGTTGCTCTTAGATTTTCCAGATACTCAGCAGGCTACTGTTCGATTTCTTGGTGATAGCTATTTGACTGTCACAAGATGGAATCTCAAAGAATTTTAATTTGCATTTTTAACTTTCTTTTCATTTGTTCAGTGTGTCTTTGACATCATGTATCTTGAACCCATTCATTTTCCTGTCCCTTTGTATCTTCCCTCTACCCCTGCAACCCCACCAAAATAAAACAAAATTTAAGAGAAAGAAAGGGAAAAAATTAAAAATCTCGTCATGGAAGCTACAGTGTGACATACAAAGTCATACAGTAAACTCCTTTACCCATTTTTCTTTACTTTCAAGAGTTCTTTGCAAAGAGTCATTGGTCTGGTTTGAGGTCTCCGAATCTGCATTTTCTTAATAACTAGGGATGGTGAACGCTTTCAAAAACACTTATTGGTCATTTGTATTTCTTCTTTTGAAAACTGTTCATTTCATTAACCCATTGTTAATTGGCAGCTTTAGTGGAAAAGTAATGTTTAAATTTGCAGTTCTTTATATAAATTCTCCAAATATTAGTCACCTATCTGATTATTCCCATTTTGTGGGATGTCTGTTCACCTTGCTGATAGCTCTTTTTGCTGTGCACAAAGCTTTTAATATCATGTAGTCCCATTTGCTAATTTTGAGGTATTTCCTGTGACATTGGAGTCCTGTTCAGAAAAGTCTTGCCTGCTCATCTATCTGAAACTGTGTTTTCTATGCTTATCTCTAGCAATTTCAGTGTCTCTGGTTTTAACCCAAGGTCTTTGGTCCACTCTGAATTGATTTTGTGCAGAATTAAGGATGTGGACCTAGTTTCATTCTTTTGTACGTAGATATCCAGCTTTGCTGGGGTAATTTGTTGAGTAGAGTCTAGTTGTGTGAACTATGTATTAGTCTCTCTCTCTCTCTCTCTCTCTCTCTCTCTCTCTCTCTCTCTCTCTCTGTGTGTGTGTGTGTGTGTGTGTGTGTGTGAGAGAGAGAGAGAGAGAGAGAGAGAGAGAGAGAGAGAGGAGGGAGTAAGGGAGAGAGAGGTCTGGTGCTATGCAGTTTTTGTTACTATAGCTCTGTAGTATAGTTTGAGATCAGATATTATGATACTTGCAACAGTATTCTGCCTACTTAGTGTTGCTTCCAGCTATTTGTGATTTTCTGCATTTTCCTGTGTTTCCTGTTTCTTCTCCTCTTTCACAGACTCCAGTACATTGTTATAGATTCAGACACACACTGTTTCCTTGACTTCTGTTTCATTTGGAATAGTTTCTGCTCTTATGTTTTCAAATTTACTAGTCTTTTTCTATAGTTTCCACTCTTCTTTCAATCTCATGAATGCATTTTTTCATCTCAATCTTATATTTCTTACCTTTGTTTGGTTTGGGTCTTTAAAAAAATCTGTTTCATGTCTATTCTAAAAACGCTTGTTTTGTTTGTTTTTTTTCCGTCTAGAACATATGGAGCATATTGTGCTGCAGTAACATCCTCACTTTTGAATTCTCCTCCTTGTCTTTGAACCATTTCTTTCTGGAAATTTTGATGGCATATCAGGCATTATGAATATCCTGCTGTTACACTCTGGGTATGTCTTTGAATATTCTCAGACATTGTTCTAGGATTCATTTACGCACCAGGAAATAGACTGACAATTTACAGAACGTATGTTAAAATTTCTTAAGAAAAAACACAGCAGACTTTAGGCTAGTTTGGCTGTGTTACTGAAGCATTGCTTTTCAAAAACTCTATTGCATGCCTCGTATAGGTTGCACAGCTTTGTGTGATATGTAGGGAATTCTATGTTCCTATCTAGTGACTTAAAATATAGTTATTTATTTATTCACATGTGTGTGTAGTTAGACTTTTTCTGTCTCACTGGCCAGCTCCCAAATAACCACATGGAGGCTTATTAATTATGAAAGCTTGTCCAAAATCCTAGGCTTGATTTTAACTAACTCTTATAACTTAAATTAACCCATTTTTATTAATCATAAAATCTTAATATTAATTTTATTAATCATTAATCTTAATATTAAACATTCTACCACATGGCTTTTACCTCTATCCCATTTTGTGTGTCCAACTCATTCTGCTTCTCTTCGTGTTTCTGCCCTTCTTCTCAATGTCTTCTCTGCCCCGAAAATCCTGACTAGCTACTGGCCATTCAGCTTTTTATTAAACTAATCCAAGTGACAAATCTTCAGCGTACAAAAAGATTATTCCATAACATGTATGTGTATGCACCATGTACACGTGTGGTGATCAGAGGACAGCTTGCAGCAGTCATGTCTCTCCTTTCACCATGTGAGTCCTGGGATCGAGCTCAGGTCATCAGACTCAGCAAGTGCCTTTTCACCATTTCACAGACCTCCGATGGCCCTTTCTGTGGCTCTCAGTATAAGCACACACAGACCAGTAATCCACTGAAAACTCATGGGGTCCCCTCTGCAGATATCTCAAACTCTGAGTGACCATCCATCTGGTACTCGAGCCTACAGATTCTGGTGGCCTTGGTCTCTCTACATACCCATCTGTGTCTCTCCAACTCCAGGAGCCACCAGGCTGTGACTTGCTCTTCAAGTACTACAACCTAGAGACTTTCCAAGCACTAAACTGGGGTCCTCTTAGACCTTACCTTGATAATTTCTCTCTCAGGGGTTGCTGTCCCATGTCACCTTATGTTCCATGTCTTGAAGTGTAGCTACAAATATTCTCCATTTCGCTGCCCCCCGCCCTGAACTGGTTTCTCTCCACCAACCTGGTCCCACTCACTAGCTCCTGTAGCTGCTTATGAAATAACCACTCTGAGGTTTAATATTAACTACATACTCTTTGGCCTATTAGCTCAGGCTTCTTATTAACTAACTCTTAAATCAACCCATTTCCATTATTCTGTGTATCACCATGAGTCTATGGCCTACTGGTAAGGTTCCAGTGTGTCCTTCTCCTTTGGCAGCTACATGGCATCTCTCTGACTCCATCTACTCTCTCTATATATATATTTTCCAGCCTGGTCATATTTTTCCTGCCATAGGCCATAGGCCAAAGCAGTTTTGTTCATTAGCCAATAAAAGCAACACATATACAGAAGGACATCCCACATCATTGAAGTGTTTAACACTGAGTCCTTGGTTGATCTGTAATGTATTTTTTTCTTTCAATTTGTACACATTAGGGGTTATTAACAGAACTGTCTCTTCTGTCCCAGTGTGACTGGATTTGGAGACTGGGCCTAAGGAGGTAACTAAGGTTAAATGAGGTCATCAGGGCAGGACTTTAAGAAGAAAGTGACACACCACTGATGGATGTGAGCAGAGGAAGGTGCAGTGAGGACTCCGGAAGCAGTGGTTATCTGTAAGCTGAGGCTGGATGGGTCTCTGGGAATGGACCCTGCCAGCACCTGGATCTTGCACTTCTAGCTTCCAGAACTGTGAGAAAATAAATTTATAGCATTTAAGAAAACTGACTTATAATACAGTATTATTGCAGCTCTAGAATATTTATGCAGCAATACTCCGACTTTATTGGAAGATAACCAGTATTCTAATTGGTCTTGGTTTGTTTTAAGACAGGGTCTGAATGTATAGCTCTGGTGCGACTAGAATTCACTTTATGGGATCAGGCTAGCCTCCAGCTCATAGAGCTCCATTTGCCTCTGGCTCCCGAAGGCTGGCACTAATGGCATGCACTGCCACTTAGGCCAACTGGACTGATGGTCTTATTTTCCTCTTACAGACCTGCAGTACAGCCTCTGCCATATCCCACTTCTCTGGTTTCTGAGATGTCTGTTCTACCCACTGATCAACATGTTGACTCTTACACTAAAAAAAACTATCCTAATTGCTATAAACTATCAAACTATCAAGGCTTTAGCATCAAATGGGAAAATTATCTGATTTGTTCTTTATCAAGACTACTGGTGACTTTTGGTGTGGGGAGATAGCTCAGTGGGTGTTTGCTTTGCAAACATTAGGATCTGAGATCAGATCCTCAGAACCCACATAAAATCCAGGTACATCCGTACATGTCTGCTACCCCAGCACTGTGGAGGCAAAGACAGGTAGACTCCAGGGCTCACTGGCCGGTCCAATCAGTGATCTCTTGGTTCAGTGAGAGACCCTGTCTCAAAGTGTACGATGGCCAACAATAGAGGAAGATACTCAGTGGCAACCTCTGCTATCCACTCCTGTGCAAACACATGTGCTCATTCATGCCTCCCCAGCATACCTGTACATGTATATGCAACACAGACACACAATACACACATACACAAAGACACACAAACACACACAGACTCACAGACACACACACACACCCCACACCACACCACACAGGAGAACAAACCATACTGTTGACCCTTCTGAATAGGTATAAGAATTAATTGTCAAGAATCACAAAAAGCATCATGGGGGTTTTAATTACACTGCGTTGAAACTGTAGATCAATTTGGGGGAGTGTTAATATATTTAGAACAATCTTGTATTGTGTTGTCCAGACTTTTTGTGTCTCTGTAACCTGAGATAAGAGTTTCCGGGAAGAAAGATTAATTTCAGATCATGTTTGTAGAGAGCTACTTATGGATTTCTGGCTTTATTGTTTGAGGCAAAGTATGAGAGCGGTGTAAAGCTGTCCACATCACGGCGACCAGCAAGCATGGTGAGAAAGGACCCCTGTGCTAGTGGGCCTCCTAGCTTACTGGGCAGTGCCACCCACATTCAGGGCAGCCCCCATCTCTGGACACATCATCACAGACCCACCCAACACCATGCCGTACTGACCTCCCAGGCCTTTTTCATCTAATCCAGTTGACAGTCAAGACAAACTGTACTTCCTTTTCATGAATGTAGGATCAGTTTCAATACATCGAGATTTTCTTTAACATTTTGGAATACAATTTTTTAGGATAGCCATGAAAGTCTTGCACTTTGTGAGATTTATTCTTAAATACATTTTAACTGTTGTTAATTATAAATGGATTTTTAAAAAAGGTTTTCAATTTCAAATTTAATCAAGCTGCCTTCTCGTAGTTCATGTAGTCAGTCTATCCAAATCAATACAAAGAGCAAACACTAGGACTTATTTTCTAAGGCTATCATTAGATAACACAGTAACATTAAAAAACAATCAAAGTAAATAATCACATATGATATCCTGCAACATACAGATCATGCTTTTCAATCCAAGGTCTTGTTACAGCGCATGCTAGTCAACACAAGATGTTCTGTGGTGCCCAAGGAACACAGACTAACGAAGCCACTTGAGAATTTTCTGTTCAGGTCTATAGCCCGTTATTTGACTGTGCTGTTTTCTTGATAGGTTGTTGTTTGAGTTTTGTGTTTTCTAGGTACACACCCTCTGTGGGATACATATCTGGTAAAGATTTTCTCACATTCTGTGACTGTCTCTTTGCTTAAGTGACTGGTTCCTCTCTGTACAGAAGCTTTTCAGTTCCATGAGGTCCATTTGTCAACTGCTTGCCTTATTTCCTGGGTGACCAGTCTTATATCTATGTCTCTATCTTGGTTCACTCTCTAACTTTTCTTTTAGTGGTAGAGTTTCAGGTTTATGTTGAGTTCTTTGGAGCTGATTCTTTGATAAGCTGGAAGATAAGGATCTAATTTTGTTCTTCTACATGTTCACATCCAGTTTTCCCAACACTGTTTAGTGAAGATGTCTTTTGTCCTGTGCATATTTTTGACAGCCTTGTTAAATGTAGCTGTAATTGTACGAATGTAAATCTGGGTCTTCTGTTCTAGCCCATTACATTTGCATTTTGATGCCAGTTATTATGGTGTTTTGTCATTATGCTCTGTGGTATAACTCGAGACTGGGTATAGTAATACTTTCCCATATGAATTTTAAGATTTTTTTTCTTTGAAGGATGGCATAGGGACTTTGATTTAGCTATTAAATCTGCAGGTTGCTTGTGGTGGGATGGTCATTTTCACAATATTAATTCTGCCAGCCTGTGAGCATTGAGGCTTTTCTATATACTTGATTGTTTCTAGTGCTTTCTTAAGAGTTTTGAAGTTTTCCTTATAGAGGTCTTTCACCTCCTTCGCTAGATTAACTCCAAGATATTTTTTAATGCTATTGCTAATGGGATTGTTTCCTTTTTTCTTTCATATTGTGTTTTTTGTTGTTGCAGGATGCTTGATTGCACTGTGAAACCGGGAGACTGTGGTAATAAAATCAGCCTTGAGCCAGCAACTAGTTGACAAGAATTAGCCACACCAAATCCAAGGACCCTGGAAGAAGGATAGTGAGACGCACAGGAAGGAGTCGGGAGGGACTTGGAGATTTTTGGTCTTTTTGTTTTGGAGCAGAGAAAGGCTCTCTTGCTGGGTCTCCGGCCAAAAGGAAGGTCAGCTGGTTGCTTCTTGGCCCTTCTGAGCTGTCAGGTTTTTCCCCCAGCCTCTGTTTGTAGAGCAGTAGTTAACACTTCAGTAGATTCAGGTGTAACCACCAAGCCAACAGAAAAACATTTTGTATGTTAATTTTGTATTCTGCTGGTTTGCTAAAAGTTCTAGGAGTTTTTTGATGGAATCTTTAGGGTTTCCAATGATCGTATCATCATTGGCAAACAAAGATAGTTTGACTAATGTTCTTATGTGTATCCCTGTTAGTTCCTTCTCTTGTCTTATATGGAAAAGAAGTGGGAACAATGTTATGACTGAGTTTTTCTCCATTTAGCATGACAATTTGTCATGAGTTGGTTGTATGGAGCCTTTATTGGGTTGCAGTATGTTTCCTCCAACACCAATCTTTCTGGTACTTTTATTATGAAAGGATGTTGGATTTTTGTCAAAGGTTGATTTTGCATCTATTAAGATGATCATGTGATTCTTGTCTTCATTTCCATCTATATTATTGTCATATTTAGCTACTTAGACCAAACTATTCCTGCATCACTGGAATAAAAGCCTACTTGATTATGGTCAATGATTCTTTAAAATGTGTTCCTGTATTCAGCTTGCAATTATTTTGTTGAGAATTTTTGCATTTTTGTTTATGAGGGGTTTTGGCCTATAGTTCTTTATTGTTTTGCTGTGTCTATCTGCGATTACTGATGGAGTAACAATAGCTTCTCAGAAGGAGTTCGGAGTGCTTCCTGTGTTTCTGTTTGTAGACCACCTAGAAGCACCGCTGTAGCTTTTCTCTTATGGTCTGGTAGAATTCGGCTGTGAATCCCTGTACCTGAGCATTTTAGTTAGGAGATTTTTAAAAGATATTTTGCAACTTTATTTTATATGTATGCATGTTTTGCCCGCATGCCTGCGTATGCATCACTTGTAAACCTTGTGCTCTCAGAGGCCAGAAAAGGGGGTTGGATTCCAAGGAACTGGAGTAACAGACACTTGTGAGTCACTGTGTGAGTGCTGGGCATCAAACCGGGATCCTCTGCAGGAGCAGAGCCATCTCTCCAGTTTCAGTAGATTCTTTTTATGACCACTTCAATCCCTCACTTGTTGTAGTTCTGTTTAAATTGTTGATAGTCGTCTTGATTTAACTTTCGTGAGTCAGTCGGATGTATCTAGAAATTTATCAATTTCTTTCAGGTTTAGCAACTTATTGGAATATAGGTTTTTAGAGTATGTCCTTATGATCTTTCTGAATTTCCTTGGTATCTGTTGTGATGTCTCCCTATTCATCTCTAATTTTATTAGCTTGAATCTTTCTTTCCTTCCACTGGTTAATTTGATTAAGGGTTTGACAGACTTGTATATAGTTTCAAAGAGCTATTTTTTTCATTAATTCTTTGTATTGTTTTATTTGCTTTTATTTTATTAATTTCCACTTGTGATTATTTGTTTCCATTTACTGCTTTAGGTTTGGATTCTTCTTGTTTTTCCACTCTTGAAGTATATCACTAAGTTTCTTACTTGTGCTTTTCCTGATATTTTTAAATATAGAAACTTAGAGGTTCAAGTCTCCTTTTAAGACTATTTTCACTATATCCAAGAGGTTTGTATATTGTGTACATTTTAAAAATTTCTTTCTTGATTTCTTCAATGTCCCAGGTAATGGTTAATAGTGTATTGTTTGTCTGCATGAGTTTGTGTATTTATGGAGTTTCTTTTTCTGTTTATTTTAAGCTTTGTTACACTGTGATCAGATAGAATACATGAAGTCATTTCATTTTTTCTAATTTGGGGGAACTTTCTTTGTGTCCCAATACGTAGTCTACCTTAGATAAACTTCCGTGAGTTTTCAGATGTACCTTCTGTAGTGTTTGAGTAGAATATTTCTGTAGGTATCTTTTGGGTCTGTTATCTATGATTTACCTAGCTCCAATGTTTTCTCTATTAATTTTTTCCTGGATGATCTATTCATTGACAAAAGTAGAATATTCAAGTGACCGTTTGAGTTTAGTGAGTATGTGTTTGGAACCGAAATGTCCTCTTGGTGAAATGTTCCCTTGATCTGGATAAAGTGACCTTTTAATTGCTTCTGATTAGTTTTATCTATTTAGACAGATGTTATAATAATGCTGCCTGCTTGTTTCCTGGCCCCATTTGGTTCTAAGGTAGAAGGCATCTTTGACAGTGATGTGTGATTCCTGCAGATGACAAAAAAATGGAGTCTGTTTTTTTTTAAAATTAATTACATGTATTTACTTATTTGCTTTTGCATATACATATGTATGTGTGTATATGAATGTGTGTATGTGTGTGCATATGGCACAGATGCCATAGCTCATCTATGAAAGTCAAAGAAGAATGTGTAGGGCGTCAGTTCTTCCCTCGGGCTTGAGGACAAGCCCCCTTAACTGCTGAGCCATCTTGTGAGCCCTAGATCCTCTTTTCTAATCCAATCAGCTAGTTTTTGTCTTTCGACTAAGAAATTGAGGCCAGTAATAGTCAGCATTCTCACTGAGAGGAGTCTATTAATTGCTGTCATTTTGATTTTGTTGTGTTTGCTTTCTTAGTCCTACTTCGTATGACAGCTCTTCTACCATCATTTATTGGCTTTTTGTTTTATTTATTTATTTATTGCAGCCTCTTCAGAGTGCTTATTCTTTTCTTCAGTGTGAACTTTTCCTTCCAGGATTCTCTGCAGAGCCGGCTTGTCTAAGCTCTCTTAGCCTGTTTCTCTCATAAAAACCTTTCTCTGTCCTTCAGTTATGATGGACAGTTCTGCCGGGAGATGTAATCGGGGCTCATATCTATGGTCTCTCAGAACTTGAACCATGGTGCTCCAGACTCTTCATGTTCTTAAACTTTTCCCTGAGAAACCAGACATATTCTGATGGGGCTGCCTTTCTATGTGACTTGAGTCTTCCCTATTGCTACTTTCAAAGCATTTCTTTATTTTGTAGGTTTAGTCTTTTAACTATAATATAATGTAGTCACTTATTTTCTAGACCTGTCTATTTGGTGTTCAGTGTGCTTCTTATATATGACTGGGCATCTTTTTCTCTGGACTTAGGAAGTTTCTTCTATGATTTTACTGGAAATATTTCCTATGCTTTTGATCTGGAATCTTTCTCCATCATTTATGTTCATAAGTCATAGACTTGATCTTTTCCCAGTGTGCCAAAGTTCTTGCTTATTCCATATGCATGTTTTTAAGAAATATATCCCTTTTTTTGATTGAGTGACCTAATTCTCTACCTTCCTTCAGGCCCTGGTGCTCTGCTTTCTATGTGACCCATCATGTTAGGGAGGCTTCCACTGAACATTTTTATTAGACTTGCTGCATTTTTCATTTACAGCTTAACTTTAGTCAGAGTCTCCTTTTCCTTCAGTATCTCTATCTTTTCATTCAGTTTAAATGTTCAATGAATTTCTCTTATTTTATCCAGATGTGTGTTTGTTTACTTGGACCTCAACCAGTTCTTTGTTCGTGTTTTAAAAGAAGTTTTTTTTTGTTTATGTTCTCTTTGAGTTATTTGACTATTTTTATAATAGTTCTTTTGAATTCTGTGTCTTGAACTTCACCCAAGTTGTTCCCATCAGTGATCATTACTATGGAAATAGACATTTTGGTGGGGATGTATCATCTTCATTTGTGTGTGTGTGTTGCTTTTGAGATAGAATCATAATGTCTTTAGTTAGGTTATTGACTGTATCTTTTGCTATGAGTTCTTAGCCCACAAGGTCAGAGTTCCAAGGCAGGGCAGTGGGGTGGATGTTCAGGGAATCCTGAAGGTTCTGAGTCAAGGCGAATTGTTCTCTTATTAGGACCCTGTGGGGGAGTCCTGAGGTGGGGTATGGTGCCAGGTGAATTGGAAACAAAATGAAGTGAATAGATCTCTTGCCAAAAGAAAGTCTCAAGGTGTGGCAGTGAGTTAGGCACCTGGAGAAGGTCCAAGGGAAGACAGGGCAAAGCCAAGGGGTTAGCAGGTCGTTTCCAGGTCTGGCCACATGGCCTGCATGCCCAGAGAGCCGTAAATGGACATTGAGTGGTCATTTTCCCTTTGTGGTTGGTCTATATAAACAAGTAAGAGTTTGTGTTTTTATCACCTTGCCAAACTATTAATTTCAATAACTTGAGTATTTAAACAATTTTTGCTATGTGTGTTATTTATAAAAGTGATGCTGTTCCTTTCAACCCTTGTCTCTGTTACTATTTCCTCTTGGTTTATTGTGCCGGCTTTGAATGTTTAATACAATGTGGAATAGAAAGGCATATTTTTGTATTGTTCCTAATTTTAAAAGGAATATTTTCAATATTCTTCATTTCAAGTGGTATTTTAAGGAGCCCAGTGAGATGGCTCAGTGGGAAAGATGCTTGTTGTGCGAGCCTGAGGACCTCAGAAACTTATTAGTAAGTTTTTATTCTACATCTGCTGAAATGACCACATTGTTCCTCTCCTTCGTATGTTTTGGGTGACTTACATTTATGTATTTTCTAATAATAATTCACACATTCTTGGAATGTGCATATGACTTAGTCATGATGTATTTTTTTGACTTGTTAGATTTGGTTTGCTAATATTTTATTTAGGAAACTTACATCACGTTTCTAAAAAAATGTGATTGCCTTTTCTTCTGAAGATCTTTTTTCTTGTACCTTTCTCTCTTTGGTTCAGTGCCAAAGCTGAACAGCCCCATAGGATGTATTTCCAAGCTTTAATTTTCTAATATTTGGTAAAGGCTGTGCACATATAGATAGATAAATTTTGAATTACATTTAATGTGTTATTTTTTTTTCTAATTTGGATGTTAGAAATGTATACGGTCTGTTTTCAAGCCCGTCGACCATGCTGTTTACGTCACTCCCTTCTCCTGGAACCTTGTTCACAAACCACCCTTCCCAGCTCCACTTTCCGAGATTCTTGCTTGGTGTTTCAGATGAAGGATTGGTTCTATGGCCCTTCCTTTTGGAATGTCCAACTTGATCTCTGCTCTTGTGTCTTATCTCCTTCTTGCAGCTCTGCTTCTGAAACATCAGCTGGACATTCACTGTGTCCATTTCCATTCTGTACTTTTTCTGTTCTATTCCCCAAATGCTCGTTTTATCTTCATTCCCTAAATTGTCTCTGTCTTGTTTTATTTTGTTTTTTTTCTGAGCAGGGCTTCATATAGCCAAGGATCAAACTGACTGTAGTCAAAAACGACCTCCTACATCCAGCTCCTAGGTTCTGGGGTTACAAGTATACAGAAACATACTTGGTTTTTATTCTACAGTTTTAAAAGGTATGTGTTTTTTGATAGTCAGTATAATCAATTCTGTGTTTTTACATTAATTTTAACTTTTCTTTTGGTTGTCCTTTTGACTGTGCTTTGTTGTCTAATTTTATTTAATTTCTAAACTACTAATAATATCCCACAATCCAATCCACATGAATGTGTATTTTTTTGCCTGCCAGAACCTAAATGACTTGGAATAGTTAATCTCAAAATAATATTCAGCCAGAAAAATTGTCTGATGTGACTATTGTCTATTTCATTGAAAGAGTTTACAAACAAAACAAAATATATCATTTTTAGACTTGAAGCAAACTGCAAGGTTCTCATGGTTTTTTCCCCTTACATGATCAATTACCCTAGCCCTGACACTGACATCCACTCTCAGTCCATCGTCACAAGAAGTCACCAGGAGAGCCATGGGAGCAGTCAGAGCTTAGGATTCACTAGTGACTGTGCTGTGTGCCCTGATGAGAGTGGGGCCCCAAGTCTATGAAGTCCAGAGCTAGAGAAGAGAGAGACATATTGTCAGTGGGAATAGCAATAGATCGGAACACTGGCTTCACCTCCCAGGTCATGTGCGCCACCTACTGCAAATACCACAGCTCCCTGACTGGGCTTTCTATATCTGGAAAGAAGTCCCCAATTCCTCCACAGTGATGGCTCATGACTGGAACTGATGTTCTTACAAAGAGTTATTCCAGTGTCCTAGTACTTCCACATAATAACATGGCCCTGTGTCTTGGGGCTAATCTCACATCTCCTTCACGATGGAGGCCTCCTGATTAAATGCTGCATTCCATGGGATTCCCTAAAGGAATCATTGTCCAGCACATTTGTTGAACATTACCTAAGTCTTTTTTTTTCTTTTTAAAGGATTCTGTTTTTAGTAGGATATGTGTTTGATGTCACATGTGTGCAGGTACTTGTGGACTCCAGAGGGGTATCAGATTCCCAACAGTTGTGAGTCACCTGATGTGGGTGCTGGGAACCGAACGGGTCCTCCAGAAGAGCAGCAAGTGTGATGAACACCCATCGCCTCTCCAACCCTATCACCATGACATTGTGCCAGGCTTGCTCGCTAGAATCCAGTGTGATGTCTTCTTTACCTATTGGGCAGGAGGAGTCCTTCTCAATTCATCCCAGCTTCCTTGTGTTGGGGTTGCTCTCGGTACTACACCTAGAACTTCAGGCACTCTGAGATGCGGATGCCGTGTTGGAGTTTGGTGCATACAAGATGGATTGGAATAGGAGTGTTGCTCTTCTAGGCAAAGTCTAAGCCTTTTGTCTCGGGCTCAGAATCTTTCAGAGTCTTTCCAAAGCCTAACTGTCCTGCCGCATTTCTCAGGCAGTCCAAAACACACTCAGGCCAAATCCCTACCTTAATCTCTACTGCCCTGCAGTGTCGATTTCTTCTGAAACTTGGCTCAGCAGTCCCTCTTTTAGAATCTCAACACTTTCACCTTGAAACCCCTCATCCTGCCCTTCCTGTAAAGAACAGTAAAACTGCACACTGTAGCACCTTTCTTCCAGTGCTCTCATGCATTTCACCATCTCCCTTTTCCAAACCCTCTTGCTGTTCCTATGAACCTGCTCGGTACTCCCCCTCCCGCCGCAGCGTGTTGGTCTGAGCTCACTGAAACCTGGGACCAGACGTTCATTCTCTAGCCCCCTCTTCCCAGCACCATTTGCAGCTATCACAAGAGGCTCCCACCCATCAAGAGCCCAGTCACTGTTCTCAAGTGGATTTAGAGGAAGTTGGTGCAGGGAGTTGTAGCTCTTCTGGACTTAAGAGCAATGTTTCTTAAGCCTTTCTGACTTAAAAGCAGGATGTTAAAGACAGGTTCCTAGAAGGCCAGCGTCTCTGAGCTCCCAGAGGGAAGAAGGCAGAAGCATGTTACTGTTGTTGCTGTTGGCCCTGGACCAGGGGGTGAGCCAAGCACTGGCCTATGTAAGTAACAGCGTGAGTATCTTATGGAGGCTGGGCTGGAGTGGGCTGGAGTGCTACCTCAGGCAATGGTCCCACACTTACACTATCTATTCTCTCACCCCGTTCACCTAGCTTTTTATTCTCTTGTCCATTTCTTTTCACATTTTTCTTCTTTTTTAAAATATTTTTATTTTTTGAGATTATGATAAAATTATATCATTTCCCCTTTCCCTTTCTTCCCTCAAAGCTCTACCATGTATTAGCCCCACACTATCCTGCTCTCTTTCAAATTTATGGTCTCTCTTTTTTTGAAATTAACTATTGATGTTAGAAATGTATATGTGTGTATGGATATATATTCTTAACTATATATCCTTAGTCCCTCTAACATATATATGCTTTCAGGACTCACCATCGAGACTGGATATCTGATAGGTGTGCTCTTCGCTGGGGAAGGCTATTCCTCCCATTCTCAGCTCTCCTTAGTTGCCTGCAGTTCTTCCTGTAGGGTTGAGGCTTGGGTATCATGTTCACTGCTGCTGTCCTTGCTTAGGCAGCTTCGCTGGTGAGACTTGACAGGTCTGGTTTCTGGCATTTCTGGGAGACACTCTCGGTATCTTCTGGGTCCTTTCTTTCTTACCGCTTTTCTGCCCCCTCTTCCACAATGATCCCTGATCTTTGTGTGGTTTTGTTGCCTTCTTGGTTTCTTTACTGCAAGATTGGGGACTGAGCCCTTGACTAGGCAAACACTCTACCACCGAGTTAGGCCTTGTTTCTAAGCCTTTGTTTCTATCTACTGAGTAGTATTCCTTGATCTGCATTCACTATCAATAAGAGAATCTGTGCTCACCCCCAGCTCCCACCCTAATAAGCACTTCAGAGAGAAAGAAGGAAAGAAGGAAGGTAGGCAGGCAGACTAACTATTTTGTTTGTTTGTTTTTTCTAGGAACCTAGATCATCTTTCTCATTTGTTGAGATTGTTACTTATTCAGTGAAATTTCGGTCAGTGAGGGTCCAAGTCCAAACGGCTGCTGGTGACGACCCTGAAGAAGAGGCAGCAGTGCAGCTGTTTCCTTGGAGGATGGCGACAGCACAACATGGCGTTTGTCCGAACAAACCGCAGCTGACTTAGAATGAGGCTCGTGAAAGGCTCGGACTTATTTGAACCACTCCCAGGAACACCCTAAAGACAATCCTGGTTCAAAAGAAAGTTTTGCAACAAGTGGGCTCTCCCCTGCGTGTTCCCAGGGACAGTCCAGCCAGACTATGAATCACACAGTTTAGGGCTTGATGCATATCCGTAAAGCCAGCTGCCATGCGCTGCAGTGCCGGTACTCGAAGCTGAGCCAGGCACAGGCTCTCCCGTCATTTCTGGCTGGCCTCAAGTTGTTGCCTGAAGGTGGATTGCAGAACCTCTGATGTACTGCCAGAGGGGTCACTGGAGGGTTGTATTTTTGCTCAAAGGTACTGTCGTCCTCTTGTCTCTGTCCATAAGTCATAGCTCTGAAATGCAGGTACTGGCAGAAATGTCTCCAGCTGCCCAGGGCTTCTTGTGACAAGTCCCTCAGATCCTCTGCCATCTAGCTAAAAATATGTGGGGAAATTGAACGCGCATGTGTTTTTGTGTGTGTGTGTTGAAATACTGAGTGTGGCACTAACAGTGGGAACTAGATACGTCAGAGGTCTTGTTAGAAAGTTACAGTGGCAGCTTTACCCCAGTGAGCCCCACTTCCACGGGAGCATTCTGTGGGTCTGTTTCCACCTCAGATCCTATTGACTAACACAAAAAATGGCAGGACAGAGGCAAGAACAAGCTTCAGATTCTGCATGCGGGTCTTCCACTTGGGCACAAGAAAAAGTAAAATTTGAGTCTGACCCGGGGATTTAACTTCCCCGCCAAGAGAAGGCATCTTTTTAGGCATCTTTTTAAAATTGGTCAGTCAAAAGGAGATGCAGCTTTGCAAAGGACCAGTGATTTGAATGGGCGTCCCTTCCCTGTTAGGGCGCTCTGTGTGAGGAGCATGGGCGTCCCTTCCCTGTTAGGGTGCTCTGTGTGAGGAGCGTGGACGTCCCCTTCCCTGTTAGGGCACTCTGTGTGAGGAGCATGGGCGTCCCTTCCCTGTTAGGGCGCTCTGTGTGAGGAGCATGGACGTCCCTTCTCTGTTAGGGCGCTCTGTGTGAGGAGCATGGACGTCCCTTCCCTGTTAGGGGCACTTTATGTGCAGACTGTGGCCCTAGTTGTGCTGTTACATTTAAGCCTCGGTGACCAACCCAGTGACTTTCTTGGGGATGGGAGACACATGCCAGCTTGAACTTATTCTGAGATTTTTACACATCCGTGCAATGTGTCCTGATCTTATTTATTTCCTGTTCCCTTTCTCCAGTCCCGGCCATCAGCTCCTTACTAACACGTCTCCAACTTAAACTTAAGTTTTTAGTGACCCGTTGAGTCCAGTTAATGCTGCCTGTGTGCAGTGTGGGGCCGTCCGCTGGACCCTGGGGACCTGCCAGTCACACTCCCCAGAGAGGTGACCCCTCCCAGCAGCTCTTTAGCAACTACGCGGCTTCCACCTTTAAATACTGGGCATTCATCACAGCTTTTGACACTGAAGAACCTTTGGAGTCCCTCGAGGCAAATTTTAATTTGTATCAAGTGTTCAAAAAGAGACTGCCCTGCAGGCAGACAGGTGTTTCCTAACACAGGTGAGGCAAGCCTGGTAGTGGGAGCAAAGCAATTTGTGGTTCTCAGGAGAGGCCACATTTCTTCACAGGTACAGGCCAAGAGATGAAACCGTTCTCTTTCTTCATTTTCTAGTGTTTAACTACAATGCCAACTTTTTGTGTCTGTGGGCAAATCATAGGGCTGCTTGTTTTCTGTCATCTAACTTTGCTCAGGTCAGGATGACTACGAGTCACATGACATGGGATAGCTCTGACTTTCCCTGGCTTTCCTAGAGAAATCCTCCCTAAACAGAGACCTTTCAAAAGCATCAACACTGCACTGCCAAGTGAGATTTATTTTTTTTCTATTTATGTAACATTTTTACTTTTGGGGGGTTGTTTTTATTTTTTGAGACAGGGTTTCTTTGTGTGGCCTTGGCTGTCCTGCAACTTGCTCTGTAGACCAGGCTGGCCTTAGACTCATGGAGATCTGCCTCCTGAGTGCTGGGATTGAAGGGTGTACCACCACCACCCCACAACATTTTTACTTTTAAAAACTGACACATCTTAGGACTGGAGAGATCTGACTGCTTTCCCATAGGATCTGGGTTCAATTCCCAGGACCTGCATGGAAGCTCAAAACTGCCTGTAACTCCAGTTGCAGGGGATCCAATGTCCTTTTCTGGACCCTACAGGCACTAGGTACACACATGGTGCACAGACAGATATGCAGGCAAAATACCCAAATACATATACATATATACATACATACATATTTTGACACATCTTAACAGATCTTAGCAAAAACCCTTTGCTAAGAAAATAGCATGACTACTCTTCCCCCTCTTACCAACCTAGCTATCACCTGAACTGATTAAAATCTATCTCTATGATGTCTCCACTTAGACCTCGGGTGAAAGCCACATCCAGGAGTTACATAGGCAGAAGCTGTGAGGTCCTGTTGATTTGGAAAATCTCTCCTGGTCTATGGAGAAATCTTGGGCCACACATGTATATACACACACACATGCATGCACACACACACATGCATGCACATGCATACTTGCGCACATGCACACGGACTCCACCCAAATGCTGTGTCATCGTGGCACCTTTTCACATGGTTTTGCTCCTGATTAATTTGAAAGGTCCTGGGTTCTATAAGAAAGCAGGCTGAGCAAGCCTTGATGAGCAAGGCAGTAAAAAGCTCCCCTCCATGGCAGCATCAGCTCCTGCCCTGTCTGAGTTCCTGTCCTGACTTCCTTTGATGATGAATTGGGCATGTGAGCCAAATAAACCCTCAAGCTGCTCTTGGTCCTGGTGGTGCAATAACAATCACCTAACTGCAATAGCAACCCTAACTAAGACAGTGAGTATCTTGTAACTGGTGGTGTGTGGCGCATTGGTAAGACAAGGATAGTGCTCACTGATGGCCGTGGGAACTGGGCCAAGTCACCTTTCTGGAATGAAGTCCCATTATCTGTAGAAAGGAAGTGATGCTACCTTACCTAGAGTGGGCTTCTCTGAAGTTGCAATAAACTGATTCTTAGAGTGAAGGAGGGTTCATCTGTATTTCTGTGCTTTGATTGGTTAAATAAAAAAGCTGCCTGGGCC
>JAQHUG010000243.1:2013201-2042805 GCA_028555095.1 Dicrostonyx torquatus
ATGGAGTACTACACAGCAGAAAAAAATAATGACAGCTTGAATTTTGCAGAAAATGGATGGAACTAGAAAATATTATTTTGAGTGAGGTAACCCAGACACAGAAAGACAGTTGTCACATGTTCTCACTCATAGGTGGCTTTTAAACATAAAACAAAGGAAGCCAGCCTACAAACCACAATCCCAGAGAACTTAGACAACAATGAGGACACTAAGAGAGACTTACATAGACCTAATATACATGGGAAAGTATAAAAAGACAAGCTCTCCTGAGTAAATTGGGAGCATAGGGACATTGAGGGAGGGTTGAAGGGGGGAGGAGAGAGGCAGAGAGGGGAGCAGAAAAAAATGTAGCGCTCAATAAATATCAATAAAGGAAAAAAATAAATAAAAAACAGAAATAAGAAAGGAAATTTAAATATGCCTAAGATCATATGAAAATGAAAGCACAACTTATTAGAACTTTTAGAATGCATCTAAAATAGTTCCAAGAGAAAAGTTTATAGTTGCAATCCCTTACACTTAAAAAAATTCAGCTGGGCAGTGGTGGCACACGTCTTTAATCTCAGCACTTGGGAGGTAGAGGCAGGTGAATCTCAGAGAATTCAATGTCAACCTGGTCTACAGAGTGAGTTCCAGAACAGCCAGGAATGTTACACAGAGAAACCCTGTCTTGAAAAAAAACTCCAAAAAACAAAACAAACAAACAAAAAATTCAGAGTTAGCTAAAATATATAGCCTAATGATGCACTTTAAGGTCTTAGAAAAACCAAGAATAAACCAAGTCCAAATGCAATAGACAGGAAAAATGATAAAGATGGTGGCATAAATTCATGAAATGGAGACTAAAAATTACACAAAATCAGTAAGACTTGTTTATTTGTAAAAAAAAAGTTAATCAAATCCAGCTAAGCTAACCAAGAAAGAAGGAAGACTCAAATGAATAAAAGTAGATGTGAAAAAGGAAAAGATATGTCAGCGAGGCTTGGTGGCACATGTCTTTAACCCAGCACTTGGGAGGCAGAGGCAGAGGCATGAGGATCTCTGTGACTTTGAGGTCAGCATGGTCTACAAAGCAAGTTCCAGGACAGTCAGCACTGTTACACAGAAAACCTTGTCTTGAAAAGCAAAACAAACAAACAAAAATGTTACAACAAACCCCAATGAAATTCAAATATTTCTTAAGAAATATTTTTGGAAACTTTTATTCCAAAAGACTGAAAAATCTAGAATGGATAAATCCATAAATACATATGACTTACCAAATATAAACCAAATTATATAATCAGCGTACATAGACTTAAGCAACTGAAGTAGTAATTAAAAGTCTCTCTACAAAGGAAAGCCCAATATATGGCAAATTGAATTTTACCAAAGTTTAATTTTTTAAAGTTAGAGATATGTCTGTGTGTATGTACATTTGTGTGCAAAAGCCCAGAAGACACAGGAATCAGATTTCTCTCGAGCTAGAATGACAGGCAGTTGTGACTTGTGTGCTAGGAGCTGAATTTGGTCCTCTGCATGAGCAACATGTGCTCTTGGTCACCAAAACATCTGTCTGCCTTCACCAGACTTTTAATGATGTCTTAATTAATGCCAGTACTTCTCAAAGTGTTAAAATAGCCATAGAAATGCTATGAAACTCACATTACCCTGATTCCCAAGCCATATATGGACAAACAAAAAATAAAACTAAACACAAATTTTCTGACTAATAGAGACACAAAAATTCTCAACAAATTATTTGTAAACCAATTTGAGAAAACATTAATGACCAGGTTGGTTTAGTCATAGGGATGCAAAGACAGTTCAATAGATGTTAATCAGTAAATTTAATGCAATATATAATGCATTTAAAGATGAAAATCACAGAATCATTTCAATAGACACAGAAAATGGTCTTTAACAAAGTTGAGCATCTCCTCATAATAGAGGCTCCATTGAACATATCTCAACATACTGGATGGCAAACCTATAGGCAACATGATCCTAAATGGGAGGAAACAGCGTTTCCTCTAAAATCTGGAATGTGACAAGGTTGCCCATTTCTACTTTTATTCAATGCACTGTTCAAAATCTTGGCTACGTAGACACAATTCCACATTTAAAAGACAGAAGAGCTGCAGCAGAAAACTCTCATAACATGAACATTTTCAGCAAAGCAGCAAGATATAAAACGAATACATAAAAGTTAATAGCTTTTCAATATACCTATAACAAGAAGAAAACAAGGTGAAAAAATACCTAGAAATAAACCTAACCATGGAGGTAAAAGATCTCTGCAATGCAAACTTAAAACACCAACAAAAGAAAATGAAGATAACACTAGAGATGGGAAGACCTTCCATGCTCATGGATCAGCAGAATTGATACCGTGGGAATAGTCATGTTACCAATAGCAATCCATAGATTCAACACAGTCCCCATCAAAATTTCAATGACATTCTCCACCAAGCTGGGAAAATAATCTTTAAAGTCATATAGAAACACAAAAGACTCCTAATAGACAAAATAATTGTGAGAAGCAAGAGCAATGCTGGAGACATTACAATTCCTGGTCTCTAATTACACTACAGAACTCTAGTGACAGTGGAGACTAAGGAGCCAGACTCCTTTTAGACAGCTGCTTGTCTATCATTTCCTAGACTTTAGGGCCTAGAGTATGGGCTGGAAACTTTTTCTATAAATGGCTATACAATAAATATTCTATACTCTATAGGCCATATTGTCATTGTCACAATGATTTCTCCAGAGAATGAAAGCAATGACAAACAATGAGACCAAAGAGGCAGGGGGCCATTACCTAGGGACTTAGGGGCATCCCTGGATCTCTACTTCTGGCAAAGTCCAGGCATGTGGATGGCCAAATGGGAAACTATGGTGACCAGTGCCAGGTGATGTGGGAGTCCCCTCTATGAGCTGTGAATGTGTTTTGTTACCATTGGTTAATAAAGAAGCTACTTTGGGCCTATGGCAGGGCAGAATAGAGCAAGCAGGAATTCCACGCAGAGACAGAGGAAAAAGAAGGCTGAGTCAGGAATATACCATGTAGCTGCTAAAGGAGACAGATGCCGGGGAATCTTATCCGTAAACCATGAGCCTCATGGTGAAACCCAGATTAATAGAAATGGATTAATTTAAGATGTAAGAGCTAGCCAATTAGAAGCCAGAGCTAACAGGCCAAGCAGTATTGCAATTAATATGGTAATATGGTTTCTGTGTTATTATTCAGGTCTGGGCAGCCTCTGTTTACACGTAAAGACTCACATGTGTGTCTCAATAGCTATAACTCAGCTCCTGGCCCCTCACCTGCAGCTCCAGGATAAAATGAGAGATAGTCTACCTATGTGTCCAAGAGGAAAATTGAAAAAGAGAGGTCTGGTCAGCCTGTGGTTTTTGTCTTTGCCTCAGTCTGCCCTTCCCCTCACACCCTCCCTTTCCGGTGTATAGAATACATCCAAACCTTCCCACAATTGAGCAACCCTGGATTCCAAGTGGCCCTCGAATCCCCCTCAAGGTCTAGGAAGCCCTGGTGGTGAATATTCCCTCCATCACGGTTGCAAATTATCCACAATGAAAATATCTATTTAGAAAGTAAAAGATCTTAAAACAAAAGAGGACACTGAGACAGAGAGTGTTCCCTGAGGCTACAAGATTTATTTAATGCAAGGACAGACAGATAGACTAATAGTGGGGTGGAGGGGTGGAGGGGTGGAGGGTGGCTAATGAGAGGAAATCTTGGCCCACATGGCAGGAGTAGGAGTTTCTTATACTTCCTAAGGAGGGGAGGAGGTTTCACAGCAGGGCCAAGCTCTCTGCTTCCCAGACAAGAGGCAGGGAAGGGGTGGGGAGCAGGATATGTGCCACCAATACTCCCTTTGGTGTAAACCGCCTTCCCCTAGTGAGAGGTCTTACAACCAAGGACTCACAAAGACTCAGTAGGGCACCTTCCCTGTCTGTGAGAGGGGAAGGGCTGCCGGCTGTGGCCTGAACAGCTGATTTTAACATTAAATGCTTACAGAAAAGATAAGAATGAAGACACAAAAGAGACCCTGGTCCATGAGTTAAAATCCCTCTAGAATGCTCTTGGACCTAACCATGCCCCCTTAACCCGGTTTTCCTAATCTCTGCCTGTGGAGGGAACTTTGATCCATCATCTGCTTTGGCCATATCTGCAGAAGGGGCTTAGGAAGCAGTGCCCTGGCCACACCCCAAGGGTCTCCTAGGTTTATAGATTGTTTTCTGCTAAGCTGAGTACTCAAAAGCCACAATTTCAGCATTCAGGGTAGTCAGGTCTTCAGTGGCAAAATTCTTCCAAAAACTTAAAAAGCTTCTAATTAGTCCCCTGTATGCTGACCAC
The DNA here is from genome assembly GCA_028555095.1 of Dicrostonyx torquatus. Lineage (NCBI taxonomy): Eukaryota > Metazoa > Chordata > Mammalia > Rodentia > Cricetidae > Dicrostonyx > Dicrostonyx torquatus. Next base: position 2,017,559 of record JAQHUG010000243.1, read on the forward strand.
ACCAAAGTTCCTGACCTCGAGGATTTTTGAATTTGTTATTTCTTTCGCTTATTCATCCTACCACCACCACCACCACCACCACCACCACTTGTTTGCTTTGGTTTTTCTTATTGTTGTTTTTTGTGATCACTTAGGAACCCAAGGGTTATCTTAACCTTGTAAAGTTTATGTTAACTCAGCGTGACAGAGGTTAGGATCACAAAGAAACAAACCCCTGGGAATGGCTGTGGTGGTTTTCCCAGACAGGTGAATTGGGATAGGAAGACCACACTTTAATGTGGGCTTGCATTGTTCTACACACTGGGATCAGAAGAAAGCAGCCAGAGGGCCAGGGCTCATTTCTTGGGGCTTCCTAGATGTGGCAGTACTGCCCCTGGCTTCTTCATACTCTTGGAACCACGTCTTGTGACCAAGATACATTGTCCTCATTCAAACTCGGAATCAAAATAAATCCTGTCCTCCTTAAGTTGCTTTCTGCCAGGTATTTAGTTAGAGTAATTGAAAGAAACAAGCAGCATGCTGGGTTGCTCTGATGGGGTGGCTTCCCACACTCCAGAGACTGTGAGCTGGCTTGTCTCTGCAGCCATCAGGCAGGAAACCCAGTTATAAGGCTTTCTCTAACTGCAAAGGAACCTGGGAGGTAGACCAATGCCGCTCTATGCCCAGGATGAGCCAGGCGGTGGTGGCGCACGCCTTTAATCCCAGCACTTGGGAGGCAGAGGCAGGTGGATCTCTGTGAGTTCCAGACCAGCCTGGTCTACAAGAGCTAGTTCCAGGACAGACTCCAAAGCTACAGAGAAACCCTGTCTCGAAAAACCAAAATAAATAAATAAATAAAAAAAATCACAATGAATGAACAGGGTTTTCTCTAAATTCTTTCTCACCTGGGGCATTTTCTTCCGATTGTATGCTATAGGGTGTCTCTGCCTTTTGGTTCCTACATTCTGATCATGAAAATAAAAACTGAGGGCCTCAGTGGGAAGCAGATCTGACCAGCACAGACACAGTAAACTGCAGAGAGCAGGCAGAGAAGCCTGTGAATTAAAGGCCTTCAGTAGCAGCTGATGTGGGGACAGCTGTACAAAGGCTCCTTCTGTGTTAAATGGCTTCAATCTGTGAACATGGTCCAGGGATCTTAACACCATGAGCTGAAAAGTAGTTGAAACTTTATTCTCTGGATACAAAAAGCTAACAACTAGATTTAGCTGTGATTTCATAGAGTTCAGCCTTAGAAGGATGGTTATTTATAGCCAGACGTCTCTGTGTCTCTTAATAATATCTTTTACTTTTATGTTTGGCTTACAGTTTGCATTTTAGAATCCTCTGGTTTTAGAAATCGTGTTGTAAACGCTTCATGTTCCTTTGAAGAACCCTCATCTGGCTAATTAGTCCAGCTGTGGCAGTCCACGTTCTGTTAGTGCAACAAATGCTGGAGATTACAGCTTCAGTAAGATTGGAAGTGCATTTAGGCTCATAATTTTGGAGGATTCAATGCATGATTGATTGACCTGTCAATTCGGGACTTGTTGGGGTGGACAGCATGTCACAGAAGAAACCTGTGTTCTAGCAAAGCTGCTCTCCTTATGGCCAGGAGAAGCAAAGAGGGGTACACTGCAGAGTTCAATAATCCCTTCAGACTAAACCCTGAGGGAAAAGGCTTCCCACTCTGCTCCACCCCTTACAGGCCCCACCGCTTCCGAAGAGCACCAGGCTGGTGCTTATGCCTTTAACACGTAGGCCTTAGGGAGCATTTACGATCCAAATTGGAGTCTCGTCTGTGTGTTCAATAACCATGTGTGATCTCCTATTGAGTGTCTGTTACACGCTGTGTTGCCTTGGTTAAAATGTATATTCCCAGCTTTCATAAAACTTGAAGTCCCCTGGGTAAGGAAGGATGACCTGAGTCCTGGGTGAGCAAAGATTCTTTGTTACTCTTTGTATAAAGTTATGAAATAGGAGGTTGTAGGGTCCAGCTTGGCAGTCTGTACCTTTGATTCTGAACCTCAGGCGATAATGTAGTTGAACATCCCCCGTTCAAGGCCAACCTGGTTAAGATACAGAGATCTTGTCCCATCAAAGAAACAAAATTAAGACCCTCACCACCATCACCACCACCATCAACAACAACAAACCCATAACGTATAATAATGTCTAGTCATGAAGTATAGACATTTTTCAGAGTATATCATAAAAGCTGATCTTTGAGGGGTCAAAGGCAGCTTTCTAGGTAAATAAAACAACACATTATGCATTTGTAAATTACAAGTCATTAAGGACTGAACAGTCCGTCTGCAGGTGGTCATGCCTACCGGTTTCTCTTAAGAGTCCCCACAGCAGGTGGCGAGGACACTAGTTGTCACTAGCTTTCTTCACCGACCCTGTATCCCAGGCGTTCTCCATGCCTGTGTCAAGGCTGCACAACATGATGTTGCTTGGATGGCTGTAATTTGTTTACTTCCACTCCTCATTTTCATTGCTTCTGTGACAAATTACCCAGACCTGGGTGGCTGAAAACCACTCTAGTGTAGTGGAGGAGCTCTGAAGTCCGCAGTGGGTCCCCTGGTAAATTCTAAACATAAAGGTTGCCCTCACTTCTCAAAGTTCTAAAGAAAAATTCTTGTTACTCAGTATCTAGCTTCTTCATGCTCTCTTGCATTGCTTTTTCTACTTTAAAACAGTTTCAAAATTTCACTTATTAGTGTGTGTGTGTGTTTATGTGTATCCCACAACATACATGAGGGAGTCAGAGTTCTCCCAGCAGCGAGTTACTAGATCTTGTAGCAAGTACTTTTTTCTGCGGAGATTTTTTTTCCCCAAGTGGAATCCTGTAACCTACTTTTAAATTTAAAATAGTTTTATTACTTAAAAATGCTTGGTTCTTGTTCTTTAGTTTTTTGTTTTGTTTGGACAGGGTTTCTCTGGGGAGTCCTAGCTCTCCTGGAACTCACTCTATAAGCCATGTTGGCCTCGAACTCACAGAGATCTGCCGGCCTTGACCAGCAAGTGCTTAATTGTGTACATGTGTGCGCGGTATCTGGTCAAGCACTCAGGTGCCCGGAAGTCCGAGGACAGAAGGTCCTTTAGGGGCTGCCAGCCTGTTGTCATGTTCCTGTAAACAATCCCCACTCAGGCTCATGTAAGCAACCCCAGCAAAGCACCTGGGTCACACACGCATGCGCGCAGGACCCCCCCCCCCAGTGACGGAAATAGAAGGGAACTAGATTGGAGAAGTGGGAGTGGCAAAAAGTGACGGGGGTGCAAATGTTATCAAAATGCATTATATATGTGTGAACATGTTCTTAAACCCATCGTTATGCACAGTTAGCTCACGTTTCTTCTTCACCGTGTGGTCCAACGGCGTGCTCCTGAGTGCTTTCCTTTCGGAAGGCAGTGGAGGAGGACCTTCACCTGGTAACATTTTGACTCTGTGATAAATTATATGAAGAGACCTCTGCATGCTGTGTCATGGGGCAGGATGCTTCTGACATTCTGCTGCGACCATGGCTGGCGTTTTATAGGTGACCTTTGTGTTTGCTCCCTCAAGTGAGTTTGGTCTCTATTTGTCTTTCTTGTTTTTGTTTTTGTTTTTTTGTTTTTAAATCTTTGTTGGATTTTAAAATAATTTTATGCTAATTTACAAAAAAACAGCTTAATATTTTTTCTTGTTCTGAAAGAATTTAAATGACATTGGAGTTCTGTTTTGTTAAAATTTGATGGCATTGTCCTACATCATCTGGACCTGGTGTGTCCCTGCCAATCTCTCCTTTACCGGCGGTTTCTTCTGAATGCTATAGATGCTGCTGTGGTGTTGCCATTGTCGCGTGTCCTCTGTTTCATCTAAAGCCCCTTTGCTCAGCTCTGTTTTCTCTCGACTGAGATCCAGCACTGATTCTAATTTGCCCAGTGTAGCTCTGCTTCCCAGCTTTCCGAGACGTGCTGGTTAGCAGGGTCTGGCGTCTGTCAGCTCACCGGGCTTCTCCTACGAGGCAGCTGCTGTTTTCAGGGCTCCACAGGCTCTACCTCCTAATCCATCCCAAAGTTTCAGTTAAGTTCTGCTCAATTCTAACTTAGAAATGAGGATTTTTGACAGTTTATATTCTTTTTGTAATTAATTTTTTTACATTCCAATCTCAGTTCCCCTGTCTCTTCTTCTCCTGCCCCCTACCCCCATCCTACCCCCATTGTCTCCTCAGAGAGGATAAAGCCTCCCCAAGGGAGTCAACTAAGTCTGTCCTATCACCTTGTTGAGGCAGGACCAAGGCCTCCCCCCAAACCCCCGTGCCTAGGCTGAGCAAGGTATCTCTCCATAGAGAATGGCTCCACAGAGTCAGTTATGCATTAGAGTTAGATCCTGGTCCACTGCCAGAGGCTCCACACACTGCCCAAACCACACCATTGTCCCTGTACTCAGGGGGCCTAGTTCTGTCCTATGCAGGTTCCCCATTTGTCAGCCCAGAGTCGGTGGAGGACTTTTTTTTTTTTTTAAAGAATGGTTTTAAACTTTACTTTCTGATACGTGCTAACTCTTCCACATCTACATCTTCTCATGCCTTCTGTTTTATTGTTTAAAAACTTTACAGTTGTATTTTTAAAAATTTGTATAAACTGCTTCTGACTGCTTGCTTGGCAAGATATGTCTTTGCCTTAGTAGTTATCTTTATATAGCATAATTCAAAATAAAAATAAATTGATGCCTGGTCATGGAATGCACATCTATAACCTGGGCTACAAAATAAGTCCCTGTCTAAATAATAGCTAATAACAAATGTGCAGCATGAAAAATTAAAACATTTAATTTTATTTTGTTTGTTTTTGAAACAGGCTTTCTCTGTGTAACAACCCTGGCTGTCCTGGAGCTCACAGAGGTCCAGCAGCCTCTGCCTCTCACGTGCTGGAATTAAAGGTGCGCAACACCATGCTTGGCTAATACTTAATCATCTAATGCAGTATGTATTGACTTCATACTTAAACAGAAGCCAGTTACTTCATCAAAGCAATATATTTCCCAAAGCTACTTCCCCAAGGAGATTTACTAATATCCAGTTTGTCTATGGCTTCTTTGCTGAATGAGTTTTAGAAATTGGTCTGTGAGGTGGGATTCCCCTCTGTATGCTGTGAATATGTTTTATTATCATTGGTCAATAAAGAAGCTGCTTTGGCCTATGGCAGGGCAGAATAGAGCTAGGCAGGAAAACTAAACTGAATGCTGGGAGAAAGAAGGTGGAGTCAGGCAGATGTCATGTAGCAGTTCAAGAAGCAGGAGGTAACAAACCACGAGCCTCATGGTAAATTATAAAATAATAGAAACGGGTTAATTTAAGGTGTTAGAGATAGCTAGGAATACACCTAAGCTATGGCCGAACAGTGGTGTAATTAATATAGTTTGTGTGGATTGTTTGGGTCTGGGGTCTGGGAAACAAAAAAGCAGTCTCTGTTTACAGGTCTGAAGGCTCCTTGAATAACAGCAAAATGAACATGTTTCTCCTCTCTCCTTCCTTACCTCCTAGCCTTCACGGCACTCTAGTTGACTGTGGTACTTCCACCCCTGCATGGTTCACTTTTGGCCCAATCCAGCCATCTGACAAGATGGCAATTGGCCTGGTTTTAGCTTCTTTCCTTGCCTCCAGCTTTGACTTAACTTACAGTTTCTCCTGACTTATTTCACTGTGTGCTGCAGACCATCACCCTCACGATCTGCCCTCATTTTACCGACTAAGTGGACTGGCTGCTTGCTGGCAGTCTCTTAACTATGCAAACTTCATTTATGATGATGAGCTGGTGGTACCATCTTCAAGGGCTTGGAATCCTCACTTCTTGAATTCTTACATAAATCAAACAATACCCATTTCTGCTTTTATAGTTGCAAACAGAATGGCTGGGAATAAAGCCATTGGGTCACAGTTTCTCTGAGTATTTGGTAAGCACCACTGCACTTCATTTTAGCGTCTGTCACTGACATGGGGACCTCTAAGCCATGCCAAGATTTTCATTACAGATGACTTAAGTAGTTTCACTGAGTATGCTAAGCCTACACTTGAACTGAATTTTAATTTTTGCCTGCTCCATGTTTCTCCTGATGCTTGGGCGTTAGCAACATTTAACCCTCCTTTGGGATATATCTCTGACCCATGCTTTTATCCTAAAACAGATTATGAAAAAATATTCAGCGCCACCAGTTGTCAGGGAAATGAGAATTCAGACCATGATGAGATGTCATCTCACTCCAGTTAGAGTGGCTATTATCAGAAAGATGTCCTTGCTGGCATCCTTTTGTGGGGAAAGGACTCATATGCATGTGTGGGAATGTAAATGTGTAGAGCCATTATGGAAAGCAGAGGTTGCTCATCAGACTACAAATGGAGCTGCCTTGTGATCCAGCAATTTCATTACTGGTCATACATTCAAAGGAAATGAAGTCAGCACACTGAATAAACACGTGAACTCCCATGTTTATTGCATCATTTTTCATGCCAGCTGAGCAATAAAAATGGAATCGGTGCAAGTGTCCATCAGCTGATGAACGAACAAAGGGAATGTGGTACACATGCATAAGGGATGCAGACTCTGGACCGCATAAAATGGAGAAAGTCAGCTAGGCACTAGCATCCTCCATCTCTCTCTGCTTCCTGACTATGGATGCAATGTGAGCGGCTGCTCCAGGCTTCCCTGCCACAACAGATTGGACTCTTGAACTGGACGTCAAAATAAACCCTTGCTCTCTTAAGTGATCTCATCAGGGTGTTTTATCAAAGCAACAGGAAAAGAAAGAAGGCGAGACGCCATGATGCTCTAGCACTTTCTCCAGCTGTGTGCAGGGACTCTGGAGAGACTGCCTGGGGTGAGGAGGGAAGGGAGAATCTTATCTGTGCCCTTCAAGGCTTACAGTCAACTCTCCTGTTTTTAACCCGCCCTGTACTTGAGAAGCACCTACTGCTGTGCTGGCTGAGCTGGCGTCAGCGTTCATTTCGTTGTGGTGAGCACTGCGGGTGGAATGGCCTGAGCTTTGTTTCTCTCTGGCCTGCTACAGCAGTCACCACCTGCTCTCCAGTCACAAAGTCTCTACACCTGTTTCTGTCTTTATTTCTGTACCCTCTTTCAGTGCCGTTGGAAAGGGAATGCATTAATTCTATCCAGAAAACGTCTGTAATTACAGCACCATGTTATTTCTGCAAGAATAGACAGAGAGGCTCACCCAGAGGTTAAGAGCACTGGGAACTCTTCCAGAGCCAAGTTCAGTTCTTAGCACCCAGATGGCGGCTCACAACCATCTATCACTCCAGATCCAGGGGACCCTATGCTCTCTCTGTCCTCTCTGGGCACTGCATGAACATAGCATACATACACACATGCTGGCAAAACACTCTACACACAAAATAAATAAATAAATCTAAATTATTTAATCTAAAAAAAAAGTCTAGGCCATAAAGTCCAAAGAGTCCAGAAAACAACCAAGAATTGTCAAACTGAAAATAAGAAAAAAGCAGATGTCACCCAACACAGATGCTAGATCAACAGCAAACATCACCCACACAGGTGCTAGGTAAGAAAAGAGCATCACCAAACATCAGGTGTCAGGGCTATGTAACAAGGAGTTTGCAGCAGCCACCCTCAAACTGCTTCGATAATTAAAGAAACAAATTTTAAGCTTCTGAAAAGAAAAAAACGAGGCAAAAAGAAGAAAGAAAGGGAAATTTAGAATTGAAAACTACATCATTTCACTTTAAAAGCCCACTAGGTATCATTCTCTCTATAGCAAAATGAATAGAACAGCGGAGAGAATCAGTAAGAGTCAAGTTTGATCAATAGAAGGAATAGAATCTGAACAATAATGCATGGGGAAATGGCTGGGAGAACGGGAATACTGTGCCAAAACACAAAACATTTGCATTACTGAAAAACAGCATGGATTGGAGAAAGGGAGAAAGGCCGAGGAGTGTTCAGAAAACAGCAGCTGAGAACTGCCCTAAATTTTGTAAAAGACAAGGTTCAAAAATTGGAGAAAAACTCAGCAAGATTAAAAACCAGGGAAATTCATACTCTTACAATGTTGAATTTCTGAAAGCTGAAGAAAAGAAAATGAAGTCATCAAGAGAAATACCCCCTACCTTCCATTCTCCCATGCAGTGCACAGAGAAGAAGCAGATGAATGGGAGAACATCGCTCATTAGAAACCACAGCGGATACAAAGCAGCCAGGAATCACCTTTTTTTAAGTCCAAAAGAAATTAACCCAAAATTCTTCACCAAACAAAAATATACCTCAAGAATAAAATTAGAATTCAAGTCATTATCAGATGAAAGAAGCCAAGAAAATATGTCCCCAGCAGGCCTACTCTAGAGGATATCATGTGTGTGTGCATGTATATGTGTGTGTGTGTGTGTGTGTGTGTGTGTGCACTATATGTACTTGTTAATGTGGGTGTGTGAACATGCAGATGTAAGTGTGTGGGGCCAGAGGTCTAAATCAGGTCTTTCTCAATTGCCTCCTCCCTGCATGGAGTCCAAGAATCTGGCTTTCTTCTTCCACCCCAGTGCTGGGTTACGGAATGCGGTGCCTGCCGTTCCAGTTGTCATGGGAGCTGGTATTGCACACCGGGTACTCATGTCTGCAAGTCAGGCATTTCACTGATGAGCCTCTCCCAAGCCCATGACAAGCAATGAATGGAAACAACAGTATGGAGGCTGGAGAGTTGGTCCATCAGGTGCTGCCTTTCCAGCGGACCCCAGTTCGGTTCCCAGCACCTGTATCAGGCGATTCATAACAGCCTGTAATTCCAGCTCTGGGAAACCTGATGCCCTCTTTGGGCTTTATGGGTAACTGCACTCATGTCCATACCTTCCCACACATACAAAAAATTTTTAAAAAATCATTTCAAATTGGAAAAAGGAGGAATGTTAGAATATCAGGAAAGAAGAAAGCAGCAGAGATTGTAAGAAAATACGTAGAGAATTGTAGGTTTCCTTCTCTCGTGAGCTTTCTACTTGGGCTTTGTGGAATCAAAGGAGATGAAACAAAATCTCAAATCTGAAACTGAATTAAGGAGAACTGCCTGAGCAAAGAGGGGGTGTAGAAAGGGTTCCCAGCTTGTCTAGGATTTAAAAGCAATAAAAACTACTCTCGTGGAAGACAAGAGGAAAGAAAGGAATGTGTTGTCTAAAATGAAGACGAAGAATTCAATCTGGGATATATAACCCATTGTGGCAGGAGAAGGAGAACTGGGAAAAGCTACATCAGTGTTAATGTATAGGGAGGCATGGTGTTACCCACCCCTTTAGCCCAACACTTGGGAGGCAGAAGCAAGAGGATCTAGCGAGGTCAAGTCCAATCCGGTCTACAAAGCAAATTCCAGACCTGCTGGGGCTACACAGTGAGACCCCGTCCTAAGCCACTCTTCACAAAAGATTAATCTAGGAGCTGACAAGATGACTTAGTGGATAAGGTGTTTGTTATCCAGGCCTTACAATCTGAGTTCAATGCCCATGTAAACCCGTATAGAGGCAGAAGAGAACTGACTCCACAAAGTTGCCCCTCCACACCATGCCACGGCATGAGCACATACACAGATGCATGTACACACACTGATAACAAATAAAATTAGCTGTGCAGTGATGTCACACATCTTTAATCCTAGCACTCGGGAGGCAGAAGCAGGAGGATCTCTGAGTTTGAGGCCAGCCTGGTCTACAGAGCAAGGACAGCCAAGGAGGGATACACAGAGAAACCCTGTCTTAAAAAAAAAAAACTAAATAAATAAATTTAAAGCAATCAATATATAAAAGAAGTCACTTTGCAGAGAAATATCAGAAGCCCCTCCCCACTTGGGCTTCATCATACAAAAAGAGCATAGAAAACGATTCCCATGCTACAAATGCGAGGGAGGCGGAAGCCATGGAAATGTCTTATAAAGGGTCACTTTTCTGCTTCCCTTGAGCTCGACAGCTCATTCCTATTCTGGGGCAGCTTTCCCCCTTCCTCCTTTAAAATACAGCTATGCTAGAAACTGCTATTGGGTAAGTCTTTGGGAGTCCCAGATATGTGAAGACTGCAACAGAACACAGAAATACTCCCAGTCTAGTGCAACGTGGTGAAATAGTGAGTTTATTGCAGTTTTTTACAGAGGCATGGACGAGGGGTTAATTTTAGGTGTGGGTGAGTCAGACATAGCTCCTGGACCACTGAAGAGCCCTCGTCAGCATCAATGATGACACACCAAGATGCATCACCAGAAAGCTGCAGCCTCACCATCAGGAACTGTTTACCCAATGGGAGCCTGTGAATCACGTGACTTTCTGAGTTCCCCAAATCTTACACACTTTGGATACTTCTGAAGTCTTAAGAACGTCCTTCCTCTGGGAAGGAATGTTTCAGTTCAGGGCAAATAGCTACACAACAATAGCCTTTAAAGAAGCAAGGACCCAAAGATGTGGACTCTAAATGCACCGGAAATGTTGTCGTAGGAAGAGGAGACATACAAGATGCACATGAACGAAGGAAGTAGACTGAGGAAAAATGGTGATCTACAAGCCGAGAAGAAAAGTCTCAGAGAAGTCTCTCTGGTCTCGAACTGTCAGATAATCCATTTTATTGTTTAAGTCACCCAACCACGGCCATCCTGGCAAGGGTGAGGACACTATGGAGAAACCTATGGCCCGCCCTTTGCTGTCGGACTCCACGGAAACATCCATTGAAACAATAATCTTGAGAAACTGGAATTTGCCCAGGACTCTCATGCTAGAGAAGGGACGGTTGAAGCCTGGTGCCGGCCAGATGGGGAGCTGTTTGGGGAAGAGATTTACAATTTGTTATAGCACCTTGTAGAGACTAGACCTGGCGTAAACAATAAAAATTATTTGTACTTCACACTTCTTTTTAAAAAGAATTTGTTTATATCTATCTATCATCTATTTATTTATTTATTTATATGAGTGTACCATGGAGTGTGTGTGTGTGTGTGTGTGTGTGTGTGTGTGTGTGTATGTAGGTCAGTGGACAATTTGCAGAAGTCGTTCGTCTCCTTCTACCAAGTGAGTTCTGGAATCAAACTCAGGTCATCAGACTTGGTGGCAGGAACCTTTCAAGGCTGAGCCATGTCACCGACCCACTTGATCCTTTAATTTGATGTTGTGTCAAGGGACTTTTTCATATTTGAAGCATAAGCTAACGGTCCTTGGGGTGCTGGGATCAAGTTCCCACTGCTGGCTTTATACATTAGGGACACAGGAGCAGACAGACTGACCAAGGTCAAAGAGAATGTGTGTCAGCATTGAGAGTGAGGTCTTGGATCCGCATCCTGAGGTCACATTACCAAGCAAGAGGCGATAACGATTGATACTCCGTCTAGGCTGGGCTAACGGTGCCATTCCAATGATTTAAGAAGAAATTGAGTTTGCAAAAATGAAAGTAACCTAAGATGCAAGAAATAAGATAGAGGAAACTCACTTTTCATTCTGCAGAGGACGCTTTAGTGTGTTCTTTGAATATGCTTACACAAAGAAAGATCTCAGCAAAGTGGCTGAATTGTGACAAAGAGTCAGTCATCTCAGGAAAGACAGCTTCTGATGTAGAAATCAGAGACTCATCTACCTTTGCCATGTGAGCTCGATTGGACCCCATGCTTACCAGTGATGTGACTGTTGGGATTTCTGTAAACTTAAGAAGTCATCGCTTTAAAAATATCAGGTGGAATGGGGCGTGGTAACAAATTCCTGTCATCTCAGCACTGGGGAGGCATAGCCAGAAGGATTATTGTCAGTTCAAGGCCAGCCTGGTTAACACGGCAGCCCGAGACTCACCAGAGCTACACAGTGAGATCTTGCCTCAAAAAAACAAACAGAACAGCAAATCCGAAGGGAAACAGTAGCAAGAGCAGAAAGCCACATCAGAAGTGCCTGTGAAGTGCGTGTCTGCGGCCTGGCACGTGGGTCATGCCCACCACTGCCTTCGCCACTGTTGTTCCTGCTGCCATCGTTACTGTTTGCCCCTCTTTGCTTCTGTTCTCTGGGACTCCTGTCTTTACTCCTCACACGTCATCCAGCGACATTATGATCTACAATCATCTACGCTGGCAGTAGTGACGTTCCCCCACCGGCATGCCAAGTCAGCACTCAGATCAAAACATTTCATTGCTTCAGAACCTGAATCCCATGTGCTTTGTGATATTCCTTATAAAAGAATGTACACTGGAAATGATTTTTATCTTGTTCCTTCTGAAATGATGGAGGCCATCTGAACATCTGGTGTGAAGCCCCAACTATGTTGTTTTTTTTAAATCTCTATAATTATCTTTTTATTCTTTTATTTCAAAGAAACGGGCCTTCTTCCTCTTCCTCTGACATCACCTTTCCCCAGGGTTCTAACAGACTTGAGAAATTACTCACATCTTTCCCATGCTTTTTCTATTTCCTCTTTAAAAATGTCACACAATGTCTCTAAGATTTGTTCAAGCATTGTGTTACACAAATACATGGGGGGTGGATGTAAAAATACCAATGACAGTCCTGTAATCTAGAATCACCATAATTGGTCCATATGTATTACTTTGGACTTTTTTAAATCTCAGTGCGAAGAATGACAACGACAAAACAAATAAGACACAACGCTTCAAAAACCAAATGGCCTTTGCATTGAACACTTACATTTATTTTTATTTGAGGTGCACAGGCAATCTAAAAACAAAAACAAAGGAATTCTAGGTGAATGTTTCCATGACAAATAAATACTATCTCTTAAGAAAGACTGACTAATTGAGAGTTTGAGGGAGAAAAGATGCAGTGTTGAGCTGCAGGTCCTTGATCTTGTCTTAGCAGAGAAGTAAATGAAATGCATGAGATCATAGGTCACTGACATAGGTCAAATGTCAAGCAGGTCCTCATGTTGGCAAGCAAATTGTCTTATTGTACCATCTGCCTAGCCCACAAATGTGGTTATTTTAACACATTTCTAAAACTTATTAGCTATAATTTCATTATGGAGTTCTAGAAGACCCCTCCCTTCCTCTAGTCCCAAACCTTTATCTGTGGTCGAAGGGTCCATCCTTCCCCATTGCTGCTGGAGATGGGCTTAGCAGCATGCAGGAAAAAGCACGCAAGGTGACAATCTTGCTTTAATAATGATAGGTGAGTCTCACTAGTACAGAAAACAGAAAGGGTGTGTATCAAAGAGCCAGTAATTCAGTGTCAACTTGCTTTAAATTAATTGGTGTCACTTTTAAAGGATAGGTTTCGGTTCAGAGAGCACATAGTATTCAGAATCCTCACCGATACATGCTTAATTAACAGATGTATATAAAGAAATAAGAGATCTAGACTTTTTTAAAAAAAGTCATTTATCTTGTGATCTTCCTTCCAAAATTATAATTATGAGAAACATATTAGACCAATTCCAGCAGATGTCATACAATGTATCTGAGTGATAGACCGCAGTGCTATCAAGGGCTATAAAGGAAAGAGATGTAGGATTCCCCTCTGTATACCACTGGTTAATAAAGAAGCTTCTTTCAGCCAATGTCTTAACAGAATATAGCCAGGCTGGAAGAGATACATATAGAGGGAGCAGATGGAGTCAGAGAGAAGCCATGTAGCCCACCACAGGAAACAGACACTTCCACTGGAGCCTGCCGAAACTTTGCTGGTACTCCATGACCTCATGCTGATGCACAGATTAATGGAGATGGGTTAGTTTAGGATATAAGAGCTAGCTAGCAATACACTTAAGTGATTGGCCAAGCAGTGATTTAATTAATATAGTTTCTGTGTGACCATTTCAGGTATGGGTGTCCAGGAACAAACGAGCAGTCTCCCACAACAGTGAGGCAGAAGAACCTAAGGAGACATGGCAGTCAAGATGGCATGTCTGGGCAGAAAAAGAACATGCAGTAAAAAAGCGGGGGAAATCAGAATATGCTCACGTATAATTAATAAGAATATTTCACCCAGGGCTGGAAAGATGGCTTAGAAGTTAAGAGCACTGCTGCTTTTCCAGGCGACCTGGGTTCCACTCCCAGTACCCACATTGTGGCTCATAACCATCTCTAACTACATAGTTCCAGGGCAGCCAGGGCTGTTACACAGAGAAATCCTGTCTAGAAAAGGAAAACAAACAAAAAATATGTACTTAGTCTTTAAAAAAATATTTCTTATTTTATGTGTATGTGTGTTTTTCCTGCATATGTGTCTGTGAAACACATGAGTGTCTGGTGCCCACAGAGGTCAAAGGTGGGCATCAGATCCCACTGAACTGTGAACTTTTGCTAATGTTTTTGTTGGAAGGCTGTAGAACCTGATAACCACGGGAGACCAGGACAGCAAAAATTGCATTTACTCAAGCAAAGCTTACATGTTCATGGCCCTCCTCTCTCTCCTACATCTTTCTGTTTCTCATGAGCGGCCAGCTTAGTGCGTGCTGTGCACATTAAGAATCATTCTACTCGACCCAGTTCACTAAACCAAAGTCCAGTCTTCTAGAAAAGTCCATTTGGAAGCAAGCTTTACAAACTGTCAAGGCAGCTCTCCATCCAGTCAGCAACACACCAGCTACCACTGGACACTTCTTTCCTTAGTTCGCAGAGGTCTCCAGGGGTTTTCACAGCCTCTTTGTAAAATGCCAACAGTATCACTAGCCTCTAAGGAGAGTAAAGAAGATCCTCCAAAACAGATAGAGTGTTCCCGGCCGTACTCAAGCATACATCACAAAATGACTGTCGGTTGCTGAAGCAGACCCAGAAATGGAAATACTGAAGTAGTCAGGAACTCTGAACATGGCACTCTAAGTCAGTGGAAACATGCGCGCCTGGGCGGAGGTCAGCTAAACACGAGTACATTACATCCTCTTCAAGTATGCACAGGTCTCATCTGCTCGGGTCTGAGACCTTTCATCATCTTCATGAGATTGCTCATCAGCTCTCTGATTTCTACGCTTTTCTGCTGCAAACAAACTTAGCTTTCAGGTCCCTTTCAAAATGGCTCCTCCTGACTTCTCCTCCCCTTTTCCAGTCAGCCCTACTCTGTATGTCTAATGCATATGAACTTTTCCTAGCCTTGTTTTAGTTTGTAGGTTTTCTTTTTCTTTAGACTGTGAACATCATGAAAGACAATTCTATCTGATTCATTGTCTCCCTGGGACTTTTCATGACATGCACAGTTAACGTGCTCAAAATTTATTTGCTACATAAAAAAGCAAAGCAAAACAATACTATGGACAAATAAAGACGTTGGGCAGATTTCCAATGTCATGGATCCTTCCGCTAACTCAAAAGTCTTTCCCTGCACTTCCCCCTTCAACAAACAAACAAACACACTCCTAAATTCTTTCTCCCTTCCTCTTCTTCCTTAAGATTGCCGTTCATCATCTATTCTCCAACATCCAGAATGGAGCCAGGCTTAGAGCCAAGGCACTGGTTTGGAGTACAGCCCAGGTAAGAAGGTGGGACCACACAGGATCGGACCCGCCTACCTGTGCTCGTCCCCGGAGCTGTGCTGCTAAGAGGGATGCAGTTGCTGGGATAACCTGAGCTCCATCGGAGGTGCCTGTGTGTTTTAAGACAGAAAATAAAGCCCACTTTAGAAGTCTTATTGGATCAGACTCCCCGTGTTTAAGCAAGTCCTTCTCTCATTCTAATGAACAGCCAGGTTCTCTCTCTTCTTGTCCAGCCCCAACCTCTGCTTTCTCTTTCTCCAGCAATAGGCTCTGGGGTGAGCAAAGATGGGGGACGGAGGGCTGAGGCCTGGGAAACCTTGGGAAGTGGCTGACACTGTAGGAAGAAGGGAAGTGCAAGGCCACTGAGCTGCAGTCGGGGTTGTGGGACAGACAGTGGAGCTGGGATTCGGACCGAGCCTTCTCATCTATGCCTGTTCCCTTACACCATATAAAATACTATTTTCCTGCACGGAGTAGATCTCCAGCCTTCAGAGTCCCTCAGTGTTGTTAGACCGTGAATGCCAAACGATGCTAACAGCCATGTCCAAGTGATGGGAAAATGCAGGGGCTACACCAGGACCAACCTCATCCTTTACAAGAGAAAAGCTCTCTGTAGGAGCTATCACCGTTATTGCACGCTTGTTTCTCCTTCAAATGATAAGAAAGCATATTATAGGGCTAGTGTAGTTTAGCGGTAGTGAGAATGAACCACATGTATAACAAACCCACCTGGAAGTTTATTGATGGGGGTGAAAGGCGGGGTTCATAGGTGGCCCACCTCGGAAAAGGAACTAGTGAAGAGCGAGGGAGGAATGGGTGGAGCCTGGTTTTATAGGAGCCTTGGCGCATGCGGACAGAGACTTACACAGTCGCATGTACATAGGTTTGGTAGTGAGGTATGGTCATAGGATCCTGGGCTAAGTACTTGCCTGAATATTGACAGCACATGCATGACTGTAGGACCCTGAGGCTGGCCAGGTGGTGCCAGAAATGATAACAGCTAGAAAGATGAACCCACATGATGGCATACAGTTTTCTGTACTGACAGTTCCAGGGGGATCTTTTGGCCTCCATGGACACTGTGTGTGTGTGTGTGTGTGTGTATGTGTGTGTGTGTATTTATATATATTTAGGCAAACACTCATACACATAAGTAAAAATAAATCTTTTTTAAAAGTACGTTATAGTAGAGAAATAACCAATGTCAAGCTTTGTGTGTTGTACATTTACACGGTTGCCATCACGGTGGACGGTGCGAATGTGAATGATATATTGTACTAGGACATGTTGACTACAGTGATGTCATTAGGTAATCGGAACTTTTTAGCTCCATTATAAATTTACATAGCCACCTCCACATAACCTGTCAGGGCTTTGAAACATCATTCTGTCCTCTCCCTTTAGCCTGCACGTGACAAGCACTCAGTGAACAGGATTGAGATGGATTCGTTTGCTAGATCATGTGTTCACTCAGATTTTCTGTCTCAATTATACCCAAGTCAGGCTTCAAGAATATCATCATTTTGGGTAATTTGTTCTTGAACAAGTACAGACAGCCTTATGCGGAACAGTATCATTAGCCTGTCTACTAGTGTACTTTGCCGCTAATAAAATGCTCCAGCTTGGACTCTGGGGAAGGTGGATTTCCCTAACCCATGGACAAAGCTGTAGATGTCACTGCAGGTCCTCAGCTGACTACCTCAGGCTGTCAGTTAGTGCCCTGTCCTGTCAGTTTTGACTGCCCTTATTACGGCACTTCCATATCCTCAAACCTTCTCTAGCAACTGAAAAGTAATTCAGGTCACCCACATCCCTTGACCCTATTCCAGATATCTAGAACTGTAATTGTGGGCAAAGCATTCTTTTTCTTTATTTTCTGTTAATTCTAAGCTAGTGAAATCAAAAGCTAGTGGTATCTCTTGAGCTTTTCTGGCTGGAAATGGCTTGAGGAGTCTAATTGCTGGTCATGGTGAGAGGAGAGAGAGAAAAAGGCATGTCTAAACAAAATCTCTGAAAGTTCTGAGGTCTGCCTCTCTACCTGGAATTCTGCGGCTGCCTCAGCATTGACTTTGGCTTTGGCATGCCAAATATGTATTTATAGCTCTCCTGGCCTTTGACACTCTCTCCTCCCCTTCCTCCTCTGCTTCTACCCTGGAGAACACCATCCTGAAGACCTGGAGTTGCTGGGGTGGGGGTTCCGATGTATTTCCTGTGCAGGATTTAGCATTTTAAACTCTGCTTTACAGAAGTGTTAGGTGTAAAATGCCGCTGTTGAAAATGCCAGTTCGTACCTTTCAAAGACTGTGGCTCATCATGAAAGAGCTTTGGCTCTAGAAGATGGAATAGTAAAATCTGGTGGTATACATCTGGATTAGAAATTCAATGTCATCTTAAGATACCTGGGGAGTTTGATTCTAGCCCATTCTCAAAACAAGTAGCAGCAGAAGATGATGAAGAAAAGTAGTAATTTCAAGGTGATGTTAACTATGCAACCGTTCCCTAAACAAGCACATTTCAAACAATGCAGTGTAGCAAGGCATTCACGTATTAGAAATAAACGCAAGGATTTTCTTCACTTTGAAGGCTTGCAGGCCAGCCTTCTACCCTAACTCCTCTGAGTGGAGCAGCGTTGAGCAGCACCTTTTAGGTGCTGGCCCTTGACTGAGCTAAATAGCCGAGGGTCTTTGTGATCAGCCTCCAAGAGGCAGACTGTACATTGATTCTAGTGAGCTCCTCTGTCCTGCTGCTCTCCTTAGGCATAAGGAGCCATTGCCTAGATAGCTCCCGTTTGTCCCTCCTCCAATCAGTGGCAGGAAGAGAAAAAGTAACAGGAGTGGTCTTCTGAGTTCTGAGGATGACCATCAGCTCACACAGCACACAGAAGGTCAAGAGGGCTGGAAGATGATTGGTGAATTGCATTGTGGTCCTTGTCTGATACAGAAAAAAGATTTATCTTTTCATTCAAGTTATCTCATGTAAATTGAGCACATTTATGTCAAAATTCCAGGATGCTAAATGGGGCCAGTGAGATGGCTCAGTGGGAAAGGATGTTCACCTCCAAGCCTGATCACCAGATTTTGATCCATGGGACCTACATGATAAAAGGAGAAAAGTGACTTTGACAGTTGTCCTGTGATCTCCCCGTATGTACTGTGGCACACAGTGGTTTTCCCAAAATAAATCAATGTAATTCAAAAAGAAGTAATGCTCCAAAATCCAAAACTTTTGGGGTGTTGAAATGATTCACAAATGGAAAATATCACAGCATAAAACTTTGTTTCATATTCAGAATTATCGAACATATTATGTAAATTAGCAGTAGGTTCTGTGTATTAGGTACATGGGAAATGCTAATGGATTGCATGTTTAGACTTGAGTTCCTTCACCCACATGTCTCATGGTGGATCTGCAAATCTTGCACAATCTGAAAAATGTGGAATTTTAAGTACTCTGGTTCCAAGTGCTTCAGAGGAAGGAAAATCATTTTGCATGTTTGCTTTGCATTGACATGCAGGAGAAATGCTATGCTCGAAAAGCTGGACTGCCTTGTGTGTGTCATGCGAACACACAACCAAAGTGAAGCCAGGCTCACAAGCTTGGCTAGAGCCTGCCCTGGAGGAGCAGAACGGTGCCCGAAGGGAACTAGCAAGTCTGGCTGTCCTCAGCTTTCAACAAAATAAAGAACTGTCTTAAATACAACAAGGAAGCCTTGCTGGGATTGCTTTGTTCTTCCCCCAAATGGGTGTAGGGGTGCTCTATGGACATTGGGGGAACACTGGATGTAGGAGTGCTCTAGGGACATAGGGAGGACATTTTCCCCTACATCAAACCAGCCAAGGAGAATTAGACATTAAATTGAGAATGAATACAGCAGAGCTCTGGTTGACAATGAAATGATTCTATCTTGAACTCCGAGGCGCTTTCAATGCTCCTGACTCAGAGTTAAGAATTCATTCAAAAGTTGGGGTTGTTTTCCAACCTGTGACACTCCCCAAATCTCCAACCTTTCTTTTCAGTTGAATGTTCTCTTTGGAAGTTAGTGGTTTTTTTTTTTCTCATTCTATGAGTCTTTGGAGAAAGGATTTTCTGGAAGCTTGAGCCTACATCTCTTCTCCCAGAGTAGCATTGATGCTAGAATCAACTCTATTAGAAGGCTCCAATCTTATAGAACTAGTCCCCACTGCCATCCCTTCCTGACCTTCAAGGCTTGTCTAAGTGTCCCAGGGCACATTCCAGCACTAATACTGGTCCTATACATTCAGAGCCTCCAGTTAAAATCCCAGTGGGCCTTGGGGTTGGCACAGCCTTACAGATTGGTAGATCTATAATACCTTGTTTGAAGAGTCCTCAGGGACACAAATGACCATAGCTAAGTTCACCTCAAGAGATAACATACAAAATTCATCCTCACCACTTCACACCTGTTGTGCCTTTCCTGTCCCTACCCTGAGGAATCACCCATGATACTTTCTGTCCCTAAATCAACAAATCCATGGTCTACAATTTTTTAAAATATATGATTCACTAATAAGCATAGCACCAACATCTGCCTGCTCAACTTTGTTAGGACACCCATCTGAACCTTTCGGCCTGATGCCACGCCTCCCAGGAGCACTCCTGAGACAGAAGTAAGAAGCATTCTGTGCTGGGATAACACTGGTGTCAATTTATGGTGCTGATTCCCCCATGCTCCTTGGCACATACATTGATGAACTAAACCGTGTGATAGGAACTTCCCATCACAGCCACGGAAAGACCTTTCTTAGGTTCTAGGGGTTGGCCAGAGACTCCTCAGGAGGACCAGCCTAAGGCTCCTTGGTGGGATTTGGTTCAGATGCAAAATTGCTTTCTGAAAAAGTTCCCGGGCTCCCTCTGCCATTCCGCACATGATAGCTTCCTCTAGCACTCTGAGTGTTTCTTTTCTTTATCCTCACTATTAATGAAGCCTCTTTTTGCTCCCTTTTTAAGGCTCATCATGTTCATAATTCTCCATACCCTGCACTCTTTCTGTCTAATGCTCCCCCTCCTGCCTCAAGGTCTCATCATGGCCATGAGGCCCTCTTAATTACAATAAACTTAATTGAAGGGAAGTGTGGTTTGATGAGAAATGTCCCCCATAGTCTCGGGTGTTTGAACACTTGATGTCCAGTTGGTGGCACAGTTTGAAGGGATTTTAGGTTGTGCAGCCTTACTGGAGGACGTGAGTCACTGGGGACAGGCTGGAGAAAGCCTGGAAAAATCCTTCAGTTGGCTTTCTCTCCTCTATCCTTGTGTTTGGGGACATGAACTCAACTTCCTGCTCCAACCACCATGTCTGCTGCTCGCTACCACACTTCCCCACCAGGATGGGCACTTATTTCTTTGGAACCAAGTCTAAACAGATTGTTTCCTCTATAAGACGGCATGGTTATTGTGGGCTTTGTTTGTTTGTTTTTGAGACAGGGCCTCACTATATAGCTCTGGCTATCCTAGAAATCACTTTGTAGGCTAGGCTCAAACTCAAAGAGATCCTCCTGCCTCTGTCTCCCAAATGCTGGGATTACAGGTGTATGCCAGTGCCCCCTGGTGTTTTGTCACAGTAAGAGGAACTAATACAGAAAGTTCATGTTGGCTTCCTCTGCAGACCAATGGTTGCCTCTCCTACTTTTTCTTTTTTTTTAACTCACATTGCTCCCCTTTCCATCCCCAGTTCCACCAAAAATTTAAAAAGAATGATGCTGTAGCACTGAACCCCTTATCAGTCTCTAGTCTATCCCTCTCTGACAGTCATTTCACTTTGCCTGCCAGGACTTATCCTCTGGGTTAGCTCCAACTCACAATCTCATGGAAATGTATACTCCAAAATGGGACCCTAAATTTCTGCAACATGTCTGAACTAATATATGCTCCTCATGGTTGTTTCCTGGTGGCTATGATTGTCCACATGACTGGCTAAGTTCCCAGCAATAAGGGATGTAGACAGAGGCTGATGTTCATTTCTGGTAGCCCAGACCCAAAATAATCACACAGAAACTGTATTAATCAAAGCACTGCTTGATAAATGACTCTAGTGCATTCCTAGCAAGCTCTTACATCTTGAATTAACCCTTTTCTATTAATTTTTGTGTCATCCTGAGACTGTGGCTTACTGGTATGCATCAGGGGCGTCTGTCTCCTTCAGCAGCTACATGGCATCTCTCTGACTCCGCCTTTTTCTTCCTCTATCTGCTTGGAACTCCTGTCTTACTCTATTCTGCTCTGTAATAGGCCCAAAGCAGATTCTTTATTAACCAATGGTAGTACATCATATTCACAGAATATAGAGGGGAATCCCATAGTGCCCCTCTTTTTTTCATTCTCCAGTTCCTGGCCCAAATGCCATTCTGTCACAATCCCCAGGCTCGTAGAAGGAAAGACATTTTCATTATAACCTAGTAAAATGTGATTGCCCTGGGGACAAAGCCTCAGATTCCAAGGATGACAGCAGTGGGCATTCCTACAGGTATGTATCAGGAGGGGTGACTGATTCTACTGGCTGTACTGGATGTGCTAGCGAGTTCATCCTGAATTGTCAGAAACATTTCTCACATGTTGACAGAGAGTCCCCTTGCACTGTTGGGACCATCGGACCCTAGCAGATGCCTCAGGTCCCGTACTTGTGTGGAGTGGATAGCAATATTCTGTTCAGCCGCCTTCCTGCAACACAGGGACTGTTGCTACTGCCACACCCAGCTTTAATAACTGTTTCCCTGTGCTTGAACTGAACCCTCTGAAATCTTAAAACTGCCCAAATCTTTTACATGAGTACCTTCCAAGGGTCCTTTCAGGTAGTTAAACGAATTCTCCGACACTTTCAGTTACTCTGGCTATCCTCTGGCATGTCCCCTCTGGCACTGTGACCTGTGCTATCTAATGACACCAGCACTTAAGCATTTGGCTCTCTTTTCAGATCAGTTTTTAATAAGGGAAGAAGGATGATGGCTCAGCGTTTAAGATGGCTGGATGATCTTCCAGAGGCCCCATGATGGCACCCACATGGTAGCTCACAACCTTGCATAACTCCAATTTCAGAGAATCTGATTCCCTCTTCTGGCCTCTGTGGGTACCAGGCATGTACATGGTGCACAGATAAACATAAAGGCAAATCACACACACACACACACACACACACACACACATACACACACACAATAAAAAACAGTTAAATTCAATGTAGACTGCTTTATACTTTTTATTTATTTATTTATTTATTTTTGTGAGACAGGTCTTTCTTCATAGCGCTGGCTGTCCTGGAACTCACTATGAAGACCAGGCTGTTCGTAAACTCACAGAGATTCGCCTGCCTCTGCCTCCCAAGTGCTGGAATTAAAACTGTGCCACCACCCCTGATAGTAATAAATTTGTTAAATAAGAGACCTCCACCAGAATCATGTTAATTCAACATCTTGTGAGTCTGGGCTCATTCTAACCAAGAGAGATCAGAAGGGTTCCCCTCTCCCTGTGGCACCAAGGCGAGAACCAAGGACTGTTGAAGCATTGTTCAGTGCTGTCAAGGACTGTTGGACAGTGCTAGACATGGCACCACTGAGTTATGTTTTCCTTATTGCTTTCTGTGAGTGATTAAAATTGTCAAGTCCTGGCCATTTGATAGGCCCTTCCCTGGTGCCTGGCAGCCCTCTGCAGGGAGCTGTCAGCCGAGCGATGCCTTTACTATCAACTGGCTGGAATGCCCTCATGGCACTCTGAGAACACTCCAGCAGCCACAGAAGTCATGTTCTAGCCATGACCACTCCAGACAGCCTAGCAGCCTTGGAAAAGTCTCACAGGTTGTAAGTTAACTTCAGTGAACTTTCAATGAGCCCATTTACCCTGCAACTACTCTTCCTCAAGCCGGAGGGGAGCACTTCCTCCATGGACAAATAGAAAGCCTAGGACTTGTACAAACACCATCTTTCACTTGCATGAACTACTGTGTTGTGAGTGGTGCAATATAGTCCTTTAGTGCATAAAGGGTTGTTCCGTGCTTGCTACAAATATGCTTCTCGTGCCTATTCCTGGCCCTGTAACTAGACCATGTACTTTAAAAACATATTTATATAATACTTTTCCTAAGTTTTTGAGAATTTCATACATGCAGACAATGTATTTTGATTGTATTTGCACCCTATTTGTCCCCCTAAACCCTCCCAGATCCAGTTCCCCTCCCAACTGTGTGCTCTCTTCTTTATAGTCCACTGATTCCAATTTGTGGGGCTCATGTACTCATGGGTGTGGGGCCATTCTCTGGAGCTTGGTTGACCTACCAGGGGGCACACCCTTAAAGAAAGCTGACTCTCCTTTGCGAAGCCATCAACTGCCAATAGCTGCTCAGCTGGGGGAGGGACTTGTGAGCCCCTCCATATTCCATGCTGAGTACTGACTGTCTTATGCAGGCACCACACCAGCTGGGAGCCCCTGCGTGCAGAGATGCTGTCATGGAGAATCCAGAAGACAGTGTTTTTGTCTAGCCCTCCCAGACCTGTCTGGCTCTTAGAATCTTTCTGCACTCTTTTTCTTGATGGTCCTGTGAGCTTGGAGGATTCAAGGGTATTTTGGGCTGTCAGTTCACTTTTTGAGTTAGTTGGGAGATACTCTCTTGTATTACTACCCCCCCCCCCAGTATAGCAATATTAGATACAGTAGGAGGCTTCTCCTAAATGGCTGTCTTTTCCTGTTTTTGTTTTGATTTTTGTCATAAGCACAACAGGATAAGTTGGTAACAAAAAAGAGAAGGCAGAAGAGTGTCAGCAATGGCAGAAGTAGCAGCAAAAGTTGGGAGCTAACAGTGGTACCCGCGTCAGCAGCGGCAATGGGGCAAACAGAGAGACAATTGAGACAGAGAATAGCTGGTGTCAGAGACAGTGGGAGCAGACACAGCAGGATCAACAAAGGGTAATGGACACATAGTGGCTGTGATGAGGTGAACTGGAGGAGTTGGGGGAGCTGCCAAGCCCTAAGGGCTGAGACTCTCAACACAGAGGTTCAAAAGAGCCATGAAACTAGAGTTAAGAGACACCTAAGGTCTGAGAGCTGCGGCTCTTTGTTTGGATCCGTATGCTTTAGCTGGCCCTGGTCTGTGCTGCAGGGAGCACACACAGCATCACACTAGCTGCCCGACACCAGGCCACTGGGAACTGAAGCCAAGATCAACAAACATGCAACTTTAGCCTGCGTAGTGTGAGTGGTGGCTCTGGCCTGTAGAGACTGGAGTCACAGCTTCTGGGGTTGTAAGGCCTTGAACCTGCCACCCTCTAAACCTTTATCATTAAAGAAGCTGGGAATTCCAGTACTAAAGGATTTACATTTCATCTACTGATGGTTTCCCTCTGAGAAGAGCAGTTGCTAACAACCAGAAACTTTAACCCTGAATCAGTTCTAATAGGCATTGGGGTTTCCTTCTTAGCAATCAGCCCCACTTGCTCAATTAGATACTGACACAAGGATTTCAATACAGTCCTGGGGCAATCTGGACTATCTGGGTAACAAAACCACTTTGACTCCATGATGGCAAATAACTAACCAATCATCAGTGCTGTCTGCCAACAGATTTCAACCAAAAGAGGGAATATGAACGTTAAGAAAAGCTTGGTCAGTGAGATGACTCCTTGGGTCAGAATGCTTGCTGCCAAAAAAGTTGTTCTGAATTTGATTCCCAGAACCCACATGGTGGAAGAAAAGAATCTGCTACTCTCACAGTTTGTCTTTTGACCTCTGTGTGTGCCCTAGCACACATGCACTGCTCTGCACACTGGAAGGATGGGTGGATGGGTGGATGGATGGATGGATGGATGGTGGGTGGATGGATGGGTGGGTGG
>JAQHUG010000243.1:2048738-2077520 GCA_028555095.1 Dicrostonyx torquatus
TCTAACAACCAGAAGGAAGTGTGGTCATTACAGTCTCTAACAACTGGAAGGAAGTGTGGTCATTACAGTCTAACAACCAGAAGGAAGTGTGGTCGTAATAAACACATGAGTGAAAGTTTCTGTGATACACATTTCTCTTCTCTGGTCTTTTATGACTAAGGCTAACACAGAATGGCAACTTCAACCCTCCTTCCTCATAAGATAGTGTGTTTTGTTGAATGTTAGGTAGAACAAAATGGAGCAGTAAGGCTCCAGTGTGGGACTATTTTTCTGGTCAGGACTCAGGCTGTGTTCACTGCTGAACTCTGTAGCAAACACAGGTGTGCCTTGTCACACTTGTCTCTATTGCCTCTGCTGTCTTTGGGACTTGTGATTCCCGCTATGATTCCCTGTTCCTCCTCATCAGTCTGTGTGCCTGGCCCCAGCTGATCTGCATGCAGGAATGTCTGAGACTGAGTGCTAGCTACTGTGTCCAGGAGTCTGACCCGGCTGTCTACGACAGGACAGAGGACTTGGAACCTCACGCACATTGAGATCTGCATATCATTACTACCAGGTAAACACTAACATGCTCAAAATGTGTTCGTTTTGAGTTCTGTTTTGGAGCCTGATCATATGTGCATATCTATTCAGCCCACTCAATGCGAAGTTAGAAGATCTGCAGGACTGTGACCAGGGTTGGCGGCCATGGGTGGTGATGCAGGAAAGTCGGGCAGTGTGCCTGAGCCATGTGATTCCTCATTTCTCTCTGTGCATTAGTTAAACTGAAGTTGCAGGGCAGAAATGTTCACATTGGTCTTCACTGTGAGCTGAGTCAGAACTAATGCCACTGTCCTCAAGAGCTTGGCATAGGGCATGGCGAAGCCCACAGACACAGACGCACCAAGGCTGGGAAGAGTTGAGGGTTTATGAAGAAAAAGAATGAAAACTGTGTCCTAAGACAGCAACATTCTGAAGAGACATCAAAAAAAAAAAAAAGAAGTGTCACCCCACTTTGTCTGCTAATGGGTTATCAAGCGCCCGGTAGGTATAAGAGCTGAAGCCAGGTGGGGCCGAGAAGGCGGCTTAGTGCGGTAAAGCGCTACAGAAACAGGGTGACCTGCATTGAGAACCCCACAAAGTGTGAAAAGCAGCAGCAGCATCTGTAAGCCCAGCGCTGGAAAATAGAGACCAGAGGATCCTCGGTGTTCAGCTGGTCAGCCGCTCTAGACAGCTGGCGAGCTTCAGGTCCGGTGTGAGATTCTCTCCAAGCGGTAACGTAACACAATGGCGGAAGAGATCCAGCCTTGCCCCTGGCTTCCGTATGCTCAGACGTAAATGCATGTAGCTACACATGAACACACACACTTGCATGTGCTAAATAAATAAGTAAACACATAAAATGATCGATTTTAATTAAATAAAGTTGAAAAGCAGAACCTGTTATTGCTCTGGCATCTCTTCACATTGAGGTCATCGGTCAGCAGTGACAATGTTAATAAAGTCAGCAAGAAGAGGATGGAGGTGGAGAATGTTTAGAAACGTCAGGGAGAAAAAGTATAAAATGAGAAAAACAAAGACAGAAAAATACTAGAAAAATGGGAGAACCAGATTGTTTTTAGATGTACCACTTCTAAAAGATGTCAAGAAAAAACAAAAATCCTATATTTTAGTAAGGTAACTGTCCATGAATGTTTTCTTTGCACATAAAGGATTGAAATGTTGGGGCTAGGGAGCAGCTCAGAGTCTGAGAGCACTGACTGCCCTTCCAGAGGACCTGGGTTCAACTCCCAGCACCCCCATGGCAGCTCGCGAGTATGTGCAACTCCGAGGGTACCCAGCACTTCTCCTGGCCCCCACTGTCCCTGGACTCATGAGGTACACAGGCACAAACACAAACATAACATTCATACATAGAAAATAAAATTAAATTTTTAAGTAGAAATGCTGATCTGAGTCAGCGGTGGCATACACCTTTAATCCCAGCACTCAGGAGGCAGAGAACAGGAAAATCTCTGGGTTCGAGATCAGACTGGTCTACAGAGTGAGTTCTAGGACAGCCAGGGCTACACAGGGAAACCCTGTCTCAAAAACCAAAACCAAAACCAAAAGAAGAAAAGAAATGCTGATCTGAACAGATGGATTGCTAGCCTCTTTCCTCACTCAGTATGTCGAGGGTTTAAGTTGAAATTCTATGTCATGAAGGAATTATTTGTAAACGCAGTCTTCAGATACCCCAGAAGTACTTCTATTGAAACATTTTCGCTTCTTCTTCCTCCAGAAGGAGGTCACTGCAAACATGAAATTTACGACTCTAGCCACACCCCTGAAGGCATACATGATGCTCCAGGAACCATGAAGTGTTTAGCAGGGCCTACAGGATTAACAGCACTCTGCAAAGACAGCAAGAAGTCCCCACAGAGGCTATTGTTCCTGGAAATTAGCCTGTATTCCACTGTGACCATTTATCAGAGCCATCTGGAACCTGTAGAGAAGGTTTTCAACAAGTGATGGTTGTTCCAAGGCCTTTACAGTTACTTTAAATCCTGAAAGGCAGTGGGTAGAATCCCTGAAAGGAGGATGAAAAAAAAAAATAGGTGTGAATCAGACCATGCCTTAGGGCATCAGGAAACAGTCTGAGGAAAAGTGGAAAGCTAGAGAAAACAGCCAAGTCTGAAAGCACAGTAAGTGAGCGCCCATAAACCATCTCAGCTTCTCTTGTCTTCCCTTCTGCTGCCAGGGTGCAGAACCATGGCTCCCCTGGTCATCCGAAGGCTTCATCTGCTCTAGGAGCAGATCAGGCTTTTTTGAGCTTTCCTCTTCCCCCCTTTCCATTCACACATTCCTCTTCTTTCAAGTCAGCGCATCAGAATCTAATTGTAAGCATTCATAAAAAGAAGGTTGCCGCCATATGGAGCCTAAGACCCTGGAAGAGTTTAGGGTGTACAAGGGAAGACAAGAAATAAGAGACAAGCAACAGGGAATGTGTAACCCAGTGATGTCTCCAGGTGGTGAGCAAATGTGTTATTCTGACTCCGGAGGAGTCAGATCAAAGGGAAGGGAAACTGCTGTGCACCCGCATTGCTTGAACAAGATGTGACTTGAAACTCTTAAGTGGGAGGATTCAGCTGGTTAGAGGAGGTTGGGAGGAGCGGGCAGCTTAGACACCAGGTGTAGAGTAAGCAGAGGACGAGAAGAGGGTCAAGCTCTGGCCTCCCTCTTCTTCCTTCCCTTCATCCCGAACTCAAATTTGACCATAGATAGAAAATAATGGAAATAACTGGAAAACATTTTGGGGGTAAAAGCAATTGTTTTTCTCAATGAATGAGAAGGGGGAAAGCTCCCCTCCTCCCTTTTTATTGGGATATATAAGCCTGGGTCATTCTGAATACAAAATGCCATGTGCTCTCACCTGGAAAACACTAACTCTGCAACTTGGATCAGACATTGACTTCCAGATGAGTGACAGGGCTGTGTGACCTTCCACTGAAAGTAGCAGAAAGCACAACTCAAAATGGCTTCAACAATAAGCAAGACATATTATCTCACGTACCAAGAATGCAGGGACTGGGGAGAGACGGCTCAATAGATAAAGCACTCCACCATCTAATGTGAGCTTCTGGCAGAAAAGTCCTGGGTGTGGCAACATCATCAAGAATGAGCTGCCTCCAGGTTTCCTCTTGAGCCACAGTCCCTTGTCCTGAGACTCGTGGTCCTAGGATGGCTGCAGCAGATCCTGATGTCATGAAATGTCCGGGGTAAAACATTCCTTCTCTTACTGCGTGTCCTCTTTGGGAGGCAAGAAGGGAAGGGTGACTAAGGACACCTCTTCCTTCAAATCTCCCAGAAAAGCTTGCCGTAGGTGTCCCTTCCAAGCCGGGGCCATGAGTCCTTTGACAGAGCAATCACTGTTAAGAGGACATTGATTGTATGGTTGCTTTGGACTAATCAGGACTTACGTCTGAGTCACATCCGGGCATAGGAGACTCCAGACCACAGAAGGGAGGAGGCAGACAGAGCAGGCAGGTCTCATTATCTGGCCGCAGATTTTTAGATACCTTTTCAAGAAGTTGAGCCACTCTCCACTGGGTGGCATGCAACCAAACTGCCAATCAGTGAGGAATCGCCAAGGCCTCCTGTCAAGAACCACTTGAGCACCATCTTGGAAGTACACCCTCTGTGTCAGATGCCTGCAGACCCCAGCAGCAGCCTACCTGTCAGCAAATGAGAGACCTTGAGCTGGGACTACTCAGTGAGCCACTCCTGAAGTTCCCTCATTTCTCCTCACAAAACCTGGAAGACATTAAAGGTCTGCTGTTTTGAACCGTGTTTATGGCCATAGACCACAGGTTGGGGAATCAACTGTGGCTATGGCATGCCTACAGGGAAACCGAGTATTCATTTGTGTATATGGGTATCACACAAATACCTTAAAATTGTCTGGCTGGGGTAAGAGGAGAGTGTTTGGAGTACACTGGATGAAGAGGAAAGAATTTAAATTTAGAGTCACTAGAATGCCAGATGTGGCAATTCCTGCTTGAAATCCCTGCACTTGGGAAACTGAGGCAAGAGGGTGCAGATTCAAGACCAACCTGGAATACAGAGTGAGTTCAAAGCTACCTGGGTTGTACAGGGAGACTGTCTCAAAATGAAGGAAGTGAGGGAGGGAGGGAAGAAGAAAGGGAAAGGAGAAATTCAGTAGAATTCTAGCCTTGTCTATCATTGTAATTTCATGACTCTTTTGGTTTTGTTTTTTGTTTTTTCGAGACAGGGTTTCTCTGTGTAGCTCTGGCTATCCTGAATCTCACTCTGTAGATCAGGCTGGCCTCGAAGGCCAGAGATCCTCCTGCCTCTGCTTCCAGAGTGCTGGGATTAAAGGCATGCACCATCACTTCCTGGCTAATTTCTTGACCTTTGATGTTGCGGTCCTTATCTGTAATGTAAAGGATTTGGGTAACAGCTCTCCGATCCTCCTTGAGCTCTCAGAGTTGGCAGATCTGTGAAATACTCACATCTGACTAGGTTTCCATGGTACAGCTCAGCACCACGGCGCCAGAGCTAGAACAAGGTGCCTTGGTTTCAAATTACAGTTTAATACAGCCATGTATTACAAGTCACACGACTAATGTCACAGTCTTAAGTGCCTTTCCTTGTAGATTTGCTCAAGGGTCAAATGAGATGCTTCTCAGAAAGCTCTGCTGGTGAGTTACGTCCTCATTACATGACAGTAGCCTTCTCATCTGCATTACAGTGACATATTTTGTAAAATAAAGCAACTTGAAAACACAGAACTGTATTCTGTTAAGTTCACTGCCCGTCACATGCCTACTTTGATGCCTGGGCCTCTCCCCAGCTCTCTCTGACTTGAGTGGAGGCGAGAGGGTCGACAGTTCTCTCTTACACAGCTGTAATGATCTCTATCTGATAATAATGTATCTGATCTCGGATAAGACTCCAGATGTTCGCTTCTGCTCTGGCGTTGTTTGTCCACTTAGGTAGGACTCAAATTTGAGGACACAGTTAGAAGGTTTTGAGCTTTCCATTTCCCTGTTGGCTAGTCCAGGCTGCCTGAGACTCTAGGACACCTCCCTAGGTGGATGCGCAAAACATTCTGGGCAGAATGCTATGCCAATATGCATGGGTTAGGCATGTGTATTGATTGAGTGTCCAAGACTCTCATTGCCTGTGCACTAAAGCTTTGAATTCTTAAAGACAGCTTTTCATTATGTACAAAAAAGAACAAAATATGTTGTTTCTTTTCCTAAAACATTTTGCTAGCAAGTTCCTTTTCAGCCATTATTAGCCATTCGAACATCTGTTGTTCCTCCTGTCTTAATGGGGACTATACTGCTGGAGCTCCTTTTTACCTGCTATACGTAAGCATGAATTCCTTAAACGAGTGTATATCTTTCTATTTTGCTTTCCTTACGGGCTTTTGGTTTGTTTGTTTGTTTTTTTTTTGACATGAGTCCAATGCATTTTGATTATATTCACTCCAATATCCCACAGACCCCTCTAACACAACCCCTTTCTCTCCTATATTTTTTATAACCAACTATGCTTAATTAGTGCTGCCCATGCTGTGTTTAGGTGTGGGGCATCCATTGGCACATGGCCACCAGCCAATGGTCACATCCCCAAAGAAAAGTACTTCTACTTCCCCCAGGAGCTACCAACTGACAATCGCTCCCCAGTGGAGCCTCGTAAGCCCCTCCACATCTGCAGAGGAAATGGAATTTCCTCTGGATTGATCTTTACAGGTCCTGTGTGCGAGTAGCGCCCGCTGCTATGAGCCCCTGAGTTCAATGGCATGTCATGTCCTAGTATCTCACATAACTCCTCCAGCCCTTATGGTCCTTCCAGTCGGTTTCTAAAGCTTGCAGGTCTCCTGGGAGCTGAGAGCTTATAATCACGTATGCTCAGCACTTGTATGAGTCCCCGCATTAACTACTGGCCACTGCAAAAGGTTCTCTGACCAAAGTGGATAGAAACACAGATCCATGGGTATGAAAGAAAATACTTCCATAGCTATTTGGCAATGTGACACTTTCACCAAAATCATAGCAAGCTTTAACCCAGGACCTATGACCTCCTGCCTTTTGATTAGGCATAAATTTCCTCCAACGGAGCAGGTCTTAAGTCCAGTCAGAAACCGTTGGTTACATAACAGCTGCACCAATTGCACGAGCAGGTACATCTTGCACATGGAATCTAGTGACTTCCTAACCCCCAGTCCCACCCCTCCCATAACACCTTCCAGAAAAGTCAGTGAACAGGGAGATTGATTTCTGTAAGTCCTGTTTGTTATTGGTCTTTGTTTTTTGTCTTTCGAGACAAGGTTTCATAGAGCCTAGACTGGCCTCAAATGTGCTGTGTAGCCTAAAGATGACCTTGAATTTCTGAGCCTCCAACCTCTACTTCCAAAGTGCTGGGGTCACAGGTCTAATTTCTGTGGTTCTAAAGACTGAACCCAGGGTTCACACATGCTGAGCAAGCACTCTACCAAGTGAGCTGTGTCCTCAGCCCCCAAAGTTACATCTTAATTGCATTTTTTTCTGTTGATCTCTAGCCCCTATGTATTCATGATTTTTGTGGAAGTTATTAAGATATCTTCTTGTACTAGGTTTCCAAAGAAGAGCTGTGTGTGTGTGTGCGTGTGCGTGTGTGTGTACTTGCGTGCGTGCATTCGTGCGTGTGTGTGCAGGTATCTTCCTTAGAGATGCTGTCTACCTCCTTTGGACAGGGTTTCACATTGAACTGGAGCTTACCAATTAGACTAGCCTTGCTGGCCCATGAGCTCCAGAAATCACCGTCTCTACCTCCCCAGTGCTCGGATTGTCAGAGTGGAATTCTTATGTGGATTCTGATGATGAAAACCAATCCTTCATGCTTGCAAGGCAAGTGTCCTGTCTTCCAAACCCTCCTCATCCCTAGCCCCAGACTTCAGGTCCTTGTAGGGTTTGTTCTGCATCCCCTTAGCTATTTGGGAGCCTGTCTGCCTCAGGCTCTGCACCTACAAGCTTATCCTATATTTTTCACATACCATTTCTCCTTCATCAAACAAAATTGAGTCCTGTCTAGGGGAGGGCATTGTGCTTTATATAATGGACAATGTGAGACTCCAACACTTCACCATCTAAATTCCGCGCCCAGAGGACAGAGGAAATTCAGACGTGCTTGCTTTGTCTGAAAAATTAGGTTTTCCATAACATTTAGAACATTTTCAGTTCTAAACCTTAACACTGCAATTGCCTTCAGATTTAACCTTTGACTAAATCAACAGGGAAAAAGCCACCTTATGATGGGAGAAAAATGCTAGCATGCCGTAAATCTGATAAAGGGTTAATATTGAGGAATCATTAGTAACACCTAAAATTTAAAACAACAGCAAAAGAAAAAGTACCCAAGTCAAAAAGAGACAGAGGACTTGACCAGACACTTTTCTGAAAATGATGTAGAAATAGTCAAGGAACAGGGCTGGAGAGATGGTTCAGATGCTAAGAGCACTGGCCGCTCTTCCAGAGGTTCTGAGTTCAATTTCCAGCAACCACATGGTGGTTTGCAACCATGTATAATAACATTTGGTGCTCTCTTCTGGTATGCAGGAATACATGCAGGCAGAACACTGTATGTATAATGTGTATATATTTATAGCCACTGAGCATATGAGAAAGTGCTTGACATTACTAATCAGTAGGAAATGCGAATGTATTACTTCAGCACATGAGGGTGACTTTTATAAGCAGAAGGAGAGCAAGCATAGGATCAAGAATGAAAGTGAGAAAGAATATGCAGTGGTGGTGGAAATAGAAATAAAACCCGACGGTGCCTGGGTGCAAATATGGAGTAGCCTGGCTGCAGTGGACAACACTCTGGTAATTCCTCCTGGAAATTAGATCAACCCATTATTCCACAATCCCAATGATTGATGCGACATCTTAGGAGAGACCTGCTTACTTATACATGCAGTAGCGATATTCACAACAGCCAGGAGGCTGCTTCTCTGGTGTCATTTCAAGACAGACTGGACATACCGAAGCAGCAACGGCAGCACCCATGCCACCCCTGCCTGCCTACACAAGGCTGTGTGGACAAGGAGGAAAAGGAAGGAAGGCTGTTTCCTGTCAGCTGAAAACTCAGACCTGGAGGAGCAGAGGTCACCAAGGACAGGAGCAGGAAAGGTATTCTTAGCAGAGGGAAACCATGGGGCAGAGTGCGCAAGTGTGGACTTGACGTTGTGTTTAGCAAACAAAAGAGGACCACACTTGAACTTCCAGGATGAATGATAGGAATGTATTCTAGCAGGCTTTGAACTTAGTGCCCTTTTTTTTTTATAACAGAGTTTTGATATGCCTTTCTGGCTGGTCTGGAACTCACTATGTATCCCAAGCTGGACTCAGACTCGCAGAGATCATCCTGCCCAAGCCTGTCAAATGCTAGTGAGCAACCATACTCAGTCTCAGGTCTTGAGAGTAAATTCTGTTGACTTGAACTAGCTTAAAGAGCATGAAAAACATTTGGGTGTGCATGGCTTTGGCTAAGAGAGTGTTTATCTGGATCATTTATAAATGTGTATGTGTGTGTGTGTCTATTTATACATATATGTACATGTTCTTGCTCATCGCGCAGATTCTCAGAGACAGAGAGAGAGGTGCATCATCAGAAGGAATCACTGGAGGCTAGGTTGACCTGTCTGCTAACAGGCTTACCTCATTCATCAGTGTCTTATTCATTTATTTCAAGCCTTTTTTTTTTTTTTAATGAGACAGGGTTTCTCAGTAGCTTTGGAGCCTGTCCTGGAACTAGCTCTTGAGACAAGGTTGGCCTTGAACTCACAGAGATCCGCCTGCCTCTGCTTCCCAAGTGCTGGAATTAAAAACATTCACCACCACTGCCCGGCCCTTTCTTTCAAGACATTATGGATGGATATATATATACATATATATATGAATTTGTACTGTTTGAATGGCTGCATTTTAGTTACACTTGACACAGTGTGGCAGTGCCACCAGGTTAAGCTACAGAAAAACATCATAAAAAATGTGAGGGACCCATAGGCAAGGAACATTCTCTTTCTAGAAGAGCTGGGAGAAATAATTATGCACATAATCTCATCACTTGTTCTCAAAGGGCCACTTGCCAGGAAGAGTTTGGGAGGGCCAGCAGGAAAAGCCAGACAAAAGGCAGCTGATGGCTGCCCTCCTCATCAAGACGCTGGGCCGTTTCCAGCTCCATGTCTGACCTCCTGCAGGGACAGCATCACCTTCTGCCTTGAGATGTGGAATGGCTGCATAGTCAGGGAAAGGAAGTCCGAGGAGGCGTGGGCCTTGACACATGCTAGAACAGACGGCTTCCCTCTGTGTGAGAGTGGGTGCGCACACTCATGTGTGAATGCTCATCCTTTCAACTAAACTGCTGGCCAGAAAGTTCCGGGAACCCAGTGTGGGTCAACGACACATGCTGCCACAGCCAGCTTTGACACGGGTTCTGGGACCCAAACACAGGACCTCAGTGTTGCACTGCAAGCACTTAGCCATTCTCTTGAAGCCCCAAAGACAAACATGAATATCATAGCAATATCAACATTATTTGTAAACATATTATCTTGCCCCTGAATCTGGGGGAAAGAAAGGAAGGAAGGAAGGAAGGAAGGAAGGAAAGAAAGAAAGAAAGAAAGAAAGAAAGAAAGGAAGGAAGGAAGGAAGGAAGGAAGGAAGGAATGAAGAAAAGAAAGAAAGGAAGGAAGGAAAAAACAAATAAAGAAAGAAAGGAAGGAAGGAAAAAACTTAAGCCGGTGTCTTAGGAAGATCGTCCTTCTGGACCAATGACCATTAGTAATTTTCAGAAGCCACTTGTAACTCTGAAGCATGTTTCAACAAAAGTCACATTAAGTCCCACAACCAAAGCACAGATGGAGAGTCCAGACTTTGTTGTTGCTATTGCTGTCATTTTATCCAAGTGACAAATGACATCCACATCCACAATACCCATGACACTATAGCAATGACCCTGTGGTCACCCAAGTGTTTTAGTGTCAACAAAGGCATCAACCCTGTAGTAAATGGGCATACTGCTTTGGGTTTCCAGTATTTGAGTGTAGGCGGAGACTACTTGTTCATTTCCCATCCATCCAGACCTGAAGAATCACACAGAAACTTGATTAATCACAATATTGTTTGGCTTATTAGCTCAGACTTCTTATTAACTAACTCTTACATCTTAAATTAACACATTTCTATTAATAAATGTATTACCGCGAGGCTGTGGCCTACCATAAGGTTATGGCATCTGTCTCCTTCAGCAGCAACATAGCGTCTCCTTGACTCTGCCGTCTTTCTCCAGTATTCAGTTTAGTTTTCCTACCTAGCTCTATTCTGCCCTGCCACAGGCCAAAGCAGCTTTTTTTATTAACCAATGATAACAAAACATATTCACAGCATCCAGAGGGGAATCCCACATCACTTGAGAACCACACAAAATGAAACCTCCATCCTGCCTCTCCTTTCCGTGTCCTAGTAGCCACAAAGACCCGGGCAGAAGCCAAGCCGTGGGGATATACATTTACTCCGTTACAGTGGAGAGCATCTGGGGCAGGGTATCCTGCCCCATCTCAAGGAAGCAGGGGGAGGGCGGTGGGGTAGTGGGGGAGCGGGAGGGCCTGGGACAAGGGGAGTAAATGTAAATTTTTCTTTTAACAATAAAAAAAAATTAAATAGAGCTATGGGCGATCTTGCCCAACATGTTTAAACGGTCACTACATGACTCCAAAACTCATTTCTGCAATGGCCGTCGGCAGTCCAACCAGCTGCTCTTCAGACAATTTGTTACAAAAGTACTATAAAATATTGCCAAGGAAGTCGGCTTCCACTTGGCTTCTCTAGTCCTCAACCAGCCTTCCCAGGTCTCCATTCCACTTTTCCACACTGAAGATTCATATCCTTTCCCTGAGTGTTCCTGAAGGAAGGAGGACGGTGGAGTTCTTAAATGTCAGAGAATTTATTTTTTTCAAAATAGGAAATAGAATACTGACCATCAGGGCAGTAACTGTCAACAGTGAGAGTCAACATAGGCTAATAATAAATAATTTTTAGTAGGTTAATGGGGCAAAAAGAGAAAAGACTTAAAAGTCTTGATCTCACCATTAGTAGATGTAACTCAGTGGGAGAGAACTTGGCCAGAATGCCCAAGATGCTGAGTTCAATCCCCTGTAGCAGAAAAAAAAATATTTTTGTCTAGAAGTAAGTGACACACAGCCCCAAAATACTGGCCTTGTCTTTTACTCGGTGTCTGATATGGGCAAGATCTCTCACCATTTTTCTTCCATTATGTGGAGCAGAAAAGCAACCCCTCCTCTTTTTGGCATTGGTGTGAGGCTTACTAAAATTACCTCGCTCGGAGATATAGTGGTGGCCACTAGAGTAGTGTCTAAATGTCATTGAATCTTCACCGAAACATAGGAACCATAATAACAATAACAATGTGTTTGGTAGTTTGAATGAGTTGTCCCCCATGGTCTTGGACATTTGAATATCTTGTCCCCAATTAGTGGCACTGTTTGGGGACGCTGAGGAGGTGTGTCCTTGGTGGAAGAGGCTTGTCAGTGGGGCCAGCCCTTCAGAGGCTCACACCATTCCCAGGTCACTCTTTGTACTTTGTGCTTGTGGTTTAGACATGGTCCCTCAGCTTTCATGGCTCACTGCCATGTACTTTTGTCCTTTGGAACCTGTGGGCTCTGATACCTGCTAGCCAAAGGACGCCGTGCAGGTTCGCAGCTGAAGCCGACTATTTAGAAAGACAATAGCCGAGGTTTTCGCTCCAGCCTCTCTGATTCGTTTGTAGATTGCCCCAGGAAAGGTGGCGATTTCTGAGCTGATGTGTGAATGGCAATGTGTGGATGAAAGGGATGCCCCGGAAGAAAGAAGAGTTAGAAAAACCCCCAAGAAGGAAGAAGAAAGAGACAGAGCGAGAAATAGGGACAAGAAGGAACATAGCAGAGCAGAGAAATATAGAGCAGTGGCAGAGAAGAGAGGGTTGGAAGAGAGCCTAGAGAGCAGGATGGTTTTTAGGGAAATATAATAAATACAAGGCCTCGCTGAAGAATAAGAGAGACCTTTTAAGCTGTAATGGTGTGAAAGCCTGTTTCTTTCCGCGCGTCTCCGAGCACACATTTGGGGAAGAACATCAGTTTCTATGTTGGGGTAACGGTCCCCGACAGGAACCATTGCCAAAATAAACCAACCCTTCCTTTTCTAAGCTGTCTTGGTCATGGTGTTTATCACAGCAACAAAGTAACTAATACTATGCATTAAACTTTTATAATCAGAAAAACATGATTATGAAAAATTTGTTTATACCACTCTATTTGGTGGAACTCAGAAATAATCTGACATCACTGCCTGAGGACACAGAAGGACAAACGGACTTGTTTTCATATCAGAGAACTGAGGCCCTCCTCTGCTGGGGAAAGGTAGTGTTAGACAGTTGCTGCTGGGGAAAGTGGAATTTCAAAAGAATTCCAGGAAACTGGGACTTCTAGGTATAGTACATGGATCACTGGGAGACAAAGCACCACTCTCTGGTTTAGGTTTGATCCTCTGATGTAAAAACAAAGTTGACGGGTCACATGTCCCACTGCCTTAGCTTGACTGTCCAGTAGCATCTGACTCAGGGGAAGCTTGGGGGCCAGGGTAGTGGCAGAATGCCCCTGTACCTTAGGCAGGGTTCTCTCATGGGGCTGGGCTTCCCACTGTGTCGCTGCATTACGAGTCTGCTTTCGGAGAGAAACTCTTAATTTCATTTGGCAGTTTTCTGTTTTCTTTTCTAAGATTTCTATCAGCAAAAGTACTGTGTTTACAGATTACCACATGTACACATGTGTGTGTGCCTGGGTGTGTGGTATGTGAACATCTGTTTATGTGTGTCTGTGTGGGATGTGTACACATCTGTGTGTGGTGTGCACATATGTGTATACATGTGTACCTATGTGTGTAGTATGTGAGCTTATACATGGCTACATGCGTGTGTAGTATGTGAACTTATACATGTGTACCTGTGTGTGTAGTATGTGAATTTGTGTGCATGTGTGTGAGCTTGTTCTATATGCCTTAGAGCTTTGATCTTTCTCGTTCATGATGTCAAACTGTGGTCAAGACCCAGTGTGTCACTGGAGCGACCCCTCCACTGAACTTCCTGAAATCGCTCATAACAATGCCTGCTCATGGCGGCCAACTTTCCTCTTCTAATGTAGCTCTCACTGGGCGCTCCGCGGTCTCATGTACACAGGATGATGACAGGAGAGTCAGCTTCAGGAAACACCCTTAGCTGTGGCATAAGGGTCCCAACTGTGGAGGGGATGGTCATCTGTGGAAGCCATAGCTAAAAGCAGAGCTCGTGGGATCCTTGATTTTTGTCATAGCCCAGAACTGGGAGTCGTAACCCTGTGGATGGACGGTACTTCTCCTGAGGGTTATTCACGGTGCTCTGGTTCCTGCTCAGACTGATGAGACCACTGTTTTAAACTCTCACCCACCTATTGCTCCAGAGAGCTGAGATATTGTCCATTCCATGTCCAGAGAAGCAGTGCACTAGGGCTGAGGGGGTCTCAGAACTCTGACGGGGTCAAGATGCTGGGGAGCTGCACACAGTTTAGACGCCACCCACAGGGGCCCTGCTGGAGCTCACTAGTGGAGCCTTGTCTATTCCTGCTGCCACCACCGATGCCAAAGTCATTCTTCATTGAGAAAAGCCACCCTCCATCAGCATGTCCCATACAGGATCCTCCCACCTGGAGCTTCCTGACCCTCAGCATATCAGTTCCTGTCCAGAGTTACATCTCTGAGGGCCTCAGGAGTGCCTGGCCAGACAACTTCTCCCCCTCGCCCTTTCTACAGCAATGGGCTCACACTAAAAACATCAAAGTTCTGATTTGTTCCTCTTCTTGGGTAATGGCCAACTCATCTAGCACTTAAGTGACCAAACAAGGCCACTAAGTGGCCCTTTCCAGAATAAGGAAAATCTATCTCCAGTGACACTGACCACAGGACAATAGACTTTTCACACTCTTCTTATGCAAGTGAGGAGGACACTTAAGAGACTCTGCCTCAAGAAACCATGATCTATTTCAGTGGAGTTTCTGGCCCATGTTCCGTATATATGGCAGAAGCTGCCAACTTCTATTTAGAAAACAATTAAAATCTCAAAATGAATTCTGAGTGGAGCATCAATTTAAGAACAAGTGTGATGTTTGTTGGAACAATTCTCACTTACATCTGTGTTAGCATCTCAATTCTGTACATTTGATACAATATTAAATACACCCACACCTTGGCACTGTGCATATATGTGCGCCTGTACGTGATACTGATATATGTATATATGTACACCTGTAGGTGATATTGATGCATGTATATATGTACATATATGTATGCATACTGATGTGATACTGATGGACATATGCCCCAATGCCTGAATCTAGGCTATTGTTTGCAGACCTGCCTGAGAAATCAGTCTTTATGGAGATGAAAGGCTCTACCTTTCCCACAATCCCACCGAACCGTTTCTCCCTGCCCAATGGTCCCTGCAGCTGCTTCTGAAGTAACCACTCTGAGGCTTAATATTAATTACAACTGTTTGGCCAATGGCTCAGGCTTCTTACTGGCTAGCTCTCACTATAAATTAACCCAGTTCTATTAGTTTATAAAATATAAATCATGAGGCTTGTGGTTTGTCACCTCACATCTTGCTTCCCCGACTACTACATGGTGTCTCTTCCCCTGCTTTCTCTCCCTCTCCTGCCTAGGTACATTCTGCCTGGTCTTTGGCTGAAACAACTTTATTCATCAGCCAATAAGAGAAACACATAGTCATAGTATACATCATCTTTACCCTTTGGTTTAGTTTTTGTTTGTTTGGTTGGTTTTTGTTTATGAGAGAGTGTATATCTCAGGAGTGAGGAAGGGAAATTTGGACAGAAAAGCCCATGCTGTGATATACCTAAGTTCTGCAATGCAGGGAAATGTCAGTCACGGTGTGATTGAAAGCAATGTGGTTGACTCCTATCCAAAGAGGTCCATGAAACCCGAAAGGATTTACTATCATGTATAGTCTTGCCATTGCATTGAGAGGGTAAGAGTTAAAACATCTATCCAAACTAAACATGGGATTACCGGGAGGTCAATAAAATCAACTGCCCTACCAGCTTTGAGTAAACCTTGGGAACTCCTAGTGTGATCCAAATCCACCAGAGTCTGTACTGTCTCGTGAAACTATCTC
This sequence comes from Dicrostonyx torquatus, assembly GCA_028555095.1. Lineage (NCBI taxonomy): Eukaryota > Metazoa > Chordata > Mammalia > Rodentia > Cricetidae > Dicrostonyx > Dicrostonyx torquatus. Next base: position 2,064,489 of record JAQHUG010000243.1, read on the forward strand.
ATTGCGAGTTCTCCCTGCTCTCCCCCACAAACAGACTATCGAAGGAGATGATTCTAAGCCTCATTGGACTTCCAGAATACAAGTGAAGCTCCAGAGGTCCCTCACTTGGTTGGAAACTGCTCGTTACCCTAGCCAGGAAAGACTGGACCAATGACATGCCGCAGACCCAAGCTGGCTTTCCAGTTCCCAGCTAGGACTACTTATGACTTCTGATCAACCTTCGTGCTCCCTCCCATGATGCCACAGAACATAATGACAGTAACTCACGTTTGCTACCAGACAGACATTGGGGATTAATTGGACTATAACCAAATCGTCATGACTCTAGGTCTGTCGCAGTAGGCTGTGACTCCATCATAGCCTGTGCTTTGTTGTTGTGTGTTTTTGTCTCTGTCCACATCTATACCCAAATCCCACCTAAACACAGAGGTAAATAAGTACTCACAGAACATTGGAGGGTTTTGATTTCACAGTGAGTCAGCAGTAGTAAAGTTAAGAGTGCATATCAAGTATGTTTGTCTGTGGGTGAGAGCCCCATGTGATACTTGTCTAAACCTTTAACACTACAGAGGTACAAGACAGAGGTACACTACAGAGGTACAAGAGGTTCTTACTCTTCAAAATCTCCTGAAATCACAGGCTATTAAGAAGATGGCTTCTCAGAAGTCAAGATACTGCAGAAAATCCTTCCACAAAAGGGAATACTTGAGTTGTGGCTGGCAGCAGGGGTCTTGAAACAAGATTGCATTACACCATCACAGTAGTAATTAAATATAAGCATGGAGTTTTTATGCCAACAGCAAGACTGAAGTGTTTGGGTGTCAACATAAATAAACGCCAGGATAGGACACAAGGACTTGGAGGTGTTCTGTTTGCCAAATAAAGATATCGAGCAAGGGAGTACACATGCCAGTCTAGCAAGCCTCGGAGTGCAAGGAGTACACATGCCAGTCTAGCGAGCGTCGGAGTGCAAGGAGTACACACACCAGTCTAGCGAGCCTCGGAGTGCAAGGAGTACACACACCAGTCTAGCGAGCCTCGGAGTGCAAGGATTCAGAGCTGAAGTGCAAGGCTTGTGATTTCCCCAGTGATGGGCAAGACTGGGGTGGGGCTTCGGGGCCAGCAACCACAGCATTTGTTAGTTGGGAACACCTAATACATACCAAACACAGACAGGTACTGTTTTGGATTTTCCTGTGGGGACAGTGGTGTGAGAAGAAAAAAAAGTAGATGCTACAGGGTGAAGAGAGGGCAAATGCCATGCCAGTCTTTTTAATTGCAGAGACATTAATTTCCGCCCTAATGGTGAGGCTTTTAACCCAGCATGAGTAAGAAAATGAGAAATGGCTGCTACTGGCTGTTAGGAATTTTCCTAACATGAGCTCTCTGATGATGCAAAAATCCCAATCAAGCCAATCACAACAAGCCGAATTAAAGGATATCCAGGTTTTAATGGGATTCCTGCACTCTCCGGTGGCCCCAAGAGGAGCTGCCTTGTCCCCAAGGTTCAACGGGCACAGGGGCAGGGCCTCCAAAGATGGAGGCCAGAGATAGGGACTTATACTGGCCTATGAGTTTGTGAATGTTTCTGAAAGTAATTTTAAATGAAGACAGTTTTTAAAATGTTCCTATCCTTTGCTGCTGTTCTGAACCACACACTAGCCTTGACTGAAGACATGGGAGTGGGAAAATCTGCTTTGTTAGAGCCCAGGGCGCTCCATGCGCCTATGACTTCTGGGATCAGTTCAGCTATGATGGGGAGGGAAGAGTGAGAAAAGGATGCATCTTGCTTAGCTCTTTGATGCAGCATTAGCCTGGAAAGGGAACACGGCAGTCTGCTTGAGCCAGCAGAGGGTTGTGGCTCCCACCTTCTGAATTGCCAGAGTCAACTGGAAACCTAGTGATGCTTGGGTCAGAGAGATGGCTGAGCAGCAATGGTCCTTGCCTCTCAAGCCTGAGGATCGTCCGGCTTCACATGCCGTCTGTGGCAGGAACACCCACAGAAACACGGGCAATAACTTTATAAAAACTCCAATGAAGCAAGGGTGACTTGGCTGATTTCTCAGGAACACAGACATCTCTTCAAAGGAATGGTTGGCCGTCTCTTCCAGTAAATGGCCTTCCAGGTTCTCCCCGAAGAAAATGCAACACAGGTTTGTCAGGTTCCCATCATGAACTGGCTGCAGGCTTTCTTTGAGTGCTCTAAGGGACCTGGAAATTCAGACCCAACCATGGTTTGCAGTGGTTAAATCCTAACCCTAGCGGCTGATGCCAAGAAGCCCAACTGGCAAGGTCGTGTTGACTTGGCGAACTTGAAGCAACTGCTTAAAACCAACCACTGTGGTTGGTAGTATAACCCTAAACACCTTGTAATATACTTTAGAAATATTCTAAATGAAACAACACCTCCTCAGTCATGAGTAATCAGTGAGGGATAGTCAGCTCACACTGCAGAAGCACGAATGTATTTTGAGATCCTCAGCATGTGTCTTGCTACTTGGATACAGTCTCTTCCATCTCCATAGAGGATAGTGTATGGTATCCCCAGACACCAATCTAAGTCCCTTATCTCCACAGACACTGTTATGCTCACATTCCTCATATACAGTAGGACAGTGTTTGCACAGGACCTATGTGTCCCCTCTTGTGTGTTTTATGTCATCACCTTTATTTTAACACACCTACAATGTGTAGTATTACACCTACAATGTGAATACTGTGCTTGTATCAACAGTTGTGTGGCATTGCTTACTGTAAGAACAAGAAAATGAAGACCACATCTGCTCAGTATTTGGTGATAATTTTCAAATATTTCTTTTTCATATTTTTTCATATGTATGCATGTACATGTGAGCATGCATATGGAGACTAGGGAACAATCTTGGGCATCATCCTCTGGAAGGCGGTCCACCTCCCATGAGACAGGGTCTCTCACCTGCCTGAAGCTCACCAATTAGTCTAGACTGGCCACCCAGTAGTCCCCATCTCCACACCGTCAGCACTGGGATTACAAATGTTTGCCATCCTTCCTCCGGCAGCAAGCAGGAAATTGGAGGTCTTCATCAAATCCCTCTCCTCAGAGCTCAGGGAACCCTAGAGAAGAGGAGGCAGAGAGAGTGTAAGCCAGAGGGGATGGAGGACACCAGGAGAACGGGCCCTTGGCATCAACCAAGGAAGATGCAAATGAGCTCACAGAGACTGAAGCAGCAAGCACAGGGCCCACGTGGGTCTGCACCAGCTCCTCTGGGCATGGATTACAGCTATTAAGTTAGTATTTTTATGAGAACAGGTAGGTCTCCGACTCTTGTGCATGCTCTTGGGACTCTTGTCTTCCTGTTGGGTTGTCATGTTCAACTTCGTGAGGATAATTTTTACTTCATCTTACTACATTTTGTTATGCTTGGTTATTAACTCTTAGAAGCCTGTTCTTTTCTATGAGAGACAGAAAGGAAGTAGCTATAGAGGGAACAGGACATGGGAGGAGCTGAGAGGAAACTACAACCAGTACATAGTGTGTGAGAAAAGAACCTGTCTTCGACAGAGTTGCTCTGTGTAACAGTCCTGGATGGTTGTCCTGGCACTCATTTTGAAGACTGGGCTATCTTTGAACTCATAGACATCCACCTGCCTCTGCTTGGTAAGTGCTAGGATTAAAGGCATGTGCCACCACGCCTTAAGAATCTGTTTTCAATAAAAGAAAAAAATCCCAAGTGTATGCCATTACACCAGAAGCCTACTTGGGTCCTCATGTTTGAAAGTCCTGTATCAACCAAGCTATCACCCAGTCCCCAAACATCTTTAATCTGAGGTTAACTAAATCCTCACATTCAGAACCCATAGACATGGAGGAGCAACTGTATTGATTGACAGAAGCAAGTCTTTGGGGGTCAATGTTCCTAAGTGTCATGATGAATGTTGAACACTAGACTTGGAACTTTTCTGGTAAAATTAAGCATGCACATGATACATGAATGGTTGCATCCTTCCCCAAGCATGGTTGAACAGAGTTTAAGAAGTAAACCAAGACAGTTTTTATCCTTAAAGTGGATGCCAAAGTTGCTTCCTGGAAAGCTGGTCCTCTCTTCTACTGCATGGGCCCTGGGAGTCAAACTGGGGTCATCAGGCTTATTGACAGGTACCTGGACCCACTGAGCCATCTCTCTGGCCCGATTTCTACAGTCCTTAATAAACCATTGTCTGTTCTTTAAAATGTTCACCATAGGCAAGCTTATACGTTATTGTGGGCCCAGTGCTGGGAGGACCGGAGGATTTCTGGCAGACTACCCAGCATGTTCCTACTGGCAGGCAAGCCATCTGAAAGGAAAAGACAAGAGCACCCTGTGGCTCTGGCCTTAATTCTAGGTCTTGCTTCCGAAGCTCTTGGTCATAAATTCTATTTTTTGTTTATTTGTTTTTCTTCTCCTAGTTTTGTACTTGGATGACTGTATTCCCACAGTGGGGCTGTCCTGGCACTCACCCTTTGGAATAAATTGCTTTTTGGCATAATCATTAATAAGGAAGTATAAGCCAAAATGTAATCCTCTCTATTACAACAAAAATAGATCTTAATTATACAAGGAGGAGGGAAGGTCCTCTGACTGACTTGGCCTGGGGTTGAGATTGGCGAGGCCCTGCCACAAGCTGCAATTTAAAGAGTTGTAAATTGTGCTTCCGTCCATCTCTGCCTCCTCGACCCATCCCAGCAACCGCCACAGCTGTTAACTACAGAGCTGTCCTTTATGGCCAGCGTTCTGAGCTCATTATAGCTCAGCTGGCTTGATGCTCAGCCAAACTTGGATGATTTTTTTTTAAAAGGTACCAGTTAAGAATACCATAAGTTAAGAATACATTTCTCCACAAGTTCAAAGTTAAATTCCCCTGTTTTCTTTCCTGTAAATACTAAAATAAAGAGCTTTCTCTTGCTCATGGTCACAAACATAGTTTGCTCTTCTTCCATCTGAGCACGTAGTAACTTAGAGGGGAAGATCGTGAAAGAACACCTCTAACCACATTTTATTATTTGGCTGTATAGAAAACAATATCAACAGTCATGACATGTAAAACAAGTTGGAAAAAGAAACAGGTCCAGAATGCTGTCTGTGAGTTGGCAGTTCTTGCCTCTCTGGTTATTCTGAAATAGTTCCAGAATTTCAGTTGTCCTTGGTCAACCATGGTCTGAAAATACTAAATGAAAAGTCCTAGAAGCACACAATTCATATGTTCTCAGATAGCACGACGGAATGATGAATCAATTCTCCCTTGTTCAAATGTGCATATTGTACACAGTCTGGGTTATCAGGTGTCTGTCTGTCCTCGCCTGCGGTGCTTTTGTTCCACTAATCCCATTTTTGTTTAAGGGTCTGCAAGCACAAGCCAATTTGGATATACCAATTTAGTAAGATAGGAGATCTCTTGCTGACATTCCTAAGAGCGTGTGGGGTGTTCCAGTCTGTCTTAAGCAGGAAAAGCACTCATCGGGAGGAAGGGGCATTAAATCACAGGCTTTGTACAAACTACAGTTGTGGTCCTTACAGCGAGTCTAGGAACTCACTCTTCATGGATAAACATCTATGCAGATGTGGCCAATCTCTCCCAGGCCAGAGAGAGCAAATGCATTAGGAAGCAATGTCTTGTGTTGGTCACAGTGGCCATGCCCACTTGCCACCTCCTTATGACAGATATCTGAGGTCAGCCAGCCCACTTTGCTCATTGCTATCCTGATAAAAGGATGACCTTGACTTCAGTGTTGAACTGGATACTCAAGCAACCGACTTCAGCTGTGTACTTTCCGAATGGAATGTCTGAGCTGTTCACTGTCACATGTGCAGTGTGTCTGACTGACATACCATGTGGGGCACACACATCTAGGTGTCCCTGCACACGGTTCTTCCTCTGAGCTCACATTCTAATGAGGAAGAGATGCACATAGCGTATGGTTTCTGTTCACCACAGTTTGCACAAGGCACAGAGTCAACCAGCGCAACCAAGTGGAGAAATGAGTGTCAGGAGGGAGTGGGTGTGAAGACACACTTCCCAGGGACTCTCACTGGCACTGAGAACTAACCCTTAGAATCATATAGTCTTCTCATTTCTCTTTGTTAGCTTGTCTGCCTGAAAGATTGAAACAAGACTGTCCTCTGTGTAATGTGTGGATTCACAAAAGGCCAATTTATCTTTTGATTCATAAATGAAAATAACTAAAATGATGTCTGGCATCTTCCAACCACAAACAGTGAAGTACTGAGCTAAAGTGGAAACTAATTGGATTTTTCATGGAGTTAGGTAAGAAAGCCAAGAAACTGTCTGGGACAATGCTTTATGCTTATTCAATCTTAAGACTTTAGTAGATTTTCTAACAATCATCCAAAAGTATTTAGCAAGTGGCCATGCTTACCACGGCCCCTGGGAAAGAGAGATCTTTTACTGTGGGATGCCTTCTGAGTTTGAAGAAGCCAATAAACCATTCTCACGTCTAGATAAACCATCACCCAGGAAAACCCTTCAAAACACACCAGGACAGCTGTTCAAATTTTGCTTCTCATTCTCCCTTCATTGGAATTAATTTACAGAAATAGAATGTGATTTAGAGGGAAGGAAAAGGAGGGAGGGAAAGAGAGGGGAAAGATGAGAGAGAGAAGAAAGGAGAGAGAGAGGAGAGACTTCTTATCTGGATGTCTTTGTTCAGCCTGAACAATATGCTTCCCCTTAGGGTGTGTGAGGGGAATCATGAGCCATAAGCACTGCCGTAGATCACAGCTCCCTAAAATGGCAAGAAAGATACAACAAAAGCCACTATTAGCCTAGTTTAAACAGCTACTTTCAAAATCTTTTAATTTATCTATTAGGTAACCCCAAAGCCTCCAAGAACTTGCCTTAGAATATGATGAAGAAATCATTTTTAAAATTTAATAAATTTTTTGAGTATGAGTACTTTGCCTGAAGGTATGTCTGTGTACCGCATGGATGCCACATGCACAAGGAGGCCAAGAAGAAGAAGCCAGATGCCCTGGGCCTGGAATTACAGACAGTTGTGAACTGCCATGTGGATGTTGGGAATTGATGAGGGTCCTCTGGAAGAGCACCCAGTGCTCTGAACCTCTGAGCCATTTCACCAGCCCTAAGAAATCGCTCTTAACTAAATTCATCAGATCTTCTTATCCTTGTGATTTACTGCACAGAATATACATATTTTCTATAAAATATTGTGGTTATAAGTATATGCTGCTTGTAGGCTATAAACAAGTCTATTGAGCTGGCTAATGGATTCCAGGCTCTGAAACTCCTAAAGTGTTTGACACTTAATATCATTAAGAAACATTTCCCACAAATGAAAAATGTGGGCCTTTCTGGGGCATTAATCTCACAAGCCTACCAGAAACCCAGGAATAATGGCAGGTGAGAGAAGAAGGCCTCTGAACTCTTCAGGCAGGGTAATGGAAAGCATCAATTATGCCCTGATCATGTATTCAACAATAGACACCACTGGCCTCAGATAGTCTACTGGACTTTTCTGGTGTGGTCTTTGTCAAATGGCGGCAAGGAACCCCTTTGATTTTATATAGCCACGTGTGCATCTGGGTTTGATTTAGTTAGTCTATCAAGCATTCATATGCAACTTCTCAGACACATGGTTTTGCTTCTCTGCTTTTCAAGTACAATCTGTTTACTTAAGCAGATGCTGAAAATATTGCAAATGAAGTAAAGAAGTCCTTTCTAGTAGACCTAACTAATGTGAATTTCATTACTGACTCAGAGACAGGGCAGTCCCTGAGTTCTTGCAGGTCCTGAGGAAAAAGACAACAAACACAATATATACAAGCAGATGGACCAAACGGACTCAGGCTGTATATGTGCTCATGCATACATATATGTGTGTGTATATAATATAGGAATATATGTACATTAAATGTATGTATAATTATGTAACTACATACATATGCATTATACCTGTGTCTATTATGTAACTATACTTATATGCATTATACATATGTGTATTAACAATAAAAATTAAAGAAGGCAGGGGTGGTGGCACACGCCTTTAATCCCAGCACTCAGAAGGCAGAGGCAGGCGGATCGCTGTGAGTTCGAGGCCAGCCTGGTCTACAAGAGCTAGTTCCAGGACAGGCATCAAAGCTACAGAGAAACCCTGTCTCAAAAAACAAAAACAAAAAACAAAAACAAAAACAAAACAAAAAAACCCAGCCTGGACTACAGAGAGAATTCCAGGACTGCTAAGACTGCACAGAGAAACCCTGTCTCACAAACAAAACAAGACAAAAATTAAAGAAAAGAGAAAGCTGCTGGGCGGTTGTGGCACACTCTTTTAATCCCAGCACTTGGGAGGCAGAGTCAGGTGGATCTCTGAGTTCGAGGCCAGCCTGGTCTACAAGAGCTAGTTCCAGGACAGGTTTCAAAGCTACAGAGAAACCCTGTCTAAAAAAAAAAAAAAAAGAGGGAGAGAGAGAAAGAAAAGAGAAAGCCAAAGGACATGGGAGGAGTTGGGAGAGGAAGGAATGATATAATGTAAATACAGTACTTACATATGAAATTCTCAAAAATTTAAAAAATTTTAAACAAGAACATTAGTATAACTTTCTCAAAAAGTAAGGTTCTTTTTTTCTTATTTCCCAGCCCCTTGAAATGGGCTGAACCTTAGGGGTCCCAGGAACCAGTCACTACTGATATCATGGTTTAAGTAAAAATGCTACAGGTCCCCGAACGGCGACAGGCAGTGGGCAGCGGGCCATGAGACCATGCCGCAGGTCCCTGAGCAGCAGCAGGCAAGCAGGCAATGGGCAGCAGGTCCCAAGACCACGGTTAGCCATGAAGGCAGCCGGGTCCCAGGCAGGAAGCCACGTGGCAGGTGAGAAACCAAGACAGATAAGCACGCCATGCAGAGTGAAGTTGGATATTTATTTAGTGGGTTAGAGAAGGGAGGGGAGAAGGGGGAAGAGCAGAGAGAGAGACAGAGAGAAAGAGAGAAACAGAGGGGGGAAGAAGAGAAGTGGGAGAAGGGAGAGACAGAAGCTGCCTCTTTGAGAGAGAGAAAGGAAGGACTCAGGCTGGAAGCTGAAGATCTGTTTGCCTCAGCAGATGGGGGAGGGAGTGGGCATGGCTTGTCTCCTAAAGGGACAGGACAGGACATTTCCATCTCTTTTTTATAATAAAAGAGCAGAAGGTTAGGCACAACAGGTTAAAAGAATTGGGGCGGTGGATTCTCAAGACTGCTTCCTGCTTATTTGTGGGTGTCATCTGGCGGGGGACCTGAAAAAGCTGGGTGTTGGTCACATCCTGGGGTGGGTAGCTGGTCTCTTTGTTCCTGTCCGGTGTTTGTGGTATGGAAATGTCTAGTGTCTGTTATACCTGTACCTGTTTAAGGTATTGGCCGAACAGAGGACAAACTTAAGTTTAGGAAAAAAAAATTTAGGACCAGGGAATTGAGAGGGGTTTAATCTGACCTCTTAAGGTAGATCCTTCAATTCGGCTCCCTGAAACTCACAAGAATTCTTTGGGTTTGTGAAAACATAAGTTTTAGACATATGCATTATGTAAACAATAACATATTTATGTCAGAATGACTGTGACAGATGTCTTTGTACAATGAAAAGTATCTTTAAAACTATGAAAGGCAGCGTGAGAGAGAATTTTGATAATGTGCACTTTGTCCTTTATAACTTTCAGGTACACACCTTAATAACTTGCATTTGTATTTTACTGAAACTTGTTTGGTGATTATGTTCTTTTAAACTGACAAAACCTCTCAGCTGTCAAACTGCATCAGAGGTCTTTGAGAAGGATGAAATTTTACTTGAGTTATTGATTAAAAAACAATAGAGAACTTACTTGATTGGCACCTAGAGCTACTCCTTAGGGTCCTCCATGGTCGCGGAAGGTCATATTTGCCTTTTGCTGTTGAGTGCAGAGCCCGTCAGGCTCCAGAAGATCCTGTGGGCTAAGAAATTTGTAGAAAGACAGGCCTACCTTGTCCGGAGCAGCTAGGCTGTCGATTCCAGCAATTCTGTCCACTGTCTGGAGATCTTCAGTTTAGATGAAAGGCAGTTTTTCCCAGTGGTCAGTGCTTGGCAGTTGAAGCAAATTGTGGATGGACGTTGTTTTGTACCCATTTGTCTTCTGTCTTCTTTGGAGGAAGCAGAGTGCTGTTGGGAGCCAACCTGTCTCATTTTGTTATGAAAATTCTTTTAATAATTAAATATTTAAATGCCATATTCTCCAGATCTCTGAGCAGTTGAGGGCTGTTTATCAGGACAGCCTGGAGAGCTGGGTCCAAGCTTGCCTATACTGGCTCTCAATTTAACAGGTAAATCAGGGTTGGATTAAATATAAAGTATTTTAAAATAAAAGTACATACCAGTTTAAAACATGAGACTTATTGTTTTTGTATTCTGAAATGAGATGCAATGAACAGACAATTCTAACATTTAACAGTAAACATAGGTGCATTTAAGTTACATGTATGAATACACACACAGAGTGAACAGTAATTGGGCTAAGTGGATGCTCTTGGTGGGCCCTACCAAAGGCACGCCACTGCACAAAACACAAATGCAACAGAGTCAGCACTGGGAGACCAAACGGAATACCTCAGTAAAGATGGCAGAACTTGGTCACCTGGCTGGCTCTCAGTTAAGAAAGTGGTAAGGTCACCTGACCTCAGTCAAAATGGCAGCAGTCCCATGTTGTATGGAAAAGCCACTCAGTTAAGATGGTAGTAAAGTCACCTGACCTCATCAAGATGATGTTAAGGTCACCTGACTGCAGTCAAAATGGCAGCGGTCACATGTTGTATGGAAAAGCCATGATTTTTGAGCTTCAGGGATTTTAAGTTTAATAAAAGAGACCTAGAGGTGCGATCTGCCCTGTCGCTGAGCCACCACACCAGAAGCTGCAGCAGGGAGCAAAAGGCTGGAATTGAAAACAGCTGCCTTGTGAATTTGACCAATCTTGTTGGCATCAGTAGCGGTGGTAGGGACATTTTGAGGAAAAATGGAGCTGGTGGGACACCAGCAGAGTGAGGGTTTTTACCACAGCCAAAAAACCCCATGAAAACGGCAACACCATAGGGCTTAAAGGGGAATGTCTCCCCTCTATAGGCTGGGTGTGATGGTGGCAAACATGGGCTTGTAGGGCTTGTAGGGGTGCATCTTCTAATTACAGGCAGAGTGTTAAAGCCTGACTGGCTCTGGTCAGGGTGACTCAGAAGCCAGAGAGTCCACTGTGGGGACCTCTGACGAGTGGTTCAAAAGAAAAAAAATAAAAGAAAAAAAGGAGAAAGAAAATCTGAGGGACCCTGAGCCCCCAGTTGTGGGAGGACTGACCCCAGGTTATCCAAACACAATTTCAGCTAAGGGAAACAATCCAGAGATGAATGTCAGTGAACGGCTCAACTGTAGCCATGAAGGCCATGGTTGGGGGCTGTCCCCCATTTCTAGGAACACCAGAAGATTGCCGAGAGCTCAACAGCCGATTCCTTAGGTTTGGGGAATTGGCTAAGCTGACCAGAATGGGGAAACTCAGCAACTGAAGCCAGTGGTGTGCGCAGAAGTCACACTGAGGCAGATGGAATTCAGAGCTGTTGTAAAGAAATCTGGTTCCTGAGCCCAGGGTTCCACACGCCCTCAGCTGGCCTGCCCGCAGGCCGGAGGGAATGTGGAGAGCCTGTCTGAGTCACAGCACCAGTGTTATGGCTTAAGTAAAAATGCTGCATGTTCCCCAAGGGCTCAGTGGCAGAAACGCTGCAGGTCCCCAAGCGGTGGCAGTGGGCAGCGGGCCATGAGACCACACCACAGGTCCCCAAGTGGCGGCAGATAGCGGGTCCCAAGACCACAGCAGGCCACGAAGGCAGCCAGGTACCAGGCAGGAAACCTCGTGTCGGGTGAGAGACCAAGACAGGTAGGTATGCCATGTAGAGTGAAGTTGGATGTTTATTTAGTGGGTTATAGAAGGGAAGGGGAGAAGGGGAGAGAAGGGAGAGACAGAAGCTGCCTCTTCAAGAAAGACAGAAAGGAAAAGGAATGACTCAGGCTGGAAGCTGAAGATCAGTTTGCCTCAGCAGATAGGAGAGGGCGTGGGCGTGGCTTGTCTCTTAAAGGAACAGGACAGACCATCACAACTGAACCTTAGTGGGGTCCCAGGAACCAGTCACCACTGAACCTTCGGGGGGTCCCAGGAACCAGTCACCACTGAACCTTCGGGGGGTCCCGGGAATCAGTCATCACTGAACCTCAGGGAGTCCCAGGAACCCGGGAATCAGTCATCACTGAACCTCAGGGAGTCCCAGGAACCAGTCACTACTGTATCTCAAGAATGAGTCACCACTGAACCTTGGGGGGTCCCAGGAACCAGTCACCATTGTATCTCAGGGGGTCCCAAGAATGAGTCACAGTTATGTTGTAAGCCACCTTTTGGTGTGACTTCTCTTGCTGTCCTAGCCATGGCAGGTTCTTATGTTCCAGGGTAGGAGTGTGTGGATTAGAAACAGAGTCACAGAATAGTAACAGGAGGGCAGCTCAGTGGATTCTGAATACTGAATTTAGCCACATTTATTTTCCATACACTTTTATACCCCAATACAAAAGTGGGGGAGAAGATAAAAGACTGCTTTAACATGACACAAATGACAACGAGAATAGACACTTGCTTCAATACTTGAGACAGCTAGCCATTATCTCCTCAGTAAAGTATTTGACGTTTGAGGCAAGAATATGCAGTGAACACACCCTAGACCAAATATCCTGTAGGCAGCCACTCCCTATATTAAACCTCCTATTTTAAAAGAAGGAGCAGAAGTAGGCTCGAATTCTCTGACCTTTGGCCAGGGTGGAGCAGATCTACCTCTGTGGGACATTTTAACATCCAAAACATCAAGCAACCACACCCTAGGTCAGGGTGTGTGGCCACACTTGTTGTCAACAACTTTGAAAGAGCAAAGATAAGCTCAAACTGTCTGACCTCCAGTCAAGGTGGAACAGGCTCACAATCTGTGTGTCCTCCACACCATTGAACCTCAGGGGG
>JAQHUG010000243.1:2087739-2101987 GCA_028555095.1 Dicrostonyx torquatus
CCACGGTCTCTGCATCAGCTCCTGCCTCTGGGTTCCTGCCCTGTTTGGGTTCCTGTCCTGACTTCCTTAAATGTTCAACAGTGGTGCAGAAATGTAAGCCAAAAAAACCCTTTCCTCCCCAGCTTGCTTTCGGCCCTGGTGTTTCAATGCAGCAATAGAAACCCTAATTGAAACAACACGCCAGCACTCTCAAGAGCGAGTGGGAGCTGCTGCCTTAGTTTCAGGAGGAGCAGACTTTAGAGAAGGAAGTTACTGAAGGAAATGGAATCGTCATATGATGGGAGAGGAGGTGAATTCTCTTAAAAGAAATGAAAATCCTTAACATGAGCATAACACATTAGAGCAAAACTTTTAGAACCACATGGAGAAATAAATGGACTGTTAGAGTTTAAACTAAAATTTACATCGTTTCCTGCCCTTCCCCGCCCCTCCCCCGTGTGTTCCTCCCTCCCCCGTGTGTCCCGTCCTCCCCCTCATTCCCCCCCCCCCCGTGTTTCCTGCCCTCCACCAGTGTTGCCTTGACATTTATCCGTGCTGCTGGCTTGCATGTACTTGTTTACTCCTTAGGACAGTATACTATTTCACAACACGAATCACGGTATTTTAGGTGTTATTCTCCTACCAGGGCACTCAAGTCTGTCTATAATAGGGACCAACAATTCAGGGACATGTTAGCCCAGCCTTCGGAAGGTTCCTCAAACTACGTGTCCTAGACTTCCCTGCCAGCTTGCTTGGTCTTCTAGCGGAAGGTTATATAAGATCACAAGGTCAGAGAAGTAAGAAAGGCAACTCTCTGCTAACAGCTTTTCCTGGAATTCTTCCATCCACGGCAGGCCGCGAGGGCTCAGTCCCAGCTCAAAAGCAATACACGATGGAGTTGCAATACCGCCCACAGCCTCTAGGGTGCAGTGCACTCGTTGACTCCGAGGTGTTTTACTGGCACTGTGTTCTGGGCAGGAAGAGGATAGGAGAGGAATGAACTCCCCCGGTACTGTCATTCCTGACCATGCATTCAGCCTGGTGACCCTGAACATTCCAGCTTTTGTCCAGAGAAGTCATCTCTTTGTCAGGAGTAATTGGTCCTGAGAGGCAAAAGAAAGATTGTTTCCTGACAGACAAGGAGGGATCTGGGTGAGCCAACCTGAACACCCATGGGTGCTTTTGACCTCTGTGAATAGAAACACGTCACAAGCTTGACCAGGGAAGTTTATGCTTCAGGGAAATGTAGATTCTTTTGAAAAATTGCCAAGGCCACAACTACCAGCACAGGCAGCAGTGAGGGTGAGGGAAATCACAGGCCAGGAGGACACGTGGCCTTGAGGCCAAGTGCAGAAACAGACGGTATCTTAACACATTAGCTACCCTCTGTCTAAATAGCTGTCAGCAAATTAGATCCGTATAGCCTTGTGGAGCTGTTTCTGGACGGCATGGAGAAAGCCTCATTGACCAGGAGGAAGGGGCTGGACAGCTGGCAGCCTGCATCTGTTGGCTTCGTCAGGATTCACCACAACGCTCCAGATATGTGGGCTTTTCCCAGATCATTGTGAGGAACACCGTGATCAAAAGCAACATGGGAAGGGTTTATTTGACTTACACACCCCCCCCCCCCGGAACTCCAGGCAGAAACGGAAGCAGAGACCGTGGAGGAGTGATGCTCCCAATCGCTTGTCAAGCTTGCTTTTATCTACATGGACTTCTGTGAGAAGAACATAACTGAAGCCATCCTCAGTCTGGGCAAAGTCTCCATTTTGTATTAAGGTCAAATAAAGTTTAAACTCCTGACTTAGTCTCTTGTTTCTGTGTATATCAAGATAGCTGGACGACAAACTCCCAGGCATTCTCCTGCCTCTCGCTCCCATCTTACCATTGGCGCGCTGGGATGGCAGGTGGAAAAGTCAACATTCGTCTTTCCCTGAGTTCTGAATTCAGGTCCTTAGACTCGGCAGGCAAGAGCTTTACCACTGAGCCATCTCCTGCGCCC
This sequence comes from Dicrostonyx torquatus, assembly GCA_028555095.1. Lineage (NCBI taxonomy): Eukaryota > Metazoa > Chordata > Mammalia > Rodentia > Cricetidae > Dicrostonyx > Dicrostonyx torquatus. The sequence continues at coordinate 2,089,721 of JAQHUG010000243.1, forward strand.
AGTTTTTACACTCTTAATTCCAGTTCCTACTCTCCAAAGACCACACCCTGCAGTTTTATTTTCTATTTTAGCCAGATCACCTAACACAGCCCCCACCCCACCCCCACCCCCACCCCCCGACCATATGGATGGTTGGTAAATCATTGGTGACCAAGACTAGGCTTTTAACTTCATTCTGTACCTAACTATGTGCTCAATCATGTTGAGTGACACAGCCATTTTTTTTTTTTTTTTTTTTGCTCCTTGTTTAATTTTTGTCTTGCAATTAAAAAGAAAAAGTTCAGGGTTTTGAAGGCTAGAACATTGATGGTTTGTTGGCGTCTTACTTGATAACATGAGCAATCTAATCCTTCCAAGTCCTTTGCAGTTTTCTGAGTCAGTAAAGTTTCCAATCTGGGGGAAAAAAAGACAAATTTGTGTTTACATCATGAGGAATTTTCACCGAATATTTTCTCAAATGACTAAAGATGTGTTCATCACAGCCATTTGAGAGAGGCTGCCCACGCGGACAAGGAGGCTGAAATAGCCCATCAGCCAAAAAGACCACATAAAAGCCTGCAGCACAGGGCTTAAGCCACCCACGCAGCTGCCCCTGCAATCAGTCAAGGCTCAGAGGCAGGGGCGCAACTTGTGGTGTGGCTGAAAGACTGTTTGAAGAGCTTGGCAAAAGCTTGCGGGTTTTATAAAGGGGCTTTTAAAATGAGAAACAAAAAATGATTTAGATTGGTCGCCCTGCTGGGAGTCAGGTTTCCCCTTCGCTCCCTGGAAGAGTTTGGTGGCTGTGGGTACCGCTCCACCAGGAGCGCAATGTAAACAGCGCCGTCCGATGCACGGCCAGAGCGAGAGCCATTCTGCTAGCAATTCCAGAAAGATGACTGTCTCTCCTCAGGCTGAATACCTAAAAGAAAAGAACTTGGACCGGTTAATTTTAATTTCAGGCATGATAAAAAAGCACACACTAGACATTTTCTTTGAGATAGTGACAGAGGAGGGACAAGAACCAAACAACGCAGTACATTTTCAGCAATGGTTCTCCGGGCCACAGCGTCACTCGCCTGAGTAAGCAGAGTGAAAACCTGAGAAGTGAGGGCAAGCAGCATGGCTTCTCAGCATACCCTTTCTTTGCTGATGAAAGTCACCGAAGTTTTTCAAAATATAAACATTTGTTTACACATGTGTGTGTGCTCACACACAGCTCTGAAAGCACGCCACAGCCTGCCTGTAGAAGACAGAGGACAGTCTCGGGGACTGGTTCCTTCCTGCTATTGGCAGCAGGTGCCAGCACTCTCTGAGCCTTCTGCTTGGTGCCCTAGAGCTGAAAATTGCAGTTGTTGATTCTGTGTGGGCCCATGTACCTGGGCAGTCTCCCCAACCCTAGAATCCTTTTCTTTTTTTCCACTTAACGGAGTTAAGTGACAGGGTTTCTCTGTGTACCATGGCTGTTCTGGAACTTACACTATAGACCAGGCTGAGATTGAACTCAGAGATTCTGCTGCCTCTGACTCCCAGGTGCTGGAATAAAAGGTGTGTGCCACCACAGCCTGACGAGAATAATTTTCTAGTCATGAAAGTTTAGAGTAAATGTTTTAGTAAAGGTTTGAGTCAAACATGGAGGAGTCCACACAGTCTAAGAGCCCTGCACTCAGCTCTTACCTGAGCTGTGACCTTGAACTTCTTCAAGGACAAAGACTGATCATCATTAAGGGTGTACCAACGTCAGCTGTGGTTTTATGACTGAAAATGACGGTAACTGAAGAAAGGGTTATAGACTTATTTTTGCTTAAGTCCAGCAAAGGTTCTGGTGTGTGTATAGCCTTTTATTTTACCGTTTCAAGAGAAGTGAAATAATTTAATAAAAATTTAATTTAATAAAAATAAAATTTTCTGTACATGAAAGTTCCTCAACCCTTACAAAGGTGTAAGGAGATTTTTTTCACATGTTCATGATCACACTTCACCTATACAAAACCCTACTAAATACTACAGTGTGCAACCCTTGCCATGCCCTGAAGTAACTCTGGAGGAGTGATGCGTCACTGGGGAAGGCGCTGGCCACAAGGCCTGAAACTCAAGTTCAGTATCTGGAATCCACATGGCAGGAAAAAACAGACTCCTGAAGTTGCCCTCTGACCTCCATATTCTTGCAGTGTATGTACCTTCTCATGTGGACACACAACAAACAGACAGAAGGACAAAGAGACAGATCGATAGATAAATAAAAATGTTAAGTAAATCCACTTCATATGCCAAAAACATCTTTCTAAAGCTTCTAATCTGAACCTCTAAACACAACAGCTGGAGGAAGCCAGCGAATGCTCAGTCTGCACACACCCCGACCTCTGACTCTCCCTTTATGGCCAACCACATGTTCAGCTGCTTCGTAAAGGCCCCATTGAGAATGGCAAGAGTCTCTAGAGGGGATCCCAGATGTCCACGGGGATGTTCACAGGGATGTCCCCAGCTAGGTATTTGGGCAGCAGAGGAGAGGGTGCCTGAACTAGCCTTGGCCCATAGTCACATTGATAAATATCTTTGTCATCACCATAGAAATCTCATCCAATGGATGGAGATAGAGACAGAGACCCACATTCACATCAGAGCAATGGATTGAGCACCCAAGGTCCAGTCGAAGAGCAGAAAGTGGGAGAAGATGAGTCAGGACCACGAGGGGCTGGTCCACCCACTGAGACAGTGTGCCTGATCTATTGGGAGCTCATCAAATCCAGCTGGACCAGGACTGCATGAGCATATGACCAAACTGGACTCTTTGAATGTGGCTGCCAATGGGGCTGACTGAGAAGCCAATGATAATGGCACTGGGACCTATCTCTTCTGCATATATAGGCTTTTTTGGGAACCCAGTCTATTTGGATGCACACCTTCTTGGGCCGGGATGGAAGGGGGAGGGCCTTGGACTTTCCCTGGTAAGGAAGCAGGGGGAAGGAGGAGGGGTAGTGGGGGAGCGGGAGAGGACTGGGAGAAGGGGAGGAAGTGTAAATTTTTGAATGAAAAAAATAAAAGAATATGAAAAAAAGAGAGAATGTCAAAAACATATGCACGTAACAAATAATGGTTTTAAATCATATTAGGTTTTCAAAGATTACATAATTATATATGAAATATAAAGACAAATCAGTGAGGGTGGCGAGTGCGGAGAAATAGCATTCGCTGAGGATGTAACATGCCACACAATTGAGAGATGCAGAGCACGTGTTCTGTAGTCACACAAAGCATAGCAAGTTCAGGTGCTGATCGTGGTTATCAAAACACAGATTGAACTCCTGGGAAGCCAACAGCAATATTTTTAACATTCTTCTGCAAGAGACACTGCCCAACTGTCATCACTAATAAAAAGGATACTTTTTCCTAATATCAGTCAGGAAATGCTCCATGAGCAAAGACACAGAGATTCTTTCTGTTAAATAATTTAATAGGCCAAGAGAAAACAGCACACAAGATGGTGTTTTTGTAACTCTTGCTTCAAGTAAAGGGCACCAGTAGTTTGAACTCAGATGATTGTCGAGTGTCAAGAAATAAATTAGTATGTGTTAAACTGGGAAGCATAATATAATCCAAAAAGAAACTCCATCCCTGAAGCTCCAGTCCTCATGTCTAGTGTGCTGACGAGATCCTCTGAAGAGAACGCCTGGCCAGCGTGCAGCTCAGCAGCAGATTCCTAGCTCCATCCCTGGACCGCAAGAGCAATGGGCGGGGCTTTCCTCACTCTAACTCCCCATCTTCACCTTTTAGACCTTTGTCTTACCCTCTCATAATGGCCTCTCACGTTCTATTTGTTCTTCAGGAATGAAAATGCCTCTTTTTACCAGGCCATTGGTCATCGTGCATAGGACCCAGCCAACTCCTCCAAGATGACCTTGGCTTAAATTACATCTGCAACAACAGTACTTGAGAAACAAGGTCATATTCTGAGGTACTGAGGGCCACACCTTAAACATATGGGTTTAAAATGTTTGTATTACATTTATTTGTGTATATGTGTGCCTGTGTGTACATGCCACAGCACATATGTAGAGGCCAGAGGACCACTTGTGGGAGCCAGTTCTCTCCTACCACCATGTGAGTTTGGGGGACTAGAACTCATGCCGACAGGCTTGGAGGCAAGTACTTTCCCCCGAGTCAACTTGCCTGCCCAACATACAGATTTTGAGGGGGTCATAATTCAAGAATACTATTTTTTAGTGATTGTACTTCCAGAACAATAATTCACCTTGCCCAACGTAAAAAACAATTTTGCTTTCATATCAAGAATGAAAATTATTAGACGAGTTAGTCTATTCTGTACTTTGTTCTAGACAAGGAAGGTTATGCAAAAGAAAGCAGAAAGGTTTTTGTGACTGTCCAAAATTATTCACGTATTGAGCAATGTTCTGAGCACTGCCATCCAGCAGTGAACAACACAGATAAAATCTCTCCCTTCATGGTGATTACATCCTAAGGGAAGGAGATGGCACATAAATAGGCAAGTCCCATCAATCCTTAGTGGGTGTTGAATGCTGTAAAGATAAACAAAGGCTGATTGGCAATGCAATAGAGATTGAAATTTTAAACAGGGTGGTCAGGGAGGCTTTCTTAGAAGATGGCATTTAGGTGAGTCATTTAATGTGGTTCTCTGGTGAAAAGGGCAAGCCAGGCGGAAATGTACTGCTGGTGAGTTAAAGGGAAACGCGGAGAACAGTGGGGCAGAGTATGTGGGACAATGAAGGATTGACAGGTAAGATCAAGAGACTGTATGGGAGGATGAGAGTGAAAGGCGGGTAAAGGTCCAAAGGTGTAGGGACAGGTCATAAAGGAACTGGCAGGGTTCTGAGGGGTTCAGCTTTTCTTGAGGAGTTTGAGGTGGAGAGTAAGATCATGTAACTTGGGTTTTTAGGAGACTCTCTCTGACAGGGAGAAATGGGGAGAAACACCAGGAAGTCACAGGTGAAAGATACTGACCCATGGCTGGACCCAAGAGAGGTCGGAGTGAGTGTGAGTCGGGGGTGGTGGTGAAAGATACTGACCCATGGCTGGACCCAAGAGAGGTCGGAGTGAGTGTGTGAGGTGGGGGGAGAATTATTTGGATTCCGGATGAATTTTGAAAGAAAGGCTAGTTGGATTTGATATTAATTAGTCTAAGGCATAAAAAAGGAAACAAAGAAAGAAGGAAGGAAAATTCCAATTCTTCATCTCTATCAAACAGTGAGTTTCCTCACTTCTTATTGATACCAATCAATTTTGTTTATCTAGACAAAGTAAAAAAAATTAAAAATATTTAGTTGAGTTTGTAAATTAAAGGAGTTGATAAATTTAAACTTTAAAAAAAGCCTTCCAAAGTTGTAAACCTATATGAGAGAGAAAAGGAAAACAAAAACAGGAAAGTTGAGCAGTTGGCCAATTTAAAGATGCTTTGTGCAAATGGATTAAAATACAATGTGTGATTTGAGCAAGCCAACAATAAAAAATAAATCATGATGCTACCATAGAAATGTAGACAACAGTTGGCTCACCTCTCAATATCATTTGATAACTAAGACATTGTGCTTAATTTGGAGGAAGTGCATGCTATTTTTATCAAGGTTCTCAGTTTCAGAAACTTTTTAAATGAATATTTGCTTGACAGTTTCATGTATGTATATAATAAATTCTGATTACTCCCAGACACCCTCTCTTATATCTTCCCATCTCTTCATGCCCTCTCCCAAACATTACCAGCGTCTTTCGCAGACTTCCAGTTGTGTGACTCATTCACTTTGGCCATGGCCACTGGTGAGACCACGGGATTGGAACTAGCCATTGAAATCTGGTGGGGTCACCAGCGGGTCACAAATGAGTGCAGAAATTCGCCTCTCCCTGAATCTCCCAGCAGTAAAGAGTTCAGTGGTGAGGGGTAACGTCCCTGGCCCCGCCCCTTTCTCCAAGCCTGACTGTTGATTGGCTAGCGGTTGTGAAGACCCATGCAGGTGACTGTTGATTGGCCAGGGATTGTGAGGACCCATGCAGGTACGTGCAGCTCTGTGAATTCAGGACTGCTATGGCTATGTCTGGGCCAGGAGATCACATTTCACAGTCCCTCTCCTTGTCTTTCAGCTCTTACATTCTTTCCACCCTTCTTCCACAGTGTAGCCCTAGAGCATGTGGTGCAAACAGCCACGATTTTTCTGAAGCGCTTGTGAGTCTCTCCGATGTTCACCTATGACTTCTCGCACAATGATATTTTTGTTTGTTTGTTTTTTGAAATAGGGTTTCTCTGTGGAACACTGGCTGTCCTAGAACTCACTGTGTAGAGCGGGCTGGCCTTGAACTCACAGACATCTGCCTGCCTCTGCCTCTCAAGTGCTGGAATTAAAGGCATATACCACCACCACCCAGCGACGTTCTGGTTTTGTTTCTGATTTTTTTTTTTTTTAGTTTTTGTTGTTGTTGCTGCTGTCTTTTAACAGGTTCACAGGGCTCAGCATGGATTTTCTCCTTGGAGCAGCTCTCAAATCCAATCAAAGAGCAATTAGTGCACTCATAACAGTGGTGCCACTCAAATGGGCGTGTCTTAGGGGCTGGTCTTGTAGATTGTAGGCACCATTTCTGCTTAGACCATTGAGATGCCCTTTCTAGCCAGCTGGCCTACACTACATCTCCAGGACTCTGGAAAGTAGCTGTCAAGGAGAAAAGTCCTCATTTTTTGATAAATTTACACTGAAGTATTTATTGAGAAATTATAGTGTCAACTCTTTGATTTTCATTGTCTAGTGGTAAAACAAAAGGCCATAAATGTGGTTATTGCTGTTAATTTGCTGTTCTCCACTCGTATGACTACTAGAAATTGCATAGAATGAAATAAACAAGGAATGAGGGTGTATTCCGATGGTTCACTATATATTTAACATGCATGGATTCAATCCCTAGGACAAATAACTACATAGATCACAAGACATTAAAGATTGATAGCACTGGTTGCCCCCAAAAGAGGGGGCTGTGCACAGCATAATGAGATTCTTGCCTGTCTCCATCTTTGTGTCTTCAGAATGCCAACTTACTAAAACATATTGTCTACTAATGAATACAATGAAAACTGCAGGCCTGCCCTGGCAGATGGGCGGGAGAGCAGCACGCACGGAAAATGAGTCTCAGGACAAGCTGCCAATTACCCACTCCTGAGTCTCCCTATTCTGGTTTCTGGCTGCTTGTCTCACAACTCGTCATTCTGAGGCAATGCTTAATTCAGCAGCATCTGAGCCCAGGCTAGGATGACTCAGAGAGCAGTTCCTTTGGGCAGTAGAACAGATATCATTGAGGAGCAAAGTTTTCCATGCAAGTTTCAACAGATTGGTTCAAAAACAATGCCTGCATTGCAAGAAACAGTAAACCACAACCAACGTCTGAGGATAGTGGTTCATTTCCTGACTGAATCCATGGCTTTACCTCCTGGTCCTCTTGGTAACTGTGTTAGATTTCATTATATTGCTGCTGAAATATATTATGAGAGTTATTTTTATGGGCAAAATGAATACGTACAGTTTTATATAAATGAAAGATATACATTGAACTAAAAGTCTAGATCCTCTTGCTTTACATTGCAATTTTTATACCTAGACCTGGAATTGAATCCCTGTGTGTGTGTACGTGTGTGTAAGTGCACACCATAGCACATGTGGAGGTCAGGGGACAACTTGCAGGAGTCACATCTCTTCTTCCACCATGCAGGTGCTGGGGGTCACACAGGTCTGCAGGCTTGGTGGCAGGCACCTTTCTCCCTGAACCATCTCCTTGACCCCTGAAATTTTTATATATCAGAGTCATAAAATCACCTGAGTTTCCAGGCCTGGAGAGATGACTCAGTGAGTGAAGTGTTTGCTGAATAAGCCTGACAGCCTAAGGGCTATCCCAAGAGCCCACTTAAAGGTGACAGGAGAGAATTAACATCTAAAACCTGTCCTCTGACTTGCACGTGTGCACCACGGCACACGTGCATCCTGCATTCACACACATACACATCATAAAGACACATCCACACAGCAATAATAACAATTTTTAAAAACAAACCCATTATTTTCTACTGTAATGTATCCTGTTTAAAAATAAAAGAAGTGGATGAAAGAGGTAGTATGTCTTTTCTGCCTTGTGAAGGCGGAGCTAGAAGGTTCCATCTACAACCAGAAGACAAGCCAATACTGGATGATGAACATACCAAGGTCTTCATCACAAACCTCTCAGTTCACAGTCCTGTGAGAAATACATCTTATTACTCATAAATTACCCAATCTCGGGTATTTTGTTAAAAGAACCTGAGCAGGATGAAACACAATTCAATAGCTATGCTCCCTTGTCTTCACTAAGAGAACCCTAATTTGATGTGTGACAGCAACATGTTTAGTTAAAGTAATGCGCATTCAAACGTTCTTGCTAATGAGATCAAATGGAAGCCAAAGTTGCTAAAAAATAAAAGTCTTGTGAAGTTTTTCAAAAGAAACCAGAAAGAGAACAGGGAGACAATTACACAGAGAGAAAATGTTCACAAAAGACATTGCTGATCAAAGACTGTTGCCCAAAGTAGTCAAAGAACTCTTTAAAATCCAATAGTAAGAAAAGACAACCTGATCAGAAATAGGGAAAAGTGGGCAAAACAGGTTAACAGACACCGCACTAAAGAAGACGCGCAAATGACAGACAGGTACATGAGGGTGTTTGCCACCGAATGCGGTCAGAAGAGCTGTAAATGCAAACAGGTAACTTACCTCCCCAAACTACCCCCACCAAATGTTGATGGAGACAGGAACAGGGAGTCTCCTCCCTTGCTGGTGACAACACAAACGCTCTGTGGGAGGCACATAGACGGTTCTTACAAAACTAAACACACTCTTGCTACGCCATCCACTAAGGTGCTCCTTGATATTTTACTCAAATCATTTGAAAACTTAACGTCCACTCAAACCCTGAACACAGGTGTTTATTAAAGCAGATATTTTTTCAGGAATTGTTCAAACCTGGAAGCAATCATAACATCCAGCTGACTTACAGCAACACAGGCACCTTCATTCCTGCAAGGCACATTGTTAGGTGACATGCAGGTCCAACTCTGGAAAAGGGAGAGAAAGAATCAGTGATTGCAAGAACCAGAAGTGAAGGAGGAGATGGTTACGTGAAACCCAAATCTTGAGGCCAAGGAGACTGTCTAACGTCGCAGTGATGGACACAGACCAGTGCATGTTCATCAAAGCCCTTAAAGGTGCAACACTGACTGTGAACTATGGGTTGTGGGTGATGGGGTGTGCAGTGTAACCTCATTACTGTGATCTTAGGAGAGACGAGTCTGGGGCATCAGGACAGGGGCTGTACGGGAAATCAATACTTTCTGTTTAATTTTGTGGTGAACTTAAAATGGCTTTGAGACTGGGCATGGTAACTAGGACTAGGGAAGCAGAGACAGGTGGATCTCTGAGGGTTTAAGTTCAGCCTGGTCTACAGAGTGAGTTCTAAGATAGCAAGGGCTACACAGAGAGACCCCATATCTTATAGTTTCTATTGCTGTGAAAAGACACCATGACCATGGTAAGTCTTATAAAGAAAAAACATTTAATTGATGATTTACAATTTCAGAGGTTTTGTCCATTATCGTCATGATGCAACACGGTGGCACACAGGCAGACATGGTGCTGGAGAAGGAGCTGAGGGTTCTACATCTTGACCTGTAGGCAACAGGATGTGGGCATGACTTGAGCATATACGAAATCTCAATGCCCACTCCCACAGTGACACACTTTCTCCAACAGGGCCATAACTATTGCATCAAAGCCACACTTCCTAATAGTGCCACTCCCTATGAGCTTATGGGGGCCATTTTTATTCAAACTACCACACTCTGTCTTGAGAAATGAAGACAAAAATCTGGACCGGTGAGATGACTCAGTAGGTAAAGGTGTTTGCCAAGCCTGAGGACTCAAGCTCAAACCCTAGCACCCACAAAGTAGAAAGACAGAACCAGCTCCAAGTTGTCCTCTGACCTTTACAGGCTTGCATGACACCTCCCCCTCCCACGCCGCCACTCATGCACAGTAAATGTAATTTAAAATTTCAAGGTAAAGTAAGTTCTGTTAAAGAAAGAAAACAGACAGTAATATTAAGGCAAAATATTCTCTTTAAACCCAGTGCAAAGCCGGGGCAGTGGTGGCACACGCCTTTAATCCCAGCACTTGGGGAGCAGAGGCAGGCAGATCTCTGTGAGTTCAAGGCCAGCCTGGTCTACAAGAGCTAGTTCCTGGACAGGCACCAAAGCTACAGAGAAACCTTGTCTCGAAAAAACAAACAAACAAAAAAAAAATAAATAAAAAAAATAAAAATAAACCAGTATAAGCTTTGAGTGGCAAAGCAAGAGTGTGGACTCTTTCCAGGCCCTTCTGTGCTGCTACCTGAAGCCAAGGCAGAATCCAAGGCAAAGAGTGTGGCCAAGCGGGAAAGCGCAAGGACCTGAGTCTCTGTGTCAGTTTCCTGCAGCTGTGAGAACATTCCAGAACCAAAATGGCTTAAAGTGGCAGAAATGTAGGCCCTCAGGTCTCAGGGCTTTCCTTGCCCCCTGCTGCGGTTTGAATGGGAATGGCCCCCCATAGGCTAGTATTTTTGAGTGCTTGGTTCCCAGTTGGTAAAACTGCTTGGAAAGGATTAGGAAGTGTGTCCTTGTTGGAAGAAGTGTGCATAGGTGGGAATGAACTCTGAGATTTCAAAAAAACCTCAAAGTCATTTCCAGTTAGTTCGCTCTGCCTCCAACTTGAGGTTTGGAGGCCTGAGCTCTCAGCATGCCTTCACTCAGCTGCCACTCCAGCATCTGCCACCATGCCTTCACTCAGCTGCCACTCCAGCATCTGCCACCATGCCTTCACTCAGCTGCCACTCCAGCATCTGCCACCATGCCTTCACTCAGCTGCCATAAACTCCCCACTCTCTGGAGCCATAAGTCCAGTCAAAAGCTTTCTTTTATGACATGCAGCGGTCATGATGTCTTCATGGCAATAAGAAAGTAATGGAGAGATGCTCAGAGACAGTCTCGGGTGTTCTGATGTGATGCAGGCTCTGCCTCCATTCTCAGTAGAGTCTTCATCTGTACTTCTAATTTTCATCTTAAAATACATCAGCCATGGGTAAGAAGGTGGCCCGGATCTGGAATGCTGCCCTAGCATATACAAGACCCTGCGTTTTATCTCTAATACTACATAAACCAGGTATGTTTATAATGAGAGTTTAATCCAACACTTGGGAGGTAGAGAGAGAAGAATCAGGAGTTCAAAGTCATTCTTGGTTACATAGTAAATTCAAGACCAGCCTAGGGTACATGAACCCTGTGTATCTTACATCTTATAGTACCTTATTTTCAAAGAAATGTCATGTTCATACAGACCCAAGATTAGAACTTCAATGTAACTTTGTTTTATAGTGTGTGTGTGTGTGTGTGTGTGTGTGTGTGTGTAAGAGAGGGAGAGAGAGAGAAAGGGAGGGAGGGAGATAAACGTGTGTAGAGTGTGTTCATGTGTGTGTGAGAGGCGGGGGGAGAAGAATAAACATGTGTGAAGTGTAGGGGGTGGACACGGTGCCATGGTATGTGTGTGGAAGTCGGAGGGCAGCTTACCAGTCTTTGCCTGCAGCTCGTTGCTACTGCTGTGTGAGCCAGGCTGGCCCAGGAGCTTCTGGGGATTCCCCGGTCTCTGCCTTCCTTTCAGAGTGGACACACTGGCATTACATATGCCATCAGATCCAGTTTCTTGTGGCTTCTGAGGATGCAAAGTTGCTTTTTATCTTTCCTAACTTTCCCCAACTTAATAAAAGAAATGCAGTGTTAGTAAATTTCTAGAACATGGTCAGTCTCCTAGGATTCCCCCCTTGTTGTGTGGCATTTGGTTTTCAAACACATGTCAGTGTACACAGTTTCCGTCTCACTAAGCAGACAAGAAGCTCAATTCCTGATTTACTAATCTTCCAAGTTTTCCCAGTCTGTGGTCTGTCTTTGGATCAGCCATGATAGCTTGAACGGCTACTGCGGCTGTTAATTGTCGCCGGTAGCTCCCATGTGCGGCAACTGCAGGATCGGAGCAGCTTCGTTAGGAAATGAGTCTCTTGTGTCAAAGTCAAGAATATGTTGTCTACTAGCTTAATTCTTATGCAATCAATAAATTGGCCAAGTCATGAGAAGAAAGTAACTAACTACATTTATCTAATCTTCAAACAAATCGAAGATCTGAGAAGGGAAATAACATTACCTGAGTAATTAGGAAGTGCAATCAAACA
>JAQHUG010000243.1:2102055-2117618 GCA_028555095.1 Dicrostonyx torquatus
CTTGGGCTTCCCATAGGACAGGGTATCCTGCACCATCTTAAGGAAGCAGGGGGAGGGCAGTGGGGTAGTGGGGGAGCGGGAGGGCCGGGAACAAGGGGAGTAAATGTAAATTTTTCTTTTAACAATAAAAATTTTAAAAAAAGAAAAAAAAGAATATGTTGTCTACAGCAGCTGGTAAGCCCAATTTTGTTTGATTTGCTTTAGCAACTGCATCCTGTGTTAGATGCTTCTGAACCAAAATGAGAATTGCCCTAAGCATTACCAAGCAATCACAATGATGCTGAATCAGGAGGCTAGCCAGAGCCTTGGCACCAGCCTTAAAATCAGGATTATTTATGTCAGATGACTCAACGACTCTTCATTTTTAGCTGTGTTGTCAGTAATTTTTCTGTTACCAGATACTAAGTCCTTGTATTTTTTAGTATTATCCCCATATTCAAGTCTATCAGCCAAACCAAGAAGCCAGTCACTGCTTCTTGCCGCTCCTGAATCTGGAAAGGACAGTTAAGGTTTCTGAACTACTCTGAAGAACTTGGGCCACTCACTGCTGTGGAGGGTTCTCAGTTACCTCTGTCTTCAGTTCTGCAGCGTTGGATTTTCTGGTCTTCAAGTCAAACAACAAAGTTTCTAAATTTCTGTTTCATTTTTGCAGTTGAAGCCTGTGAGGCTGTGGTGGTCCAGGGCCGTGAGCTTCCATTGGAGCATGGTCCCTGCTGCTCACACTGGTTGCTGGGCTTCCACTGGACAGGAGAAGTGAGATGAGGCGGGCCAAAGTTTTTTTAAGAGGTCACAGTTCAACTTGAAAAAGCTCGTAGTGGCATTCCAAGTTGCTTAGCACAGCTGGAATTTACACCTCTGAACTTAGGAGAAAACAAAGCCTCCGATTTGCTTAAGCCTTTATTCAGTGTGGAGTTCATTTCCTTGCTGAAGCTGTCATTTTTATGAGTGGGCTCTGAGAATTAGGAGGCAGGCAGCCATGTGGAGCCACCTATGCAGAGGACCGTCTGATCCTTCTGAAGGACAGAGACCATTATTCTCTTATTTGGGAGTGGCAGAGACGGGTGGGGACTTCTGCTCAGCTACTTTTTTAGTTATAATTTAAAGATCAAAACTGTTTTCAAACTAATGCTTGCCAGAATCTGAAAAGGTCAGTGGCCGTGTATGCAGCAGCCAAATGCAGGCCCTTCTCCTTCCCTAGACTCACAGCCGTCAGATATATCTCCATTAGTCACCAGTACACCTCAGCGAACAAGACTACAAAGGGGCCATTGTGCTTTTATTACCAGGAGTGCAGTGTGCTTGTCCAACACAATCATGCTCACTTTTATGGGGCTATCTCTCTGCCAGGTGCGGAGCTGGGGCGCACGCTCAGTAGCCAAGGCTGAAATGTGCCTGAAGCTTGAGGGTGGTGTCAGGCGTCCACAGACTGTGTTTGTGGCACTCCTGACGGGGAACTAACTGTGCGATTCATTCAGCCGACGACGGGTTCCAGCAGCCAGGACCCGACACTGTCGCCCTCACCTCTGCTGGTCCCAGAGCCCTGGAAGGTGCCCTTCCCGTGTGCTGCGCTCTGTAAAGGCTGTCGCCAGAATAGGACCGTATCCCCTCCCTTGCACCTAAGAAAAATAAGGACTGAATGTTAAGTCCACAGTTCCCATCTTTCCCTCCTTTCTCCCCAAAATATTTATTCAATGTCAGTCTTATGCCAGACTCAATGAAGATGCTGGAAGCCAAATAACCAAGGTACTATCCCTACCTCTAATCTGAAAATAGAAACTTTAAAAGGGAGTAACTGCTGAGATTCACTTAGCGAAAGAGCTTCCGAGTGAAATCATGTATGTACCAATGACATCAAAGCTGAGGTGAGAGCCAGCAAGATGGCTCAGCGGGTAAGGGCAAGGAGGCCTGGTGACCTGAGTGGGTAAGGGCAAGGAGGCCTGGTGACCTGAGTGGGTAAGGGCAAGGAGGCCTGGTGACCTGAATGGGTATGGGCCTGGGGACCTGAGTTCGATCCTTAGAACCAACACGGTGGAATGGGAGAACCAACACCTACAAGATGTTTTCTGCCCTCCACACATATACACACACTAAATAAATAAACGAATGTAAAAAAAAAAAATAGCAGCAAAATTGTCTGAGAACAACAGGGGCTAATGGGAGAGGGAGAAGCGGCAGGGAAGTGGGTGGGGCCCATGTGCTTGGAGCTCTTCATACAGTGTACGGAAAGGGCCTCGTGCAACCAGGTATAATTAAAATAGTCGCACTGGAAAGAATGCTATCGGGACAGCACAGGTAGGGACAGGTCCTGCTGACGGAGGTGCTGAGGGTAAGAACTGGGGTCTTTGCACTAGGAACAGGCAAGCGGCCATATGCAGAGCTCTGCAAGCAGACACAGGACACATGTGGGGACCTGTGGATGTGAGCTGGATGTGGTCAGGAATGTCAACAAAATGAGTGACATCCGGTCCCGTTACGAAGGTGTTGGGAGATGACTGAGGTTGGAGTCAGACACCTCTAATGCCAGATGTGTTTGGAAAACTATCTCGGCAAAAGCACACATAAAAGATAAGAACAGACCAAGTGGGCTGACAAGATGGCTCAGAGGGGCTTGCTGTTAGGAGCTTGTCACAAAGCCTGACTGAGCTTGATTCCCCAGAACCAACACAATAAAATGGGAGAGCAGACATCTGCAAGATGTCCTCTGCCATCCCACATGCTGCACAAATAGGTGAGAACACACACACACAGTGTTAAAAACCAGACAAACAAGGAATCTGCTGAGGTGCTAACCGAGAAAGAGGGTGGCAGTGGTGGCATGGATGGAGGCCATGAGTCATTCCACAATGCCGAAACTGTCATGGATAGCCTTGCCCAGGGGGAACTAAGCATTTAGTACTGCAAGAAGCAAGCTGCCAATCTTGAATGAGTTGTGGTGCATCTCATGGTTTATACCCAACACAAACATGGGGGAATCAACAGACAGAGCAGATTTGATGACTCTTCTGGCTCCACTCTCCAAGGGAGCCTGGCGTTCTCCATGGTGGTGAAGACACCAGTAGACTCCACAATGTACTTGGCACCAGCACCACCCTATTTGATGTCATCCGTCTCCCTTCTGGAAGATGGTGACAGGCTTGCCACTGAAGACAAGTTTCCAGTTCTCAGCCTTGACTGTGCCGTTGAACCTGCTGTGGGTAGAGTCAGACACGTAGACCATGTGGTTAAGTTCAGTGATGGAAACAATATCCACTTTGCCAGGGTTGAAGGAAGCCCTGGTAACCAGGTGCCAAATGTGGCCAAATTCATTTCCTGCAGCCTTCACCAACATGTCTCAAGGGTAAGGCTGGCCCAGTGTGAGAAGAACAGCTGTCTCTGAAATAGGGAGGAGCAGAGAGCCGCTTTAAAATGTTTTACTGTGAAAGCAGATTTATTTTAGAAATTGGATAATGATGGAAATGAATCAAAACGTGTGGGAAATAAGTCAATAACCAATAGTTCTCAATTCTTTTTTTCTCAATTTCCTTGAGATTCTCGCCACCTCCTATGCCTCAATTCCAGACAATAATGAATACAACCCTCTTTTTTGTTTGTAGAAAATGGGGGAGGAGTAGTGATATGCTGGAGTTCAAAGGAATGTCAGGGATAGTGGAGCCCACATGCAGTCTCCAAGTGGAACCTGCTGTGTATTAAGATAAGCAAGGCTATCATGCTAAAAGGCAGTATGTGCAAAGGAAATGTCTAAGCAAAGGGTCTTCACTATGGAGCTGTGTGGAGTCAATGAGACAGCACCACACATCTCCAAGTGTAGCCCTCAATGACTGTAGGTACAGCCTCAGAGACTACCAGCCAAATCCGTTCCCTGCTTTGATCTACATACAAGGCACCCAACTAGGTTGCATTTCCCTGCCTTCTTTCCACACTGTCCCCCCTTTCTTTGAACTGAAAACACAGCTGTGATTGCAAGCCAGCAGCTAAAGACGCTACCTTTGGGAATGTCTTGAGGATACCTGGGTCCCTATGTGGCCACATGGAGCAGAGTTGCCGATCCATTTGTCCTGGACTAATGGGCAAGTTTATACCGCTTCTGTTACAGCAGGCCCACCTTTACCCTAAAAGAATGCAATCTTGTTTTCCATAACTATGTCATTTTTGCAGTGTTATCTTTCACATGTATGATCATTTAAAATAGCTACAATTGCCATTCATTTACTTTGCTATGTTGGATAGTTTTATGTCAGCTTGACACAAGCTAAAGTCATCTAAGAGGAGGGAACCTCAATTAAGAAAATGCCTCCATAATTTTGGGCAGTAGGCAGTCTATGGGGTATTTTTCTTAATTAATGCTTGATGGAGGAGAGCCCAGCCTATGGTGGGTGGTACCATCCCAGGGCCAGTGGTCCTGGGTTCTATAAGATAGTAGGCTGAGCTAGCTATGGGGAGCAAGAGAGTAAGTAGCATCTCTCATGGCCTCTGCATCAGCTCCTGCCTCCAGATTCCTGCCCTCTTTGAGTTCCTGTCCTGACTTCCTTCAGTGGTGAACAGGAATGTGGAAGTATAAGCTGAATAAGCCCTTTCGTCCCTAACTTGGTTTTTAGTCATGGTGTTTCATCATAGCCATAGAAACCCTAAGACGTCTGCACTCTGTTAATTTCACTTCTCATGTCACAACTACCTTCCAAATTTCAAAATTGTCTCCAAGAGTCTTAGGAGATGGCTTAGTAATACTTGCATTCAGGAATGAGGCCAAGAGTTCACATCCCCATAGCCCATAGAAATGGTGGGTGGACAGGGCACAAGCATGCATCCATATACACATAAACATGTACTGTACATGCACACACTACTACATACATATACATGTAATAAATACATTTTAAATTAAAAATTATCTTTATTTTCTTTAAAAATCTAAATTGCTCATATGAATCAGTATGACGAAAGAAAAGATCTTGAGATTCACTTTTGATAACTGGCTGTGGCATCTTCAGGCATATACAGTGAATAGAGCGGGTTGGAGTTGAAGACTGTCTAGCAGAAAAAATAGTCTAAGGACCCATTTCTCAGTCATGACTCTTCCTGTGGAGTCACTAGACAGGCCAATCTTCCTCAGCCAGAATTACCCTTTCTCCTCAATGGAAGTTAGGGCCATCCTGAAAACATCCAGATGCCCATTGTGATTATCCCTTCATAGCCAAACAACATAACCTTTTGCTTTTCTGTCATCTGAAATATTTGTGATCTTGGGTTCTTGAAAAGCCCAGCAGGAAATAAGCCCTTTAGCATCATTTCAAGATAAAAGATGTTAAAATATTCTGGATAAGATGGTAATCTCTGCAGAAAAAGCTTCTAAGCATCTCAGTACACAAAGCACTCATTGTCTTACCACCCTCCCCTGAAGCAAGTCTTCATGGTTAATGTAGTGTCAGCTTGACTGGATTTAGAGTCACCATGGAAACAAACCTCTGGATGTGTTTTTGAGGGTGTTTTCTGACAGGTTAAACTAAAGAAGGAAGCCCCTCTCTAGATAAGATGGTACTTTTCTTTCTTCCTTCCTTCCTTTCTTCCTTCCTTACTCCCTACCTCCCTCCCTTCCTTTGTTTCTTTGTTTTCCTTCTTTCCTTCCTTCCTTTCTTCCCTCCTTCCTTCTACCCCCCCCCCTCTGTTTTTGTTTATCTAGACAGGGTTTCTCTGTGTATCCCTGGCTGTTCTGGAACTGACTCTGTAGACCAGGCTGGCCTTGAACTCAGAGATTCACCTACTTCTGCCTCTGCCTCTGCCTCTGCTGGGATTAAAGGCATGCACCACCATTGCCCAGCTCCTACTTTTCTAATGCCAGGCATAAAACTAACTAATAAAAATTCATGACTGACAACAATGGGATCTACAGTATATAAGTAGGCTTTATCTGAGCATCTTGGTTGGAGAAACTAATTCAAACTTTTCAGGAATAGAGAGAGAGAAGAGAGATGAGAAAGAATCAACATACACAGAATAAAAGCAGTGCTTACTTTATTCTCACCATTCCCATTTCTCAACCTCTAGAAACAATGACTACTAAATGTCC
Source organism: Dicrostonyx torquatus (assembly GCA_028555095.1). NCBI lineage: Eukaryota > Metazoa > Chordata > Mammalia > Rodentia > Cricetidae > Dicrostonyx > Dicrostonyx torquatus. The sequence goes on from JAQHUG010000243.1 coordinate 2,108,120, forward strand.
TCAGCTGATTCCCAGCAGGGATGTTAGGAAACCTAGGGGAAGTAGGTCACTGGGGTAATACTCTTGGAAGTTAGAAAGCTCCCTGTCCATCTCCCTGTTCACCATCACATAAACAGTGACAGCCACATGCAGCCACCACGGCTGTAATCACAGGCTATGAGCCTATAGATTTTAGAAACAATCGGTCAACATGTAGAAGATAAGAGACTATAGTGCTCAGCTCCAAATAGGGCGTTCTTATCACAGCCCCACCTCCACGGCTCGGGGATTATCATGGAAAGGTTGTAAGAGCCAGGGATAGTGGATGTCTGCAACAAAACCACATCTGTCAGTCATGGCGGGGTCATGGCATGTGTGAACTCACCAATGTCACTGCATGCATAAGATCTGAGCAAAACTGAGACAGGGTGAGGGTGGGGCTGCTGAAGTCTCCTCCCGAGCTGAGGAACCATTGGCAACGGCTCCTGAGGGAGGAAGGTGTCTCTGAGAAACTCCTCGTGCTCATGTATGTTCTGATACCCCATATACAGGTGTCACCAAGTGGACTCCAAATTAAAGACAGTGCAAGAAGTTGGGAGGGAAAATTGGCGGGGAACGGGAGAGCAACTAGAGGGGAATAGATGTAGATTTGATTAAAACGTGTTGTATGAGTACATGAAATTCTCAACAACAAAAAAATAGCTGATCTTACAAATCAAATATGTTTGCGTGGTGCCTGGTGGTCCCACTCTCTTCCCATGGTCTGAACCCACCACACAGCTTTCCAGACTTACCCACAGGAATTCATCCAGGGTCGGAAACATGGTTTAAGCCCAGCCACACAGACACCTGCCTCAGGATTCTAAAAATCTAGAACTGGCTGAAAGAAGATGCTTTCCTTATGGAGATGAAAAAATTATGGGTCAAAGAAAACTCCATTTTTCTCCATGAAGAACTAGATTTTCTACACAGTGAAATCAAAACCAAATTCCTAAGAAAGAAGAAGTGAGTTTCAGGAAAACCCACCGAGTGTGGAGCGCCAGGCTCCAGCCATGGAAGGACCGGATCGCTTTGCTTTGGTTCTAGAACATTACCCTTCAGTTGTCTAAGCTTTCCTACATTCTTTCCATCAAGCTCAAATTTAGCTTGAACTACATTGGAGTGAGTTTCTTATCTTGTAAACAAATGGCCTTGTGTACACACTACACAGAATAAACCAGCTTCTCTGGGGAAGGCAACACACAGGACAAGAAAACCCCACATGTGTGATCTGGAAGTCCTTCTCTGGCAATAGAATTACCTTATACACAGCCACACAGGACTTTAAGGAAGGGGCTTTCTAGTGTCCTAGCATGTCACAAACCCAACACATTCATGCCCAGCAGCTGTTGGATAGAGCTTTACAGGAACCTCTGACCTCCCTCTATATTGAGCCACTTACATCTGTCACTTGATTAGGACATAACTGTGACAACACCTATGAACGCAGCGTCTGGTAGCTATGGGCAAACCTGTGGCCCATGGAGCAAAATGGTTACAGAGCAAACCAAGAAAGTGTACATCAAATCAAATCTATCTAAAATGAACAAAACTGTGGCAGTGATTTGAGGTTGTACGGTTGGTGAGAAATCACATGAGCCTCTAATTAGGATTTGTGCTGATATGAAAGAAGTAACAACCCTGTCCGGATTGCCCCTGGCACCACTCAGGCCTGCCTCCCACAAGGGCCTGGGGAGCCTCGGAACACAGGCCCTCCAGCCTGCTGCTTCCCATACTTCCCTCCAAGAGTGCTGGAGAAGGGCTGTAGCCTGCTGCACAAGGTCTTAGCTGTCATGGGGAAGAAGGGAAACCTCATGGGCCTATATTTTATACTGCGCAGCCACACTCACTTCAAAAGTGACAGGAGGGCTTCTTCAACAATTCTCTCGCTCTCTCCCTCCGTCCCCTTCCCCTCCACCTTGTTCTCTCTCTCTCTCTCTCTCTCTCTCTCTCTCTCTCTCTCTCTCTCTCTCTGTGTGTGTGTGTGTGTGTGTTGGTATACATGAATGTGTGTGCATAGAAGGCCAGAAATTGATATCCGAAGTCAAGCACAGTAGCACATGCCTTTAATCCCAGCACTTGAGAGACAGAACCAGGTGGGTCTCTGTGAATTTGAGACTAGCCTGATCTACATAGGGAGTTTCAGACTAGCCAGAGCTGCATGATGAGATTCTGTTTCAGAAAAGGACGTGGAGTGGGGTGGGGGAGACAAGAAAAGAAAAGGGTTGACATCAGGTGTCTGCCGATTACTCTCCCACTCATACTTTGAGAGAGGGTCTCACTGAAGCTCACCGAATCCTCCAGTCTCTGCTTCCCCAGTACTGGGGTTACAGCTGTGTGCTGCGCCTGTGTCTCCAGCTTTTCTGTGTGGATGCTACAGATCAAACTTGGCCGTCATGCTTGCATGGCAACACTTCAACAATCGAGCCATCTCCCTAGCCCCACTGTGGCTCATTTTTGTCCCCCCACCCATATCCTCAAGAGGCATCTTCCACCATAGAGGGCAGCTAATGTATATTTCTCTAGCATAAATGCTAGCTTCAGCTCTTAAGATGGTTCCTTCCCCATTAGTGTGCACAATAGATCATGATAAAGCTGGAAGATGCTAAAGCACAAAACAAGACAAAACAAAAAGCACACTTTTTCTTTTACTAAATTTCATGCATTTTTACAGTGGAGCTACAAAAGTTCTCAATGGACTTGACAGTTCCGAGCGTAGTGCTAGGGTGGAGTATTACAGAGCCCTGGTGCAGTCCCCAGGGAAGGAAGGGGAAGTGGGAAAGAGGAACAGAAGATGAAAGAGAAGAGAACAGGAAGGAGAGGGAAAGGGCAGGGTGGAAAGGGAGGCATCACACACCACTTTGCCAGCAGAAGGTAATCTACCAAGCTGTGCAGTTAGTACTGTGTACTTGGAACTGATTTTTAAGAACCTTTAAGTTTTTAATAATGCAGGAGATGGAGAGATGGCTCATGTGCCAGCACTGAGGGAGAGAGACAGACAGATCCCGGGAGCTCATGAGCTGGGTAGCCTAGCCATATGGAAAGCTTATGGTTCGGTGACAGACCAGGCTCGAACCCACAGAGATCTGCCTGACTCTGACTCCTGAGTGCTGGGATTAAAAGCGTCCACTACCACACCCGGCTGAGAGATCATCTTGAAGTGACAAGGTGGAGAGTGACAGAGGAAGAGGTCCAAAGTCCCGCTCTGGCCCCCATGTGTGCACACACCAGGGTTCTCAAATGCCTATACCACAAACAGACAGACAGACAGACACAAGCAACGGAACATTCAAGTTCTTGATAATACATAGCAAATTAATTGAATCTCAAATTAAATTTTGAAAGATACTTTGGCAAAAATGGAAAGGAAGCTGATGTCCTTTCTGTGGGAGAACATGCAGCAGAATTTAAGAATCTAAATGACATCAGGAAATAGCTGGTCTCTAGATAAATGTGTTTGTCCTCTAACGTGATTAATAGCTACATCATTTTGGGCTTTGAAATGAAATGGTTTCCCGGTGTTGTAAGATAATGCCTGTTAAATAAATTGCTTATTTCTTGTTTCACCCTTTTATTTCCAGTGATAAGAGTGCAGAGGCTGCAGCGCCTCCTCTGGGGAGGGCAAGTCAGTGGTCCATGGGCTGGGATTCTTCCTTTTATGCTTAGAATAACAATCAAACTCCACGGCCTGGATGGTTAGCGTTTAAAACTTGTTTGTTTGTTTTTCAATATCTCTCTTTCTCTCTCTCTCTCTCTCTCTCTCTCTCTCTCTCTCTCTCTCTCTCTCTCTCTCTCTGTGTGTGTGTGTGTGTGTGTGTGTGCGCGCGCGTGTGTTGTGAGCACAAGCCATGATGCGCTATGTGGAGGTCAGAGGACAATTTGTGGGAGTCAGCTCTCTCCTTGAGCTGGGGGTTCTTTCTAAGGCTCAAACTCAGGTCAAAAGACTTGGTGGTAAAAGTCTTTCCCTGCTGAGCCATCTTTCCTGCGCTGAAGGGTGAGTGTTTTCATGTTATGGCCGAAGATTTAGCTCCCTACAGCCAGTAGAATGAGGGATGGGTGGTAAGCCACCTTTCTTCCACAGAGCAGTGGACAAGATGTTGGTTCCACAAACATCGGCAGCTGGTCCATTCCTCCCATGCTCACCTGTGTCTGGCCCCTAACTCCCCTGCCCCAGAACATGCTGGAACTGATTCATAGGCTCACACAAGTTCCACTGTGCTGCAGCCCAATAACCTCATGGGGGCTCCTTGCATGCACGGCACATGCCCCGGTGTTTGAGTTTTAATCCTGGGCTTCTTGGCCAGGACAGTCTGCCCTCCATTTCGCCCTTGGATGATTCATCGCTTCATCTACCCAAAAGGCTGTCTCGGAACATCTGTTTCACATGGCACACTGCCAGTCTTCATTCCTCTTCCCGGTTTCATCTCTCCCTGGAACTCATTGTTACATGATGTTATATTACACACTCACTTTCTGTCTCTCTTCTGGGAAGTACCTAAGGGCAAGGACTTTGTTCAGTTCACCGTGCAATCTCCTGCGCCTAGGAAAGCAGCGCTCACAGAGTATATTGCAATGAGTTCATGCACAGTGAAGAGCGGGTGGGCAAGGGAGTGAGCGAGAGAGAAAGCGGCGGTGCGGAAGAGACTGCAGTTTGACCGTGTAGAGCACGGACTGGAGTTTTAAAGAGATTTAGTTTTTATTTATGTGTATGAGTGCCTTGCTTACTTACACACACACACACACTTCACCGCATGTGTGCAGTGCCTATGGGGGTCAGACAGCACCGGATTCCCTAGAACTGGAGCCCCAGAGAGTTGAAGGCTGCCAGGCGACTGCTCTTGTAGAACCAGTGTTCTTTTGTTTTGTTTATCGAGACAGGGTTTCTTTGAGTAGCCTTGACTGTCCTGAAACTAGCTCTATAGATCAAGCTGGCCTTGAACTCACGGAGATCCACCTGTCTCTACCTCAGCAGCCAGTGTTCTTAATCACGGAGCCATCTCTCTAACCCCAAGCATGGACTTTGGAGGTCACACGATTTTCTATCTATAAACTCTCTAAACTTCATTTGGCTCATGGGATTACTGTACAGATTAAATGAAGAGCTATGTGGAGCAGAATATCCACTATTTTCCCATTAATCCAGCCCTCTTATTGAACAGATAGGGAACAAAAGGTAAACTGAGGCAGAAACACTATACATAGCAGCATATCTAATCTTAAGACGACCATTTCCAGGTAGAGGAAAGTGGAACCTTTTACACCTGCATAGAGCTATGCTTAACAAGTATTGGAACTCTTTAACAGACGCATGCACTTTGACCCAGTTTTATATCTGCACTTTAATCTTAAGAGAAATAATCTATGGGAGCAAAGGTTTAGTTTTCATAGCCTTATTAATAATGGCAAGAATTAGAAGCACAAGCAGTGTTTGACAGGGAACTGATTTAATGAGCTACAGTATGCCCATGTTATGTAATATTGCACGGTAACCTAGAAGGAGATTGTAGACTATTTAATACTGTGAGAAAATGCTTCATGTGTTCCATTTAAAAGGACCAATGTGGCCAGTAAGCTGGCTAGCTCAGTAAATAAGGGGGCGAATGGAGTCCCGCAAATTGTCCTCTGACTTCTGCCATGTTCCATGTCACCCACACACATAAACACAGACACATACTGAATATAAATAAATATTAACCTATGCCAAAACATCTGTTTGACTAAACTCATGGTAAAGCAATTGTATTTTCTTTATTTTTCAGTAAGTAAGCATTCTTTTCCCAGCTGATGTATTTATTTAGTTTTTGTTAAATCATTTTTGTGGCTCTGGGAATTGAACCCAGGACCTTGTGCCTGCTATGCTAGGCTAGCCTCCAGCTGATGTTTTCAATTTTAGGAAAAACAGCTTGCTGACATCCTTAGGAGACAATGCTACTACACGTTATGTGTTTGGGAGGATGAGATGATCCTAAATTTGAAGGCATGTTCCTGGTCCTTGTAGGATGGGTCGTTTATCTTCTTTGCCAAGTGTCATGGCTTTTTTTTTTATCTCTCTGTCTGTCTATCTATCTATCTATCTATCTATCATCTATTTTATTCAAGGCAGGGTCTCATTATGCAGTCTTGGCTGTCCTGGAACTCACTATGCAGACTTGACTAACCTTGAACTCACAGAGATCCTCCTCCTCTACCCACTAAGTGCTGAGACTAAAGACATGCATCACTGTGCCTCCTTAATACCAAGGTTTTAAGTGAGCAATCCCCCTAAAGGCCTTGGCACACGGCAGATCCCAGAGCCTCCCAGCTTCATGACTGTGTGTGTCTGAGCCTCTACTCTGTATTACTCTGTATTAGCACATTTAATTGATGACCTTAGCTGCGTTGCATTTTAAAAAGTCAAATTGACTTAGAGCATTGCTCATTAGATTTAAGTACTAGATGATTCATCATTTACAGTAAATCTATTCAATGGATTACTCTGTAAGATTCACCATTGTCAGCGTGGCAGGCCTGCCTGGAAACTAAGGATGAGAGGAGAAATTAGAGGAGAGAGATTCCTATCTGTGATTTGAAATTTAAACTTAAACAGCTATGGTGAGCATCTGAGCCTCAGTCAAAGAGGACGAAGGCGTCTGCCACATGTCTAAGATGGTCCCCCTAATAATAGCCCAGGATCTCCTGGTGAATTGATGCCTAGTTTCATAGGGAAGAGAAAGGCTCGCATGTTAAAATACTTTAAGGAGTGTTTCCTACCCTTTAAAAAGATATTCACCACGTATCTTGGCTGCATATGTGATTCATGTAACTAACAGTCGTGGTCTCTGCTGGTTAAATATAGCTTCAAACCAACAGTGTGTTCGGCTGGGGGCCCTAGCTCACCAGATGTCATTCCACTAATAGAGAGTGAGCTCATCCCTGGTGTGGACGGTTATTCATTTGGGAGAGAATAATGAAAGTGAGACAATCATTACGTCACCTTTTCCTGCACAGTACCCTCCCCTACCGCTAACAAGGAAACATGCTGCCGAGGCGGATGTAAGCTAAGTCGTGCTCTTGCTTTTGTGGGTCTTCTGAAAAGTGAATCACGGATCTCCCTTGCCCAAATGAAGCTTTACTGTTGAGCATCTCCATTTGGAGAGTGGGGTTTGGGAGGGTTGCCATCTCTGGCTGGAGCACTTTGGTGTGTGAGCTCCTGCCCCCAGCAGCATTGTCCTTCCTTCCCTTCCCTGTTACATTTATCTCATTGTCTTCAGATGCTCACTGGGGAGGCAGAGATGTTTCTAGAAGCATAAAAACTTCTGAATAATGGAGTAAATTTTTAAAACAGTGCTTATGAGATCATGTCTTTTTTCGTTTGAATGACTCATCTGAGCTACCTATCAAGCCACAAGTTCAAGCTAGGATAAAATTAATTTATAGATAATAATATAAAGGGGGGCTAGATATTATAGTATAGTATACATTTATTACACATATAAGAAAATACACATTACAGTATGTAACAAATATTTATACACAAATGTGTGCATTTTATCAAACCTAGAGCATAGGCTAGAGGGCTGGCTCATCATTAAGTGTGTCTATTACTCCAGAGTTCAGAGTCCAACACCCACACTGGGTAGTCACAATGACCTGTGACTCCAGCTCCAGGGGATCTGATGCCCTCTTGTGGATTCTAAGGATACTGCATTCCTGTGCACAAACATATGACCTTGTTACACACACACACACACACACACACACACACACACACACACAAGCAACTTTTGTGTTAGAAATCAGGATTATCCTTAGAAATCTCACATTAATTAATCCATATCCTTACCTCCTACTGAAATTTGTTTCAACTCCCCTCGGAATACAGAAGTGTCTCGAGTCTCAGCAACCGGCAAATTAGCGATGTTTTAAAAGACCTCAGCATTCTGCAAGGGTTCAGACTGACTTTGTTTCCCTCATCTTATCCATCTTTTTAGAATAACACCACAAAAGAAAGGTGCATTTTTAAGGACACCACTTGATGACTGTCTATGGGGCCTGGCACCAACTCCTCACTTTCTGGTAAGCCAGGCAAGCTTCCTGAAGGCACCCATGAAGAAGTCTAGTGGCCAAGAGAATACATGCCCAAAAATAAAGCCTCCAAATTCTTAATTTTTGTTCTCTTCTCTCCCATGTTGATCCTGCTCCCTATCTGTCTCCATCATACATGTTTTCTACACTGAGCGCTGACAAGAAAAACAGCGTTCCTGGGAGTGGTCCCAGATCCATCCCTTTCTCCATTTCCCTCCAGGTGTTGATGTTTCCATTTGTAAAATTAGAATAATAAGAGAATCTGTCAGTGGTGAGGTGGTTTGGCTATAGCAGTGCCCTGGGGTCGATGACACCCTGTGAGTGTATATGTGCCTGTGTGTATGTGCAGAGATTTGTAGAATCATATACACTGAATTTTGAGAATTTTTTTAATTAGGTAGTGAGCTTTGAGTGATTTTTCTCATTCTTGATAATTTCTACATTATTTGCATTTTAAACATAAGAATGTTTCCAATGGAAGAAATAGAAATATTAAAATCCAATTTTCATCTGGATCAATTGCCATAGTTTTTCAGAATAGCTACTGACCCAGATCCTATTTACCCACTCCAGAGCAGTTTTCTCGGTGGAGAAATCACAACTCATTACATCCCCACCCTTCAAGGATCCCATCTTTGCTCTGCACTTGGCAGGGTAATTTGTTTTGGCCAATGGGCTACAGTAAATAGGCTATGAGCAGAGGTCTATAATTCTGCCCTGAGATCCTGGCCTAGCTGGAATTAACACACATCTTTCACAAGACTTTCAAGTTTCTCTTGGTCAACCCAGTATGTGTGTGCGTGCGTATGTGTGTGTGTAAGAGAGACAGAGCTTTAATAACTTTATTTTAAGCATATTTTAGATTTATTTATTTGTGTGTGTGCTGGGGGATAATGCTCTTATACACAATGTTGTGGGATAATGCTCTTGTATACTGCAAAGATTTGTCTCTTGTGTTTAATAAAACATTGTGCTTAATAAAACACTTGTTGGCTAGTAGCCAGGCAGGAAGTATAGGTGAGGTGACCAAATGAGGAGAATTCTGGGAAGAGGAAAGGCAGAGAGATGCAGTCATCAGCCAGACACAGATAAAGCAAGATGAGAATGCCTCACTGATAAAAGGTATCAAGTCATGTGACTAAACATAGACAAGAATTATGGGTCATTTTAAGTTGTGAGAGCCAGTTAATAATAAGCCTGAGCTAACAGGCCAAATAGTGTTATAATTAAAATAGTTTTTACGTGATTATTGGGGTGTGGGTGGCTGGGAAACAAAAGTACAGTCCCATGTTACAAATGCGCCCAAATGTTTGGCAAGAATTTGCTCACTGAGCCTGAGAAAGCTTTTTAAAAAGGATTCTAGACAGACAAGAGTACAGTCAAGAATAACTTCTGGGTAACCATCTTTACTCTGGTC
>JAQHUG010000243.1:2125382-2143695 GCA_028555095.1 Dicrostonyx torquatus
AAAGGAAGTGTGCCAGATGCCATGATCTTCCAGCCCAAGATGGATGCAGGTTAGACTCTTCCAATAAGTCACCATCTCGAGGTGACATACAGACTTTTATAATGGGTTAATTTAAGATGTAAGAGTTAGCCCAGAAGAGGCTAATGATAATGGGCCAGGAAGAGTTTAAATGAATACAATTTTCATGTGGTTATTTTGGGCATAAGCTAGTGGCCACGGCAGGGAGCCAGGTGCTGGGAACAAACGGGCCTGCATTCCTCTCAGATGCTGGGAACACAGCTGCACCTCTTACGACACCTTATGAGCGATCGACATTCTTACTGGAGAAAAGTATTGCTCTGTGATGGTTTGAAAGAAAATGATCCCCAAAGGGAGTGGCACTATTAGGAGGTGTGGCCTTGTTGCAGTAGGTTGGTATTGTTTGAGTCACTGTGGAGTCAGTCTGGTGTAGGAAGTCCTTCTGTATATGTGTTGCTTTTTTTGGTTAATGAATAAAGCTGTTTTGGCCAGTGGCTTAGCAGAATACAGTTAGGCGAGAAAACTAAATTGGATACTAAAAGAAAGAAGGCAGAGTCAAAGAGATGCCATGTAGCCACCAAAGGAGACAGATGCCTGGAAACCTTACCAGTAAACCACAAGCCTTGTGGTAAAATGTAAAATAATAGAAATGGGTTAATTTAATATATAAGAGCTAGCTAGCAATACACTTAAGTGATTGGCCAAGCAGTGTTTTAATTAATACAGTTTCTGTGAGGTTATTTTGGGTCTGGGTGGCCAGGAACAAACAAGCAGCCTCTTCCAACAGAGGTTTCATATATGCTCAAGCCGTGCCCAGTGGTTCATTGCACTTCCTGTTGCCTACAAGGTATAGAACTCTCGGTTCTTTCTCCAGCACCATGTTACCTGTACACCACCATGTCCCACTATGATGATAATGAACTAAACCTCTCAAACTGTAAGTCACCCAATTAAATGTTTTTCTTTATAAGAGCTGCTGTGGTCATGGTTTCTCTTCACAGCAATAGAAACCCTAACTGAGACACACTCACAGGTTTGGGAGGAAGGCATATGGGCCCAAATTGTTCCCTTGGTTTCACAAAGTTAAGAGACAGAAAACAATGATTCAACAAATTTGACCCATTGTCCTTTGACTCCACAGCTTCTGAAACCATGAGTTAAATACCTTTCCATCTTAGAAATCACCCAGTTATAGTCACCAAATGCAGGCTAAGACAACAACCTTCAGAAAGTCAAGGCTGAAACAATCTTAGTGTGCTCTGCCTGAAGAAAGCTTGATGGTTGGTGCAGAAATCAAGGAAAGAGGTATGGAAAATTGAAATATAACAAAACTAGGAGTTGGAAATACAGACTTTATCCTCACCCAAGGGTAGAGATGCACGTCGGTGAAACTCCTGATCTCTGTCAAAACTTGACTGAGCAGAGGTACAAAGCACACAGACCACAATTTAGTAAGCAGCATCCAGCTTATCTTCACAGGCTTCAGAGTATGTTTCTCACTAGTATTTGGCTTCCTGTATATCATGTTCACAGAGAAAATATGACACCAAAGGAAGTCAAGGGTGACTTCAGTTCACTGTAAGGTCATAGTTCATACTGTATTTAGACAAATCAAAGATACAAAGTCATCTGTATTAAAAAAATTCACAAAAAACTATCATTTCTTGCCAATATTTCTTCCTATTGGGAAAACTGAGCCATTGGGTGGTCACTGGCCCAAGGAAAGAACATGATAACAGTGAACAGGGAAAATGGGAATTCTTTGCAGCTTTTCCTTCAATCAGGGTGATGATGGATTATAAAGCAGATTATAAAGCGCACACACACACACACACACACACACACACACCATCTTCCTTATCATCTGGAAAAGCCTTCCTCATGCCTTCTAACAGAAGACAATAGGGATCAAATATGGTAGCACACACCTTTAATCCCAGTAATTGGAAGGCAGAGGCAGGAGGAATTCTATTATTTCAAGACCTGCTTGGTCTACATAGTGAGGACTCCAGAGCTACATAGCAAGTCCCTGTCTTAAAACAATAAAAGACAAATTTAAAAAAAAAAAAAGATTAGAGAGATGGCTCCACAGTTAAAAACACTTCCTGCTCTTCCAGAAGACCCATGTTCTATTCCCAGAATCCACATGGCAACTCACAAGCACAAATGGACCTAATACCTTCTTCTGGCCTCTTCCCTCATTGCATACATGTGTGCACAGACATGCACAAGGCTAAAACATCCACACACATAAAATAAAACCAGGAACATCTTATTTTTAAAAAGAAGCTGGGTGTGGTGCGCACCTTTAGTCTTAGCAACTAAGGAGGCAGAGGTAAGAGGATCTCTGTGAGTTGAAGGCCAATATGTTTCACAGAGCCAGTGCCATGACTACATTGAGAGTCTTGTCTCAAAAAAAACTAAAACATAAATAAAAATAAAGAAGAGAATGGCAATAGTCTGACACAAGTGTGGCCCTGAAGAAGGCAGGCTAGGCCCTGCTTCCAGGATGAGCACCAGGAAGTGAGCAAGAGCCAAACCCTAGATAGTATTGGAAGATCTAGTAGCAGGGGAGAGCTTTGTCTTGGCAACTCAATAGACTTCTATTAGACAACAGAAACACAGAAGAAATCCATCTGAACTGCCACTGTTGGCCTCAGTGTCTCATATTCAAGCCATAACTGTGAGCTAGAAAGAACCTCATGTACCCAAGGGAGACACAAAAACAGTTGAGAGAGACTGGCTAGATTTGGAGACTTGTGCAGGTGGGAGCAAACCCATCTCCATGGCAACCTGTTTGGACAAAGGAGGAGATTCCCCAGTCCCCTCAATGGAGATCAGGCTTTCTCCAACCCTATGGCTGACACTACCAATACGTTGGGACCATCTGGAACTTTCTAAACCACATAACTATACAGTCATAACCCATGTGAAGGAGGGGGCAAAGTTCAAGCTGGGTCTGGGCACATTTCTGTCGCACTGGTGGAGCAGTGACCCCTAATAAATAGTTAATATTTATTAGGTATTATGCTTGACATAGGGCTCAGCCAGGAATACTTGCCTAGCATGCATGAGACTCTGGATTCTGCTCTTAGTAATGCACCTCTACCAAAGGTACCCAAATCTATGACCTCAGGTTCACACCCTCTATGTGTGGAACACACACCAGCTTCCTGTTAGCTTGAGAGGTTGCACCTGAGCTCCATGTGTTGCGTGAGTAAAATCCATTGGCATTTCCATCTCCTGAGCAGGTGAGAGAGACTGGCTAGATTTGGAGACTTGTGCAGGTGGGAGCAAACCCATTTGGACAAAGGAGGCGATTCCTTTGGGTACATGAGGTTCTTTCTAGCTCACAGTTATGGCTTGAATATGAGACACTGAGGCCAACAGCTACGGCAGTTCAGATGGATTTCTTCTGTGTTTCTGTTGTCTAATAGAAGTCTATTGAGTTGCCAAGACAAAGCTCTCCCCTGCTACTAGATCTTCCAATACCTCTAAGTGTTAACACCCACTACGGAGCTTGGTGTGCTAATGTGTGTATATGATGCCAGAAACAGTGCGGATGTCCACACTCTTCCCTCATCTCAGTCGACGTCCATGGACCATGACAACTTCTAAAGGCAATGCTGGCTAGACATTAATCACACTTTAGGTTGGCTTGGTCACAATGACATCTGAGCATCTTTGTCTCATCAGTAAAACGTCCTCAAATCACATGGATTACTTCTGGGAAAGATTCTGTGGCTGGCTCGTCCCACCCAATGTGTGCTTTCCAGTAAGCTTCAATCAAAGAGTGTCCCTTCCCTGACCTGAGCATGCTGTCATTTCCCAGTCCTTTGCCACAATCATCTCAGAGCCTGCCTTTGGCACTATATCCTCTGTCCCTTCTTAATAAGATGAATTACGGCCTGTGTGCTCTGAGTCCAGGAAGTGGGCACTGTGCTTCAGCAGGACGCTCCTCCTGTTACTAGGTAAGCGAATGAGCTGACACCAGTGTGGGTTTGGCACAATGCCTTGCTCTGCCTCTGCAATTACCTCACTTTGTAGATAAAAGCTCAGAAAAAGGCCAAAGATTTCCCTGGAATCCAAGGAGCAGTAGATGAGAGAGATAAATCTGGAGTGCTCCAAAACGCAAGCTCTTTCCCCTAGATGATATCCTTGGAAGAAAGGTTAAGCAGGCACAAACTGCATTCAAGTGACAGTTGACTGAGTTTATCAGGAAGTAAGCATGTTTGCCCAAACGGAGATGTTTACATAGTAGCATGAACACCCACATAGAGGGAAGAAAGGAGGTGGGCAGAGTAGAGAGAGAAAGGGAAAGCAGAAGAAAGAGAAAATGCAATCATTTTTATTGTGCTATAAGTAAAATTTAGGTTACCCAGGCATCGTGGTGCATGGATATAATCCCAGCACCCAGGGTGCACAGGCAGGTAAGACTTGGGTTTACTTCAAGTGATAAAAGAACTGTGAAATGTCTTTCAGTTTTCATTGAATCTGGAAGCTGGTTGTCTATAAAGCTGTAAGATCTGTCCTCAGTGTACCAAACTATGATTAAAGTCATCCTGGGCTAAATGGCAGGTTTTAGGGCTAACTTGGGCTATGAAATGAGACCTTATTTCACATGCTGTAGCAAGTTTGAATGTAATTGGCTGCCATAAGCCTATAGGGAGTGGCACTATTGGGAAGTATAGCTTTGTTGGAGTAGGTATGGCCTTGTTGGAGGAAGTGTGTCACTGTGAGGGTGGGCTTTGAGGTCTCCGATGCTCAAGCTACACCCAGTGTCTCAGTTCACTTCCTGTTACTTGCAGATCAAGATGTAGAACTCTCGGCTCCTTCTCAAGTACCACGTCTGCCTGGATGCCATCCTGTCCCACCATGATGATGTTGAACTAAACCTCTGAACTGTAAGTCATCCCCATTATTTTTTTTCCTTTATAGGAGTTGCCATGGTCCTGGTATCTGTTTGCAGCAATAGAAACCCTAGCTAAAATACATGTATACCCACACAAAAATATCTAGGGATATAGCTCAGTGTTGTAGTCCTTATTTTATGTGTAAGTCCCTGGGTTTTATCCCCAAGCAAAGTTAGGTTTCCATGTAATCCTATAGAAGCCGTGATGGTAGTCATTCTTTGTGTATGCTGGTGCACAGCTTTCTAAGTACTGGCAACTCTTAGATGATGTAATTCTTACCAGACTTCTGGCAAGAACTGTAGGAAAGCATTGTTGTACCCATTCTTTTGAATAAGAAAAAGAGACAGGTTTTTCCCAGAACTCATTGTAATCTCAACAACACAGAGCCAAAGTCTCAAGCGGTGCTGGACTCAGGTGTGAATGCTTTGAATGATGGCTGGAGATGGAGAGCAGGATGGCCTTCTGTTCCTTGGTCCAGGTACCCTATTAATAACCTTTTGTTCTTAGAAAGTAATACTGAGGCTATAGGTAGAACTCAGTTGTAAAACCCTAAAATATGCCTGGACCCAGATTTGAATCCCAGCATGGCAAAAACCAAACACTTCTGTCTTAACGCCTTTTTTCTACATCAGAACTACAGGCTAAGGTGCTAGGGACATATTTCAGTTGGTGGAATACTGTCATCTACCATGCATGAAGCCCTGGGTTTGAGTTAAGACATGACATAAATTAGATGGGCTGCACACCTGTGATGAAGGAAGACTAGAAGTTCAAGTTTAACTTTGGCTACATAAAGAGTTTTCAGCCAGCCTCGACTGCATGAGACCCTGTCTTAAAAACACACACACATACACTGCAGTTTTCTTTTTAGCAAACCATACATAATGGGAAAAGGTCTATTAAGAATGTTACTTTTTTTAGGCCATCAGTAATGTAAATCAATGCTTGATTTGAGTGCTCCAGTATGCAAACCGTGGGATTCGCTGGACTAACAGTTGAGACTCCCTGGTAGAAGGGCTACTTACCACACTCAAGACCATGGGTTCAGTCCTCAGCACTGGAGAACAGGGAAGGGGACATAAATGAGCAAATCAACTGGTTCTGATGAGATCACTTATCTCTAAACCTTTTCTCAATTTAGTGAGGTAAGATGCCAAGCACTGCCAGATGCAGTGAGGACCAACTTAAGTACTACTATGCCACTGTTTTACAAACTGTCAAGTCAGGTAGTGGTGGCACACACCTTTAATCCCAGAACTCAGGAGGCAGAGGCAGGTGGAGCTCTATGAGTTCAGGGCCAGCCTGGTCTATAGAGGGAGTTCCAACACTACACACAGAAACATTGTCTCAAAAAACAAAAGCAAAACAAAACAAAAAAGAACTGTCAAATCCAGACTGTTATTACAGGCACTAGAAAGATGCCTCAGAGGTTAAGAGAATTTACTGTTCTTGCAGAGGATATGGGTTCTGTTCGTAGCACACACTTGATGGATCACAACCACCTGTAACTCCAGCTCCAGGGATCTGACAACCTCTTCAGACCTCCATGAGCAAACAAAACACTCATACACATAAAATAAAATAAATAAATAAGTCCCAAATATATTATTACTATTAATAAGTGTGATATTTGCTGACTATACATAGAGTGTTTGCAAAGTGGTGTTTGATGCACTAGGTACATGACGTGTGTGTGTGTGTGCACGCACGCGTGTGTGCATGCGTGTGTGTGTGTGTGTGTGGTGTGTGTGTGTGTGTGGTCTAAACTATTTCACTTTCATAATCCTGACTAGAATAGTCTAGAATGCTTCTTGGAATTTTAATTAGTATTCAACAATAGTATCGACAACTATTCAGTGAGCACTCATGAGGCATTAATATAAACACTTCCAATACTTGATATTTAATTATCAGAAGAACCTGGAAAGAGTATTATTGTTCTATATGTTTTGTGGAAGAAAGGGTCAAGAGTTTAAGAAACTCCTTCAAGCCCTCTTACAGTGGTAGTAAATAGCAGATCTTGGTATTGAACCTGGATAAAAGTGTAGTGCATTTCCCTGCAGTTTGGTCAGTGGCATGTGTGTTAGCTTTCTATCACTGTCCTGAGGTGTCTAAGACAATCAACTTGTGGTGAGGAAAGCCTTGTCTGGAGAAGTAGGTAGAAGCTCTATATCTCCATAGTGACACACTTCCTCCAACAAAGTCACCTCTCAATAGTGCCACTCCCTTTGGGGGCCATTTTCTTTCAAACCACCACATTCCACTCCCCGGTCCCCAAAGATTTGCAGTTGTATCGTAATGCAAAATGCATTCAGTCCAACTTCAGAAGTCCACATAGGCTATCACAGTCTCAACAATGTTTAAAAATCCAAACTCCTAAGTGTTATGGTATAGATAAAATGGCGCTGTTCCTGAGTGGCAGCAGCGGGCAGTGGGCCATGAGAATGCGGAGGGCCATGAAGGCAGCCAGTCCCAGGCAGGTGAGAGACAGAAACATATAGGCATGCCATGCAGAGAAAGTGGGTATTTATTTAGTGGGTTATTGAAGGGAAAGGGAAGAGGGAAGGGGAGAAGGGAGAGGAGCAGAGAGAGAGAGAAAAAGAGAAAGAGAAACAGAGAGAGGGGAGGAGGGGAGAAGTAGGGAGTAGGGAGAGAGGCAGAAGCTTCCTCTTCAGGAGAGAGATGAAAAGGAAGGAAGAGCTGCCTGTGTCCCGGATAAGGGAGGAAGTGGATGAGGCTTGTCTCTTAAAGGGACAGTACAGACCATTACACTAAGTCCCTTCTGAGAGTCATACGATCTCTTAACTATAGTTCCCTGTAAAATCAAAATAAAAAAACAAGACCACATACTTTCAACACATAATGGCACAGGATATGCATTGCTATTCCAAAATGTAGAGAAGGGAGCATAGTGAGAACATACTGGACCAAAACAAGACCTGAAATCAGGTGGCCAAACTCTAAAGTCTGCATCTCCAAGTCTGATGTCAAGAAGGTCTTCAGATCTCCAACTCTGTTCAGCTGTGTAGCTTTCCATAGCAGGTATCCCACAGCTCTGGCATCTCAAACATCTTAGCTTCTCCTAGGAAATCCAGGCTTTGACCTTCACAGCCTCACACATTAATCTCTGTAGGCTTCAGTTTATGGACACCCTGACACATGCCTGGTCTCAGTGGCTTTCCTTGGATGTGGAAGAAGGTCCCATAACCCCTTTCTTCTATCCTTCAAGCCAGAACCACATGGCCAAAGCTGCCAAGTTCTGCTGCTTACTGGGGCTGGAATGCAACCCTCTCATTCAATTACATCTTCGCTAGCTTTGTTTCCTTGACTTCCTAAGCTTGACTGTCCTGAAACTCACTCTGTAGACCAGGCTGGCCTCAAACTCAGAGACCTTCTGAGTGCTGGGATTAAAGGCATGTGTCACACTCAACTCTAAATTTTTCTTTTTCATACATTGGAAATTTAGCTGGGTGAAATCTTGTCCTGAGGTCACCACTCCCTTTATTCCATTTCTTAAACTGTTTATCTCCTTAAACACAGGGATTAGTTCCTTTCCACTTCCTGACGCTCCTTTTCTCAGCTTGCTTCTTTTCATTATATATCTTTTTTAACCTTTCTTTTGTGTGTGTGTGCCTTTCACACCATACGGCTCCATCCCATTCATCTTCCTGTTCCTTCATATTCACCCTCTACCCTTGTAACCTCCTCACACCCAAAATAAAATAAAATAAAATTTAAGAGAAAAAAAAAGGAAAGAAAAATTTTATCATAAATCTCATTGTGGAAGCTGTGGTGTAATGCAGAGTCACAGTTTACCCTTTTATTCATATATTTTTACTTGCAAGTATTCACTGCAAAGAGTCATTGATCTGGTTCAAGGCCAGTCTGGTTCGTGCTACACCAACAATACTGGGCCCTCAATGGGGCTCCTCTTGGTTATTCTATTGTTGCCCTGTGTTGCAGAGATCCTACAGAGTTGGGTCTGCAGGACCAGTCCCTCACACACTCCCACAGATCACAGATGGGGTGGATGTTGGGGTTGGCCAACTCATAACCCTGGTTCAGGCCTGGGTAGTGCAAGGTTAGTTAGCCTGCCAGTTCTCCCTTGTCCTCACCACCAGGGTGAGCTCTCCAGCATTGCCCCAGCTAGCTCACCTTTGCAGCAATGAGCAAGGGGCAGGGCAGGTTCTCCTGCTAGGCTTTACTCACATCTGTGCCATGGGGGCAGCTCTTCTGTGTTGCACAGGAGAGTTGCAGGGGTGGCTCTTCCCAGTGCTGCAGCTGTTAAGGTCAGGGACAGTTCCCCCTCTGACCCCAGAGTCAGCTCTCCCACCCACCAGAGGCTGTGAGGGGTGGGAGGGAGGAGAGGGGATCTCTCCCCTGACTATGCCACCACATGGCCAACGAGGGGCAGGGTGAGATCTCCCACACTCATGTTCTCGGGACTAGTTCACCTACACTCCAGTAAAAAGGGTTAGCTATGCTCTGCTGCCCTGGCAACAAGCAGGGCCCACTTTCCCAGGTGCTGCAGTTGGTAATCAGCTCCCTTGCCTACCTCAGGCGGCAGGGGCAAGGTGGAAGTGCTTCTTTCCTTCACTGGTACCATCCCATGACAGATGAGTAGTGGGGCCAGTTCTCCTATGCTTACAACTTTGGGGCTGGCTCACCCATGCCGCTGCCTACAGGGTCGGCTCAACTTTGCTGGGCCTGCTCTCCCAAGTGCTGCAGGTGCTGAGGAGCAAGGACAGCTCTCCTGCTCTTATTACCTCAGGGCCAGATCTCCCACCCATACCACAGGTAAGGGAAGTGATATCAACTCTCACACTCCCACCCCCTCAGGTCCAGCTTACCCCTACCCCTGTCTACAGGGTCAGCTCAATTGTGCTGCCCAGGCAAGTGTAGGCTGATCTCCTGAGTGTTTCAGCCAGTGAAGGACAGGACTAGTTATCCCTAGTGTTGCAGCCAGTGAGAGGCAGGGCCAGCTCTGTATAGGCTTATCCTCTGGCCTTCACTGGTATCCAGAGCTACAGACATCAACACAGACGAAGGCTGCAGCAGGGCCATGGACCTAGACATGGATCCCGGCAGCAGCCCAGGCCCAGTGCACCATGGCTCTGGACAGCAGTCAAGCCACCCACCTCAGCCGGCTCCTCACCACTCTCACCTCTCAGATCTGCCTCTGTCCACAGGACACGAACCACTGTATCTCTCTTATCTCCCATGCCACACCATAATAGTGTCTGGCTGCCTGTTGCTGCAAGGTGCCAGTGACTATTTTCTCCTTAGAGCCCAGGACAGACCACTCCAGGCATGCCTCGTCATAAACCTTCATAAGCATGAACACCAGTAACCACAGGGCAGAGTCAATACTAGGCTGTTTTGAGATTTTCTGTCAGTGGAATTAATCCAAAAATTCTACACTTTAGCCTCAGACAAACTTTCTGGACAAGGGAAGAAAGCAGCCATTTTCTTCATCAAAATAACACAAGAATGATTCCTAGGCCACATAGTAATATTCTCCTCTGAGACCTCTTGAGCCAGCCCCCACAGTTCACATCACCTTCAGCACCACTGTCTTCCATGCTCCTACTAGTATGGCCCATTAAGCAGTGCTTAAAGCATCCCACTGCTTTCCTAGCCCAAAGTACCAAAGTCCAAATTCCTCCAAACAGAAACCTGGTCCTGCCTATCAGAGCGCTATCTCAGTCCCTGGTACCAACTTCTTAGTTAGGGTTTCTATTGCTGTGAAGAGACACCATGACCATAGCCTCGCTTATGAAGAAAAACATTTAGCTGGAGTGGCTCTCTCGCAGTTCAGAGGTTCAGTCCATTATCACCATAGTGGTACATGGGTATGTAGGTAGACATGGTGCTGGAAAGAAGCTGAGAGTCCTACATCTTGCAGGCAATAAGAAGTGGTCTTATCACTGGACATGTCTTGAGTGTGTGCGAGACCTCAAAGCCTGCCTCCACAGTGACACACCCCTTCCAACAAAGCCACTCCCTTCGGGGGCATTTTCTTTCAAACCAACACACACTCTTAATTGTTGAGGATCTCTTCAGCCCCTTAAATTGAAAGTGTCAAGGGTCATTGAGGAGATATGGCTGTCCTCATCTGCATCCTCAGCGGTCCTTTCCATCTTCTGAGAACTTGATACTCATGGTAGCTCCTGGTGGGTTTGCCAGGACACATGTACCATTTCCTCCTTTCTCTTCTCTTCTCCTTTAACTACTTACTTTTCTGAAAGCATCCTACTATATACAAAATTCACCTTTCTACTCAGCTACTAAAGTAAATAGTTAGAATGAACTGAATGCCCCCTTCCCAGGATTTGTCCCATAGACACAAAAGATCTTTATTTAAAGCAGTGTTGAAGTTTATTAAAAAGCATTTTTGAGTGCCCTGTGTGGTGGCACACACCTTTAATCCCAGTCCTTGAGAGGTAGAGGCAGGTGGATCTCTGAGTTTGAGACCAGCCTGGTCTACAGAGTGAGCTCCAGGATAGCCAGGAATAACAGAGAAGCCCTGTCTTGAAAAACCAAAACTGCATTTTGAACAGATGTCAACCTTAAAGATTGATAAAATGAAAGAGGTGCTGGGTCTGGGTGGTAAGACAAAATTTGAGACCATGGGCCTGAGTTTCTCTGAGAGTTACAGGTCATTTTTGTGTGTTCATTTTGTTTGAGACAGGGCCTCTCTATGATGTTGCTCTAGCTGTCCTGGAACTTGCTACGTAGACCAGGCTGGCCTTGAGCTCGCAAAGATCCACCGATTTCTACCTTCTGAGTGTAGGGATTACCGGCAGGTACCAACACACCTGGTCACACTTCTCCTTTTGGTAGTCACATAGAACCTATTATATTTAAAGGGTAGCTAAGGAAACTTGGATTACAGAGTGATGCCTGAGAGTACCTGTCAGGATCATAGTGCATCAGAAGACCCAGGGGGCCCAGCCACCTTCACTATGTCACAGTGTCAGTAGTCCTGCAGCAAGGACTCTCCCAGTCGGTCTACCAGGCTTTTTCTTTCTTTGAGCCACCAACCAGTTTTCTAATCATGACATGGAGACTTGTTAGTTTTGAATGCTTGGCCTTAGCTGATGCTCGTTTCTGACTAGCTCCTTTTTCCTTTAATGTAAATTAACCTTGTTTCTCTTCATCAACGTTTTGCCTTAGAGCTTTTTACCGTTTCCATTGTGTGTCTCTGTGTCTCTGCCTGGATGGCCCTGGGTGTGTGTCCCTGCTCTGTGTCTACTGACTGGCTCTGCCTGGATGGCCCTGGGTGTGTGTCCCTCTCTTTCTCCCTCACTTTCCTCTTCTCTTCTTTCTCCCCTCGAGCCTAGAGTCCTCCTCCTATTTATTCTCTCTGGCCGCCAGCCCTATCTATCCTTTCTCTTATTGGTCAGTCAACTCTTTATTAGACCAATCAGGTACCTTAGACAACCAAGGTGAAACAAATGCAGCCCATCTTTTCATAATTAGACAGATGCAGCATAAACAAATGTAACACATCTTTGCCTAATTAAAATAATAGTCCACAACAAACAATCATTAGTTAGACTAAACGTATCTCATGCCCTTCCTGCAATCCTTCCACCTGTCTTGAGTAAATCCATTCCTTCACTCCCTAGAGGAAACCATATTCTTTCTCCTCAGACATGCCACACAATACTTCCTTCTCCTTTCCAGTAGATAAGCTTTAGTTTTCTAGGAAAGCTCAATATTCTACCCACAAGTACACAGACCCACCTTGTTCATACTCATAATTTCTCTATTTGCTTCCACGGCAAGTTATAATTACTCAAATAATTAATTTTCTCCCCTACTATATCAGAGTTAAAATCTAATACATTTATATTTCAGTGCTTATGTTTTTCAGTTAGAATTTCTGGCTGGTAGCTCCTTTTTACATACTTTTATTCTATAAAATCTTCTCTCTAGTACTTTTTTTGGCTTGTCTTTGTTTTATAATCTTGTTTTTTCTATATATATTTATTTCCTTGAACCTTTTAGTCGCAGTTATAGTAAAATCTTATCAAGCAGCTTCAGAGATAAAATCTCACCTGTAATCACTTCATATTTTAATGGCTTTGTTAGATTTCTTCCTAAGCCTTAGAACCATCTGTACCCTCTTGAATTTGAGTGTGTGCTTTTATAGTGATGCAATTGGGAGCTTTTAATGTTTTTCTTTCTGTTCCTTCCTTGAGCCTGCACTGGTGAGGTCATCCTTGTCTGTCTGCAGATTAGAGGCCAAATCTAGAGTAGCAGCTTAGAATTCCTACCCCAAAGTAATATCGAGGATCTCATGGGTCCATTCAAGAACCAGTAAGCAGTGTGGCTCAATTTTTTAAATTGAGATTTATGCACCTCTCTCCCCCAATTGCCATGGCTTCCTACAAAGCTGTTTCCCCAAGGAGAGACATCATATGGGGTTACCTTTTTTTCAGCCTTTATGCCTGAGAAGGAAGGAGTTTTTAGTTGTAAGATTGGATTCAGAGCCTCATGTAGCAGTTCTAGTGCCCGTCTATGAGAAGCAGAAAGTGCTAGCCAGGACCCAGTGCCCTCTGCTTTTCCCATAAACTATAACAACAGCCTACTTGCTTAGTTAATTTTTTGTTCTGTTTCCATTTAGATTAAATTTGTTTTATTGCTTAATCCAGTGATATCTTTATTCTTTCATCATCTTGATTTTGATATATTATAGCTCTGATTTTATATCTAATTTTGAAACATGTGAATGAAGCAGAATCAGTTATCTAAGCTTAAGTGAAATTCAACTTTGCCTAAAAATTGTACCATATGCTTGCCCTTCTCTCCAGTCACCTTCCAGAGCCACCCTTCCCTCTGCATACGGTGTGTCGTCCCCTTCTTCCCAAGGGCTTTACTTCTGCAGCCATTCACCCTGCTCCTTCGGTTTCTTTTCTCCTGGACCATTCCCATCTTAAGCAAGCAGACTGATAGATTCCCTACTCCACATAGTAAGACAGACCTTAGACTTCAGGTCTTCTTCCAGCTACTTCCCATCGCTCTGTTCTTCTCTTCCTACCAGAACTCCTACAAAGGGCTTTCTGTGTTCACTGTTCCCATGCTCTCACTCATTCTTTCCTTAGCTTGCTCCAAACAGTCAAGGTTCATCCCTGAGACATATTACAAGGGCAATGCTTTGTTCCTCTTCAGCTTGAGCTGCCAGCTATGCATCCACATAGAGGGTGGACAGTGGAGGCTCAGCATGGCACAAGGCATTTTAAGGCCGAATCCGACTGCATGCTGATGTGAAGGCAGAGACCCTAAGAGCTTAGCTCTGTTTCTGCTTATCTCTTCCTCTTCGTCTGTAGTAGCAAATCCCGAAGTTTAGCTGAGCGTGTTGCTGATGAGAATTAAGGGCACAGCTCCTTCCTTCCATGAACAAGATAAAAAACACATGGCTATGTCAAGTTATTGATCCAGTGAAGCAAACACGAGAACGTGTGTTGGAATGAGAGGAAGGACAAGAGGCCCCTCTAAGAAAAGTTCACTGAAGGAACTGCTCTGTTTGGTAAATGCCATTTCTACCTTTCTTCTGCCGTAAGCACGTTAAAGAAGCCTCTAGATAACTCAGCCATGGCGGACTGTAAGGTAGACCAATTGTCAAATCTCTTCTATGTACTGATGTCAACTTTGATCTATGATGTATGAAGCAAAATCTTTCCCATAAGAATTTTAGCAATAATTAGCCAGACAGTTGTGGCACACGCCTTTAATCCCAGCAGGAAGCAGAGGCAGAGACAGGCAGATCTTTGTGAGTTTGAGGCCAGCCTGGTCTACCAAAGCTAGTTCCAGGACAGGCTCAAAAACTACAGTGAAACTCTGTCTCAAAAAAACAAAAAAAGAGAATCTTAGCAAAAATAAACTCACAAATATAATGAAATTTACTCACTCAAAAAGTGTTTAAAGTTAATATAAAATTAATGATAAAGAGAAACACAACTCCCATGTGACTATCTGAGCCTGAAGGATTTACAATATTCCATGGATACTTAGTCATATCGGCCAAATTGAAAGGGGTTTCTCTCCTTATGGCAATGAGTAGTTCAACTGCATGGCTGTTCACTGTGAAGGAGCTATGGTGCCCCCTGCTGGGATAACGAAGTATAAGCATCTCCGTAGACCACTAGACTTGTGTGAGCAGGGAGATTAGAGATTCAAGAACAGTGAGGGCTAGACAGACACATCTCAGGGGGTAAAGTCGCTAACTCTCAAGCCTGAAAGTTCAATCTCTAGGATCCCATCCTGGAAGGAGACCCAAAACTTGTCCTACACCCTCCACAGCTGTGCTGTGACACACTCACACCTGCACACAAGTACACAAACACGCAAAAGAAAAATAAGCAAAATATAATATTTATTAAAACACAAAGGGGCGACAATTAAAATGAGAAAAGAAAAACAATGCAAGAAACAAAGGGCAGGATCCCAACATAGTTGGTCTTCTGAAAAAATGAGAGCAAACCAGAAAAAAGGTTACAGCAAGGAAGGCTATGCCACCCATTCTAAGCTTTTGAGAACTACAAAGTACTATCAACTTTGTATGTAAGTACATGGGCTGAAAAGATGCCTCAGAGGTGAAGGGCACTTGTTACTCTTGCAGGGGGCCTGGGTTTGGTTCCCAGCACCCATATGGTGACCAACACCCATCTGTAAATCCTTTTCTAGCAGATTTGGCACATTTCTGACCTCCACAGCCACCAGGTACAAAGCTGGTGTACATACATGCATGCAGGCAAAATACCCACACATACAAAAAAAAATAAAGAAATAAGTTCTCGATGTTTCTTGTCGGGGTTGGGGATAGGGACTCAATATGTAGTCCTGGCTGTCCCAGAACTCACTATGTAGATCAGGTCGGCCTCAGACTCACAGAGATCCTCCTGCCTCTGTGTCTGGAGTGCTAAGCTTTAAAGGGAAGTGCCACCATGCCTGGTAATAAATAAATTTAAATATATTACTGCAATGACAAAGTGTGATATTTGTTGACTATCCAGAGTCTATGCAAAGTGGTGTTGATGCGCTGATGTGTGTTGTGCCTATCCAAAATGGTTCACTTTCACAATCCTAGCTGGGACAGCAGGCATGAGTTTTGGAATTTTAACACATGAAATTCAAGATAGCAATCTAAACAGAGGATTGGGTTCCAGGACCATCTTCACGAGTCTCCCAAGAGTTCGCAAATCCTCTATATGTTCAGATCCTCTACTAGAAGACTATTTTTTCAGATGTTCAAGACATTTAGTCTTCTCTCTCTCCCTTCACCCCAATTCAATACTTGACAACATGATAATGCAAACATCATAAATTGTACTTGACAACATGATAATGCAAACATCATAAATTGTACTTACACTAGCTAAGATAGCTATGACACACTGGGTGAGACAGCCATATGGGACCACTGTGGGAAAGCTGTCTGTTGCTGACTCAACTCACTGTTGCTGAATGGCACAGCTCTCTCTCTCCCTCGCTCTCTCTCTCTCTCTCTCTCTCTCTCTCTCTCTCTCTCTGTGTGTGTGTGTGTGTGTGTGTGTGTGTGTGTAAAATCATGAATTTACTTACATTGTTGAACTATTACCTATGGCAACAGGAAACCAGAAAACAATAATAATGGCGCACACCTTTAATCCTAGCACTCGGGAGGCAGAGACAGGGGACTCTGAGTTTGAAGCCAGTCTGGTCTACAAAGTGTGTTCTAGGACAGCCAAAGTTACAGAGAAGCCCTGTCTTGGGGGAACAGGCTAAAATGGTCCTTTATATGCTAGAAATAGAGCCCACAATCCCCCTCTTTTACTGGAGTAAAGGCTCATTTGGAAAAATACTAATAGCTTTAACCAAATGGATTTGTGTTGATTCAAAGCTAGCTGCCTGGAGTCTTTGTGAGTGTGGTTGAATGCTGCCCTACTAGAAAAAAAACAACAAACAAACAAACCTTGTAGCAATCTATCTGAAAGCAGTTAGGTTGATCTGTGCTTTGGAGAAAAATATTAAAAAAAAAATAAATGACACCTCTGTCCAATATCCTCGCCCACTGGAGGAGGGCTACCGCGTCTGACATTTGACGCTGCTCACTGCGGTCCCAGGGAAAGCACTGACTTTGCAGCAGATCCAGGTTCTGGTTGTCATGCTATCTGCATAAGGACAGCACAAAATGGGGACTCTCGTCTGCGGGAGCCCATTTGCGAAGTTCTAAGGCCTCCTGTGGTTTTGAGTTATTTGTCAAATCAAACTTCTGTTGGAAGAAGCAAAGGGGCTGGGACGGCTGGAGAGGCAGCAGCACTGGGCAGCACATCTAGGATTCATTATTTGAGGAAGGCAGATGCTCCTCATTGTAATCAGACATTTCTCTCCTGACCCTCTGCTCCCCGACCCTCTGCTCCCTGCCCCAGCAGCTGCTTCCAAATTACCACACAGAGACTTGGTGTTACTTATAAAAGTTCAGGCTTATTACTAGCTAACTCTTAACACTTAAATTAACCCATAATTCTTATCTATGTTTAGCCACGTGGTTTGGTACCTTCTCTCAATATGACATTCTCAACTAGCTTCTCTGCATTTGCCAGGGACTCCCTGACTCTGCCCTTCCTCTTCCCAGAATGCTCCTAGTTTGGTTCTCATGATCAGTCTCTTCCTGCCCAGCTATCAGCCAATCAGGTTTTTATTAGCAAATGAGAGTATTACATATTCATAGTGTAGAAAAGGATTGCTGCACGGCGCCTCCTGGCACTGAAATCCATCCCATTCTATAGTGTCTTATGTCACTGAACACAGCGCTGTTTGAGACCACAAAGCAGTCCACCCGCTCAGTATCAACACCCTTAATTCTTTCATTCAAGCAGTTTTGTTGCTGGTTTTGAGACAGGGATTCATGTAGCTCAGATTGGCCTTGAATTTACTAAGTAGCCAAAAGTCACCTAAAACTCCTGATCCTCCTGTCTCCACCTCCCCAGTGCTGGATTTGCAGGCCTGTGCTGCCACCCAGGGTTTATGGGGGTTCTGGAATCTAGGGCTTCTGGCAGCCTAGACAAACACTCTACTGCTTGAGTTTCATCCTCAGACCAAGGGCTAGTTTTAAGATGCTGGGTTAAATGGTGGACTTTTAGAATCATCGCCTTCCACTATTGGTTCTCTAAGAATCATGAATCTTTCCTCAGTAGCAATTTCATATATGTGTTTGCAGTTGTTGAATTAGCATTCGAATTCCCCATTAGACTGTGGGCTCCACAGAGGCAGATGTTAGTCCCATTGGAGTTG
This sequence comes from Dicrostonyx torquatus, assembly GCA_028555095.1. Lineage (NCBI taxonomy): Eukaryota > Metazoa > Chordata > Mammalia > Rodentia > Cricetidae > Dicrostonyx > Dicrostonyx torquatus. The sequence continues at coordinate 2,143,595 of JAQHUG010000243.1, forward strand.
ACTGTTGCATATTTGGCTCATGGCACACTGCCTGCCTGTCTGCCTTCCTTCCTGCCTTCTTTCCTTCCTTCCTTCCTTCCTGCCTGCCTTCCTTCCTTCCT
>JAQHUG010000243.1:2151503-2162287 GCA_028555095.1 Dicrostonyx torquatus
TGCATGTGTATGTGTGTGTACCCGTGCACCATGTAAGAGTATTATTGGCATCTAGCAAACGATACCCGAAAGAATGCTGAAAGGTCTTGGAAGCTGCTCAGATTCAAGGTCACTCTGACCTTTCCTGGCATCCCCTACCCAGCGCAGTGTGGGGAGTAACTTTCTGAAAACTCCCTTATCTGCATGATGAGCTAGGCCCAAATAAGAACACAATCACCTTCAGTATTCTTACTGAAACTTCATTACCCAGCAGAGACAAAGCTATCACATGGAGAAATCCTGACAGACAAGCACCACGTGCAGAGCCCAGGAAACCATTGTCCCAGGCCTCTGTCTGCTTTCCTGATCACATTTACCATACTTGAAACACAACATACTGCATTTGTAAAACTCCCCTCATGATCCATATTACCCTTTTTCTTGTTTATTTGGGTTTGTTTGTTTCTTTGAAATAGGGTATCACTATGTAGCTCTGGCTGGCCTTGAACCCACGAAGTCCACCTGCTTCTGCCTCCTGGGTGCTGTGGTTAAAGGTGTGTGCCATCATGCCCAGCTTCCATTTGACCTTTCTTTTTTTTTCTTTATTTTTATTTAAACTTTCTTTTCTCATTTTACATACCAACCCCAGTTCCCTCAACATTCCCCCACATCTCACCCCTCATCCACTTGTCAGAGAGGGTAAGGCTTCCCATGGGGAGTCAACCAAGTCTAGCACTTTGCTTTGAGGCAGGACCAAGGCTCTCCCCACTATATCTGGGCTGTGCAAGGTATCCCTCCAAAGGGAATGGGTTCCAAAAAGTCAGAACAAACAGTAGGGATAAATCCTGGTCTCACTGCCAGTGGCCCCAGTCTGTCCCAGCCATACAACTGTCACCCACATTCAGAGGGCCGGTTCCCTTGCTGCATCTGACCTTTCTTTAATCTCACAGCGTCTGTCTGATTCCTGGGTGCTGTCAAACTGCCCCCAGGCGCATTATAAATTTGTGGTCTTTCCTACCTACACTGTCTACCATTACTTCCTTCTCGGAAATCCTCCCAAGGGTCGAGGGTTATCTTGCTCATCCCTGCAAGAGTCTTTGTTCAGCATCACGACACATGGTTGTGGGCCATCATGTGGTACTGGGGACCGAAACTGGATCCTCTGGAAGAGCAACACGTCCTATTAACTCTGGAACCAACTCTCCAGCCCCCTAACAAATAAAATAAGTATAAATAAAACTACAGAGGGAAGCACTGTGTTTAGACATAGAAGAGGGAAGAACTCGTGAGTTCCTACACATACCTAACTGAGGAATTATTGGAAATTGATGGTCCTGAGGGAGGGAAAATGAGTTTTCTTTAAGGGCGTGCCCCCTTAGCATCCAGTGGATGCCCACGTGACCATGAGTACATGAGCAGCACAAATTAGGCTCAATGGGTCATTTTATTTACTTACTTATTTTTGTTGTTTGTTTGTTTGTTTGTTTTGAGCAAGGCTTCTCTGGAACTTGGTCTGTAGAGACCAGGCTGGTCTCGAACTCACAGATTCACCTGCCTGTCTCCCCTGGAATTAAAGACACGTGCCACTATGACAGGCCACTTGAGGAACTCATTAAGAAAAAGTTAAAGGGGGGCATGATGCTGGGAGTGGGTAGGGAGGGTAGGTGTGTCTGAGAAGAGCTGGGAGGAGTGGAGGTGAAGTGAACAAATGTATTTATAAAATTCTCAAAAAATTAACAAACTATTATATATCTTTAAAACCTTCAGTGATAGATAGCCAAATTATAGAAGCAACCGAAACATTCATTGCCTGGTTGGAGAAAGTGTGGCCCATGTGAGTGTACAATGAGCTGTACTCAGCCAGAGAGAGGATGGAGAGCGGGCTGGCAGAGGGCTCAGAGCGCGCTCTCGTGCAAGCATGAAGTCCTAAATTTGAATCCCCGATATCTACGTAAAAAGCTGGGCATGGCATTGTCCACTTGTAACCCCAGTGTTGGGGTTCACTGACACCCCCAGGGCTGTCACTGACAGTGCCTGGGCAGGAAGAACGTCAGTCTGGCTAACCAGGTTAGCCAAACATGAGCTTCAGTTTCTGTGAGAGATCCTGTCTCAAAGAGATAAGGAAGTTAGTCACGCTGACAAAGCTTTGAATTCCAGTATTCCTGAGGCAGAGGCAGGTAGATGCTGTGAATTCAAGGCCAGCCTGGGCTACGCAGGGAAATCCTGTCTCAAAAAGTCCCATAGTGTGGAATGTCATAGAGAAGACTCCCAACATTTCCCTCTACATGTGATAGAGGAATACTCCACATGTACACATGTGTTTTCCCACTCACACAGACATGGACAATTTTTATTTTGACACCGTTTCTCTGGGTAGCCCTGGCCTGGCTGTCCTGGAACTCAATCTATAGACCAAGCTGGCCTCAAATTCATAGAGATTCATCTGTCTCTGTCTCCTGAGTGCTGGGATTAAAGACATGCGCCACCACCGCCCAGCAGGAAAGAAAAAGTCTAAAAGAAGAAAATTCTAATGTGTGTCACAACTTAAAACTGAAAGACATGAAGGGGTACAAGAAGCCAAATAGTCTGTGGTTGTACTTAGATACACAGAAAAAATAAATTTATAGGAAATAGAATGAACGGCGCCTGAGCAGGAAGAACATCAGTCTGTTCTCAGCTGAGGAAAATAAAAAGGCTCAGGAAACGGATGGCGGTGACGCTAACACCACATCGTGAATGCACTTCAGTGTCACAGAACAGCACACCTTACAGTGACTACACAGCACATTTTCTGCTATGCATATTTTTATCACAATCAAAAACAAAACAAGCAACAAGCCCCCTCTCCACTGGCAGGAAAAAGCTGGGTTGCCAGGCTGAGAGAAAAAGTGACGGGCATTTCCGGAAAGTGACGTGGCAATGCGTGGCGAGAGGATTTTAAAGTTTATGCGTTTGGTTTTTCTGCCTGTGTATGTCTGTGCTGTGCCTGTGACTTGTATGTTTGGCAGGTGTATGTGTGCATACATGTGTAGGCTTGAAGCTGCCAGATGACATCATCCTTGATCTCTCTCCACTTTATGTAGGAGCAGTGTTGTTGCAGGTGTGTTCGTCCCGTGTCTGTCCCTCCGTCAGTCCGTCCCATCCAGTGCCCCCCCCCACCGCATCCTTGTCTCGGATCAGCAAGACTACCTATCCAATGGGTTTCCTGGGCAAGACACCCGTGGAAACCGATTCTCACTTGGCAAGGACCAGTAGTCCACTGGACAGTGTAGGAGTCTGTTAAATTCGTGTAGCTTGCGGGCTCTTTTCTCTCTCATTATATTGCTGATTTGTTGGGCGGTTTTTAGTTTTATTTTGTCAGTCACATGTACAACTAGCTGCAATTTTCTCTGAAAATTCTGGGTTTTGCTTTGTTTTTTAAATATTTTTCCCTAAGATTCAAAGGGAGCTAAAGCTTTTCAAATCTCTTATCTGAAATTACTCACTACAAGGCCTGCATCCGGGAACTTTTCTGGTTCGATAGAGATGTTAGGCACATCTGAGAACACAACGCTTGGAACATTAACCCTGTCTCCCAGTCTGGAAAGGGGAATAAGGCATGTAGACACAGATAGGGAAAAGCCTCAGGAACACAGGTACTGCCACCTGTTGAGAGGAAGTCCCCCGGACACCAAGCATGCAGAATCAATGACAGGATGCAGTACGATCCAGTGGAAAAAATACAGTGTTATATATGGGATGGAAAAGGAGTGCCTGCCTTTTAGAGAGAGATTGAGACGTGGGACCCTCTTGTAAAAAAGAAAACTGTATAAAAACATATCTTACAAACATAAAAAAATAGTTTAGGCTTAAATATTGTTGTCCTTAGAGCATTATGTCCATGTCTATTACTTTTTAACTTTGTAACCGCAAGTAGCTGCCAGCTGAAATACGTGCTGCCAGAGCCGGGTGTGTCTGACTAATATTTAGTTAAACCTGCAAAAATGCTGAACTCTTCGTCTAGAATAAGGTTATATAGGGGATGGGAAAGTGTATTTGGGGAAACAAAGAGAAACAATGGGGGCTTTTATAATGATTATGATGTATTTCTTTAATAGTATGTATTTCTTAAAAGTAAAAAATAAGAGACAATAATAAAACTATTCATGTCTGCCAAAAAAAACAAAACAAAAAAAACTCTGTTAAGATATAAATACAGATGGCTTGAGCTATTCAGGGCCACTTGGGTGCAGTCCACCTGGTAGTCAGAATTTTTCCTTGCGGCTGACATCCCTTCCCCGTCTCAGGACCTGAACCCCAGCTGAGGCTGGGCCCCAGCAGAGTCTCCTCTGAACCTGAGACTTGCTGATTCCAGTCTCGTTATCCACCTTGCCCTGGGGATCTCCTGCCTCTGCTTCCCATGTGCTGGGATTTCAGACAGCCCCAAGCCCACCCAGCATTCTCCATGGTGCTGGTGATTCAAATTTCAGGGCTCACTCTTGTGCACTAAGTGCTTTGTCCACTAAGCCACCTCTGCCCCAATGTTTTCATCTTTTGACTGATTAATCGTTTATCTCGGTCTATATCCAAAATATGTATAACAGACAACATCCAGAGAATTACACACAAGAATACCACCAAGGGAAACTGTCCACAAATCTATAACAGGGAGCTATAAAATTATGCAGAGCCATCTAGATTGGTACACCGTAATTATAGTATACATTTTTCTGGAGAACAAGAGCATGCACCATTAAGTGATACAAGGGAAATCTCTATTTTACAAACATTTTGCAAATCTCCCTAACTATTAAGTGGCAAAATGTACATCTATATTTTCAACAATTGCTGAATTATAAGAGTTGAGATAATCTGAATACATTTCACAAGGCTTTCTTACTGAAGCAAAGCCTCAGAGCCACAATATACTAATGACCAATTTTTGTCTTAACTTACTGAAAATTTTGTTGAGAATGTTAAAAATGTTAAGGTGTAAGCCAGACTGGCAGTGGTGGCGGTAGCAAAGAGATACATGCAGTCCACTGGCAGCCTGAGGGACCACTCGGACAGTACTGCATCCTTGAAATCTGCAGAAAAGATTTCAGGGCAGTTCCGGGTGGCAAGAGTTGTCAGATCGATTAAACACAGGTAAAAGGGCTGGAGATACCACTCAGTCGGCAGAGCACTTGCCTGGCACACAAGGTGTTGGTTTCAATTCTAAGCATTGCTGGAAGAGGATGGGATGGCACATCTGTAACCCCAAGCACTTGGAAGGTGAAGGCGGGAGTACCAGAAATCAAGGTCACCCAGTAAGATAGAGAACAGCCTGGGATACAGAAGACCTCATCTCAAACAAACAAACGTGAATAAAAGGACCAGGAGATAATAAATGCAGGCCAGTGAGGTGATCACCGGGTTACCATGCCTACTGCCAAGGCTGACAACTTCAGTGCCATTCCCAGAACCCACAAGGTGGAATGAGAGGACTGATTCCTGCGAGAACACACGCGCGCGCGTGCGCACGCACACACACACGCACACACGCACACACACACACACACACAGACACACACACACACAGGTGAAAGTGTTAAGAGTGAAAGTTTTAAAGAGAGTGTACACATTAATCCGAGGCAAGCGCCAGAAAGAGCAGGAGGAAGAGGCAATAGCACACTCCCAGGGCATGGGCCAGGCTGCTAAACACATTTGTACCTTAAGTGCTTGGTTGCTTGGTTTTGGTTTTTTGAGACAGGGTTTCTCTGTGTAGCCCTGACTGTCCTGAAACCCCTCTGTAGAGCAGCTGGCCTCAATCTCAGAGACACACCCGCCTCTGTCTGACAGGGGCTGGGATTAAAGGCGTGCACCACCAAGTGTTTTAACGGAAGGTAGTTACCCACATGATTTTGTGGCTTGTGAGAAGTTCCACTGCTCAGAAGATGCTGTCCACAGCTGAATTCAAAGTAAAGCAAAACTTGAAAACCACGTGCAGAAACATGATTTACTTATTTCTTCTCTTTTTAAATGAAACTGTAGGGTGGTATTGTGAGGTGAATTGCTCAGGGTTAGGGCTGGGAGAAGAATGCTGTGACAGGTTCAAAGGTCACAGACAGCCTGGCTCTGCATAAGCAGAATCCATTCATTACTGTAAACACTCCGTGTGAGATTCTCCAGGAGATCTTAATTTTGTTAAAATGATTGACTCTATGCAGCCATTGGGAAGCACAAACTATTACAGGTCCTAGAGTGAGGGAATTTGTTCCCTTCTTTAAATTTTCCCTGCCCTTCTATCGCGTCTCAAGGTCGGAACAGGGCAGGCAGAGGCTGCAGGATTGCAAACTGAAGTTCTGGGACTCTGGGACTCTGTGTCGGGAAACAGGGAGAACTGGGTGACCACTGAGGGATGTACTCAAGTTCCCACGTGGTTATGAGTCCTGGTTTTTACACAGGTGACCCCAGTTTGGCTTCCAGTGTAGGAACACAAGGTCTCTGACTCTAGAGTGGGGACACTCAGGAGGCAGAAGCAGAAGGATCTCCATGAGTTGCAGGCTAGTCTGATCTACACAGAGAGACTGTCTCAAAATAAAAACAAGAACAAAACCCAAAAAACTTAACAAGAGAGCTGGGTGTGGTAGTTCACATCTTTAATCCCAACACTCCAGAGGCAGAGATTTCCGTGAGTTTGAGGCCAGCCTGGTCTACATTGTGAGTTCTAGGACAGCCAGGGCTGTTACACTGAGAAACCCTGTCTCGAAACTGCCGCACCCCCAAAAAAAATCCACACCTTCAGAATCCTCTCTATTTGTTTTAAATATTTATTTATTTATTTATTATGTATACAATATTCTGTCTGTGTGTATGTCTGCAGGCCAAATATTCTGTCTGTGTGTATGTCTGCAGGCCAGAAGAGGGCACCAGACCTCATTACAGATGGTTGTGAGCCACCATGTGGTTGCCGGGAATTGAACTCAGGACCTCTGGAAGAGCAGGCAATGCTCTTAACCTCTGAGCTATCTCTCCAGCCCAATCCTCTCTATTTGTGAGAGTAGAAATGTAGTGTGCTCTTCATAGAGGAAGTGAAATTTACAACTGTCTGTCCAGCTACCCTCGATCATATTGGTCCTTAATGGCATGGCGTGCCTTTTAGATAAGTGCACAGTTTTTCCTGTTGCTGTTGGCAGCAGGAGACAGAGCCCTGCACGGCAGCTGTGTGTAGCCTGAGGAGTTCTATTCTGGTAGAGCTAGATTTACACTGCAGACAAGAGTTTCAAGACGGGTCAGTAGGAAGCAGAGTTGGGGCACTTTAAAGTGTTACAATAAAAGGGAAACTAAATATCTTAATTGCTGCACATATGATTTTTGTGGTGTTTTGAAGTTACATTGCTTAATGGATGTAATTTACAGCCATGTCCAAATATTATTCAAAGTTTTAAATTTATGTATGAGCCAGGTGTTGAAGCCTGTAATCCCAGACAGAGGCAGGCAGATCTCTGGGAGTTCGAGGCCAGTTTAGTCTACAAAGCAAGTTCCAGAACAGTCAGGGTTAAACAGAGAAACTCTGTCTCTTTTTCTCCAGGAAAAAGAAAGATGTGTGTGTGTGTATAAATTGGACTTGGGAGTGCTATACACCTATAATTCCAGCTCTGGGAAGGCTAAGGCAGGAAAAGGGTCATTGTGAGTTCTGTCTAATCTAGGCTATATAGCAAGACCTGTTTGAAAAAACAAAACAAAGGGGTCAAAGAGATGGCTCAGCAGTTAAGAGCACTTACTGCTCTTGCAGAGGACCTGGTTCAATTCTCAGAACCAACATGGTGGCTTGCAACCATCTCTAACTACAATTCTGGGGGGGGTGTCTCACGCCCTCATGTGGCCTCTGTGGGTACAGCATGCACATGGTGCACAGGCATACACAAAATGAAAATAGATAAACCTTTAAAAAGGAAAACAAAGGGAAAAATTTGAGGAAAACCTAGGTAAAAAAAAGTATAAACTGTTTACCTATTCTTAAAACATCCTCTTTTGATTGCCGGGCGGTGGTGGCACACGCCTTTAATCCCAGCACTCGGGAGGCAGAGGCAGGCGGATCTTTGTGAGTTCCAGACCGGCCTGGTCTACAAGAGCTAGTTCCAGGACAGGCTCCAAAGCCACAGAGAAACCCTGTCTCGAAAAACCAAAAAAAAATTCTCTTTTGTAAATGAAATTGAATGATGGTTTATGAGGGCCACTGTCCAGGTTTACTTCAAGAGAGGTGTGCCAATGAGGTTAAACTCAAAGGCCACACATCTTTTGCCTTGATGCTGTCTTAATGCGCTTGCTTGGATACCTCGTAGAAAAAGATAAGGATTGTGTCCATGTAGGCAATACGCCCTATTCTTTCTTTCTTCCCCCAGCTGTGTCAAAATTCCTGACTCTCAATCAGCAAGAAACACAAGCCATCCCTGGGGTCAAGGACTTTCCTTACCCTTTAATTTCCCTCTGTCTACCCGCCGTACTCTGGCCTGAGATGAATCCCAGGGGACACATCATTGTGGCGCACCATTCACTCATGATGGTCACCTAAGGAGGTCAGGTTATGGTTTTACTTGGAAGGCATGCATCCCCAAACTCCCCTCATGCCGTCACCTCAAGACAGCTGGAGAAGACATTTTTGGCAACCTCAGAATCCTCACGTGGGATTGATAAGGCAGACTGTGTGGAACAAGAAGGTAACATTTAACTTGGCTTTTTCTTCTCCATCCAGGTGTCTCATGGCAAAAAAAAAAAAAACCAGTCACTATAGTCACAGGGATGAAGTCTATAATTGAACTCAGAGATGAAGGACTTCCCTAAACAAAGCTATCTGCTCATGGCCATTGTTGAGGGCCCAACCTCCAGCTGAAAAAGCAATGCTACGCCACTAACATAGGCCACACCTGGGGACAAGAGGGCAGGAACTTGAGTTTCTTGAAAGCAGAGAGACACTGCTGAGGCCTTTCTACCATAGAGTCAGGAATTTCGACACAGCTGGGGAAGAAAGAAAGAATAGGGCGTATTGCCTACATGGACACAATCCTTATCTTTTTTACGAGGTATCTCAAGCAAGAAATTTCACATTTCTGCTGTGCAGAGCCCTCGGTACCAGCAGAGTCTCCCGACTCCATCTGTGGGCTTTAAGAAGGTCTACTTAATAGCACAGTGTTCCACACAAAATATTACGTTTGGAAACAATTTTCTAGAAAAAAAAAGAGCAATTTCTCATATTAATGGAACTTACTAATCTCACTACATAAATCATCAGTCAAAAACAACTGGCCTAACAGAATGGAGGAATGGCTTCCTGAATACGCAGTATGGCACCAGCATCTGTGGTGGAGGAGGTGGCTCACTGTGTGGAGCTCTCTTTCCACCATGAACATAAAACATGAGACAGCCCTAGTGACAGAAACCAGGATGGCCACTCTCATATCAGCAACCATCTTTCCAAGATTTTGTGTCTCCTTCCTGGACTATACTAAGGACTTAGTTCTCTTAGGACTGGAGAGATGGCACAGTAGTGAAGACCATTTAATGTTCTTCCAGAGAACCTGGGTTCAATTCCCAGCATCCACATGGCAGCTCACAATTGTCTATAACTCCAATTCCAGGGAATCCAACACCCTCATTGTATGGGAAGTCCTTCTTTATGTGTGTTGCTTTTATTGGTCAATGAATAAGGAAGCTGCTTTGGATTGCAGCAGGGCAGAATAGGGCTAGGTGGGGAAAACTAAACTGAATGCTGGGAGAAAGAAGGCCGAGTCAGGGAATCCATGTAGTTGCCAAAGGAGACAGATGTTCGGGAACTTTACCGGTAAACCACAAGCCTTGTGGTAAACTATGAAATAATAGAAATGGGTTAACTTAAGATGTAAGAGTTATTTAATAAGAATCTTAAGCTAATAAGCCAAGCAATGTTGCAATTAATATAGTTTCAGTGTAATTATTTCGGGTCTGGGCAGCTGGGAATGAACAAGCAGTCTTGGACTACAGAATTGGTGCCAACATGGGCAACTACATCCATGAGAGAACTTAAAAAGGAATTCTAGACACACACACAAAAACAGAGTTTAACTCAGCTTCTTGGTAACCACATTTTTTTGGTTTTTTTTTTTTGTTTGTTTTTGTTTTGTTTTTTTTCTGGATGGGCTCTATTTGCTGGCAGTGAGCAGGGGTGCCACAGTTTCTTTGAAAGAAGGCTTACTGACTCAGCATAAGAAACAACAGTTTCCTGGTTCATGCTGACAGCATGAATTCTGGCTTTTCCAGGAGGTCAAACACTTGAATGGGGTTTGTGGGCAGTGTGCCACAAGTTACTTGGTAGCAGCATAGGACACCTGCTTTTCAGAGTTGAGGTGGTGAGCACAGTTCCCACCCAGTGGCCCCAGAGCTGGCGGTAAGTTACCTCTGTCATATTGAAAGTCTGAGAGAGGCAAAGCCAGCATCCAGGCTTGTCGCAACCATACTGCTTACCATTTAAAAGTGCTTCTGGTCAGAAAATTACTACAGACATGCAATAAAGACAAATTCAGATGGAAAAGTCCTCTAGATGGGTCACAGTGTGATTAAAAAAATGTATGTAGGCTTGGGAGAGAGAATAAAAAGAGTATAGAGAGTTATAAGCCAGGTGGTGGTGGCACACGACTTTAAACCCAGCACTCGGGAGGCAGAGACAGGCAGATCTCTGTGAGTTCGAGACCAGCCTGGTCTACAAGAGCTAGTTCCAGGACTGGCTCCAAAGCTGCAGAGAAACCCCGTCTTGAAAAACCAAAAACAAAAAACAACAAAGAGAGTTATAAAAAGAAGTAAATCTTTTT
>JAQHUG010000243.1:2219861-2300303 GCA_028555095.1 Dicrostonyx torquatus
CGACTGGCTCACTTCCTTTCTTCTCCTCAGAACTTCTGTCTACTCTGCCCACCTAAGGGCTGACCTATCTTATAAGCCAGGCAGCTTCTTTATTCAACCAATAAGAGTAATACAAAATACAGGAGAACACTCCCACATCATTGATCTTTCAGGTTTTATCTGAAAAATAAATTTGTAAAGCATCTTTACTTTTACTGGTCAGAAGTGGCTCTCTTGGAAATGACCATTTTCAATCAGTACTGGTTTGGTTTCTTGAAGAGTTTTAGAGATTAATGCTAATTGAAGGCTCTTAGGAAGTGAGTTTCACATTTTGGCACATTTTGAAGACACAGGATCCGCTGATGTTGCCTCGACACTGAACTATATTTGGGGAGTTGACGTACAGAGGGTCTCTTGAATTAGGGCTCAGAATACCTAGGGGATTTCCTGATGAGGACCAGGGTCAGACATCATGACAGGTGTTATCTCTTCTAACTTTGGAACTGGAAGCAGCTTGGGGCCATTGCACACTCACCCGACAGGAATGCTAAGAAACTGTCAGGCGACATCCAATGTGAAGACCCAGAAATCTGTTCTTCTACCACTTCTCATAGCTTATCAGTGTAACAAAAAGGGATTAATGCATTCTGATAAGGGCTTCTGTTTTTAAGCATTTAATAATGAATTAAAAAAAAAGAAAAGAGACCTTACTGCCAAGCTTTATGGTAGAATAATTAAAAGTAACTATTATGCTCATTAATGTCTTAATTATTCTATTACTAAGGAGTTAAATTACTGTGATGGAAATAAAGATATTTTAGAATGAAAGACATTTTAGTTCCCGTTAAGTATCTCGAAGTAACCCTTGGGCTTTAGAAGTTGGTATTCATTAAAAAATGGAAACACATTTAAGTAATGAAAATATGAATATGCCTTAAGGTGGAAAATATATGGACACACTGACCCCCCCCCACAGGGCATATAAACTGAGAAACTTTTCATTTGAATGATGAAAAAATGCAATGCAATTTTGCACATTTCAATCACTAAGACTGATAAGTTTTGAAAAAAATATCAAGCTATGAGCTTAACATGATGGATATATAATATATATATACATATATATATATATATTATATATCCTACAATACCTATGGAATAGAAAGTTAGTCCCAGAAGTTATTGAGGGACTATCAAAATGAAAGTCAAAAGGCACACTCGGTCTGTTAATGAACTGATGCTGTAGCATCTCATTTTAGAAACTGTATTTAAGCATTATAGTTTAGATGTTACTCAAAAAAAAATTGTAAGTCTTTAATGCAAACTACACTTTCCCACCTAGAGTGGATGCTCTTGGTAGAATGCTTGCTCGGCATGCATCAAGCTCCGAGCTTCATTCCCAGAGCCATATAAACCCGGATGTGGCGGCACAGCATACCAGTGATCCTAGTGTTTGGGGAGGTTGGGTGGAAGCAAGACCATCAGGAATTTCTGGTCATCTTTTTATGGCAAGTTTAGTCAGTCCGGGCTATACTGACTGTGCCTCAAAAATAATGTCAAACAAAAAAGACCCTTAAAAGTTCTCAGTGCTTTCCCGCTACAAGTGAAAATTTTAAATTGGGACAAAGTTTTTTTTTTCCATTTTAGGCCACAATATATTTTCTAAAAATAGCACAATTATAGGAACATTTAAATATTAATAACTTACATTTTCAGTAACTTGTTGGATTCTTACCATCTGGCCTGTCTTGGCCCCATTCCCAAGACTGACTACACCTTTAAACCCAACGTAATTTACCACTTTTCTTCCTCCAGCATGATCTCAAGACTGAAGTTTTAAAAATGTAATAGATGCCACATGCTATTGTATGCTAGTAAAATAAAACTGTGGTGTCCCCAAAGGACGTTAAGCACCAGATTCTAAAACCCAATCGGACTGCTCATTTCCCGTCATGCAACTTTGGAGGACAGCAATTTGCGTTTGAAGCCTCCAGCTCAGCTCGGATTCCACGCAGCGAGTCACGGAACTTAAAAAAAAATTTTTTTTTTGTACTAACAGCGACAGCCCTTTGTGTGGCGGTGCGCAGCTGCGGTGACCAGGAAAACAGACGTGCCTTAGGCAAAGGCAAATCTTGTCACAGACCGTGAGCTGTCCCAATTTCTAAAGGGAATCAGCTGTCGGCGCTCGACTCAGGGTCAAAATGGGTCGGCCTCAGGCTGGGGTCCTAGAGCCTCCGCCTCTTAGCCGGCTTTTCCGCCCAAGGCGTTAAGCCACCTCTAAGGAAACACGGGGAGGGAAGGCTGGGTTGGCGTGCAGACAGGTGCGCCACTGCTTGGAATACACAAAGGGCCGGTGGCACCGCCACTGTGTCCCTGGCAACTCCACGCACGCGCCTCTTTCCGCCCGCCCGGCCGCGCTCAGGGCGGGAGACCGGCCGGGAGGGCGGGGCGGCGAGCGCAGGTCGCCCTCGTTGGCGACAGACACCCTCGGGCCTGATCGCGGACACGGCCTGGGAAGCGCGAAGTCGGCTGTAGGGATGGCGCCAGCGCAGTTGTCGGGATTTGTAGTCCGTGAGCCTGTGGGGCCACTCCCCTCCGGGTAGGCCGGTCCAGGCGTCCCCGCCCTCTGCACGCCCACTTCCTGCCGCTGCTCAAACTACCACTCCCGTCATCCTCTGCGCTGCGGGCTGAAAGCGAAAACAAATTCTAGGTTGCGAGGTTGCTGCCCTCCGCCAGGCGCCCCTTCCCGCTCCCCGCCCCTCAGGCGCCCTCCCGCGAGGTGGGGAAGCGAGAGGCCGCGGCTTTCTCTCCGGCTTTCCTCGGCTCTCGGCGTGGGACGCGCGCCGGCGGGAGACGTAGGCCTTGCTGAACCTCTGCCGGCCCGGTCGCGCGCGCCGGCGGGGCTCTCTGCCTCGCCACACACCAGTAGGGACCCGGAAACTTGTGGGGGCGGCGACCCCCGGGCGGCCCGCGGGCGCGTGTCCCTCCGCCGAGGCGGCCGCGTGCGGATGGCCATGTACTAGGCTGGGCTCCCTATGCGCCCGGAGAGCGCGGGCCGCCGCCTCGGGCCGCCGCTTCCTGCCGCCGCTCGACTTGTCCACGCCGGCGCCAGAGCCCGAGCCTCAGCCCGCTCCAGGCCGGGGCGTCGAGCCGCCGGCGGCGCGGCCATGTGGGGCTAGTCCGCGCCGCGCACCCCGCAGCGGACCGGTAATATGGAGGCAGCCGTCGGCGCGCCCGACGACGGGGACCAGGGCGGCGTGGGGCCGCTCGAGGATGCGACGCCCATGGACGCCTATTTGCGCAAACTGGGCTTGTATCGGAAATTGGTCGCCAAGGACGGGTCGTGCTTGTTCCGGGCTGTGGCCGAGCAGGTAAAAGGACGGGACCCGACGGGGACGGGCTCGGGACTGGGTGCGACACGCCACCCGCAGCTGCCTGGCCGCCCACGGCGGGGCCGCGCGTGGCTCGCTGTCGTCACAGCGGCCCATTGTAACGTCGGCACGGGACAGGGTTGAGGACATCTCGGGCGGCCTGCTCGCAGCGTGCTGCCGGGAGCCGGCGACGTGCGCCTTCCGAGTTCACCTGCGCCCAGCTTTTAGCAGCCCCTCGCTCGCACCGGCTAAGCGCATGCTTACTAGGGGAGCTGCACCCCGTGTTACCGGTGGACCACATTTTTTTCTGCTGCTGGACTTTGGAATGTGTCTTCCCGGTGTCACGCAAAGCAGGAGGCCAACTTGGAAGTTTTAAGGAAAGCAACCCCTCTGTATAGGGTCCTCTCGGACTGTTTGAGTAGGGCCCACGCTGTATTATGTGGGAATCAGGGACAGTGTACTAAAGAATACACTCTTCTGCAACTCTTTTACTAATACTACGATATTAACTGGAGACTCTCTGTCTAGGCACATCTTCCTTCCCCTCTCCCCTCCGTTAGTGGTTAAGATGATTCCAAAATAGGCCCATTTATGAAAGAGAAGTGAGGTAGAACCCCTGCGAGTGGGAGGAGTTCCAGGGAAGAACACTCAGGATTTTTTCTGTTGCTTTGAGAGAGTTCTTTTCTCCGTGTTATGTAACCATATTGTAGGTGTGGGGTCACCAGAACCCATGCTGCCTTTGAAACTACTGCTGAAGCAGCTGGATCAGAAGCCTTCCTCAGCGCACACTGCTGTGTGTCCTACATTTCACACTTGCTTCCTTTGCCTTACACTGGAGTTTTTATGATTTAGCTTCGTTTTTCCGTCTTGTGTGTGTGTGTGTTAACTAGCTTTTAAGGTTTCTATTTTAAAATCACCAGGCCATATATTTTTCAGAGATTTGTAAGTACAGCACATTTTAAAACAAGAGAGACCCCTTGCATACTGGTCATAGTGGTATAAGCCTTCAGTCCCTGCAGAGGCAGGCAAATCTGTTTGAGGTCAGCCTGGTCTACAGAGTAAGTTCTGGGACAGCCAGGGCTACACTGAGAAACCCTGTCTCAGGAACACAAAATCAGAGACCCTTGCTTTGTGTTACAGGTATATTCATTGAAACATTCTCTGTATTACTTCCCAAACCAACCTACCATTTTCAGTTAAGACAATCTCTTATTTTCAGGACATTAGGAAGCTCCAGTGTGGTGGGTGTATAAACATTTGTGAATTTTCCAGATGGAGAAGATTCTGCTTCCGTGTCTCATTCTTTTTGGACTCCTTAACACCACTGGAAGCAGAAACGGCCCAATGACGTCTGTTTATATAGTGTTCACTTTAGCAAGTTCCTGTAGGAAGGTAGAGGCTAACGCTTGAAGTTGGAAGTTGAGTTATCCAGGTCCTAGTTAAGTTGAAGCGAGAGGGTGTGTTTCTGTCCATGAGTTACGGCACCGATCCTTGGGGATG
This sequence comes from Dicrostonyx torquatus, assembly GCA_028555095.1. NCBI lineage: Eukaryota > Metazoa > Chordata > Mammalia > Rodentia > Cricetidae > Dicrostonyx > Dicrostonyx torquatus. Next base: position 2,224,712 of record JAQHUG010000243.1, read on the forward strand.
GGATAGAAGCTTGTGAGAGACTCACAGCACGAGCTAGTTGCACTGTGGACTCACTGATAGAGGGAAGCCCCGTTTCTTTGTCATGGGATTTAGGTTAGTCACAAGGAACTACCCTTTACAAATTTGGGGACTTATTTTGAGTATATTGAGCCTAGTTTTGGGGAGGCACAAATTTGGTAATGTGGAGTAAATAATGGTGAGAAAAAGAATATATCGTCAACCTTTGCTGCCTTTTTACAGTAGAAGGGATTTGTTTTTGGGGAAATTTATTTTTTGGTAAAAATTACAATAAATTTTTTTAAAGAGTCAATAAGCTAAAATAGTCTTAAAAGGGGGGGGGAATGATAGTTCCTGGGAGTTGTGGTTCCTCTTCAGATTACCCGATTTAGATAGGCTCTTGCCTTTTTTTTTTTTTTTTTTAATACACTTGTGGATTTGGGCCTGCAGGAAGCCTGACCTGAATCAATCCTAGCCATGGAGCTAAAAATAGGGCACTCTTAGAGGACTTGCTAAAACAGTGTCTCAGCCTTTCCCAGGGTTATCACTACCTTGTCTCAGAGCCTCTACCTTTAGCCTATTTTCATGAAGCAACATATCAGACCATTAGAATTTTGAGTGTTCAGGGCCTTGAAGTAATTGACCATTTGAAGAGTTGTCATTTTATTGGCTGAGTAAATTAATACTATCCTACACTTATGGTTGCTGATGAGAGTTTTGCTTCTGAGCAACAGGTTCAGATTGATGCCGTGTTCTGAAACCTTTGTTAAAAGGAGAAAAAAAAATAGATATTCCTGATATTGTTACTGATGGGAAACAAGCTGTAGCAGCTTCTGTCTGCCACCTGTTGTAGGTGAATGGCTTTAACACAGGAGGCGCTTTGCTGATGGCAGGAAAGCCCTATCAGATGACATTGTGGCTCACTCATATTAATAATACTTGATTCATAACAGTGTCTCATGTAGCTTCTAGGAAAGATGTTGCCAAATGTAATTTATTGAAATGGCAAACAGTTGGTGATTTTAAGAATATGTGGATGATCCTTGAGATGAAGGAAGCTTAGCCTATCTGTATAAGGCTACTTTTTCATAACGTCCCAAAACAGTAAGGTTAGACTAACTACCAGGTGGTAAATTAAAAAGCTAACCTCGAGTACATCTTCAGTCTCTTGACGTATTAGAGCATACTGGTTATCAGGGGACATTGCATCTCTGGTCCTTGTATAAATGAGCCCTGACTGTTATCGAAGAGGGGTGTAAAATGTGCAACTGGGGCCTCTCTTGAATTTTCCCTTTTACCATTAGGATGACTCAGTTGGAGATGTACGTAACCCTTAAAACTGCAAGAAGTCTTGACAGTTTGAGGTTATGTGTTATTTCATGTGTGTATGGGTGGTGATATGGGATGTGTGAACTTTTGGAGTACTGGGAATACCTTCATTTGAGATATGTATTAATAGAAAGTAATTTTACTTTATTCTCTTTAATCATGGTGAAAGTATTGGGAATTAGCATATGATAAGAAATTTAGTATGTTTCATTTCAGAGCTCAAATTTTGATAAAAGATAAAATTCCAGTGAATTTTTTTTCTTTTGTTGTTGAACTGATTATTTAGGGAGGCAACAGGTGAAAGATCTGAACTACTTTTTGGTTGGTACTTTGATTTTATTTGTGTTTACTTGTTAATTTTTTGTATGTTTGAGCATAAAAGTCAAACAGTTGTGGGAGTTGCTTCTCTTTCCACCAGGTCCTGGGGCCCAAATTCAGCAAAGCTTTTTTTAACAGCTGATCCATCTTGCTAGCCCTAGATACAGATTTAGATTTAAGAACAAATCTACAACCTCTTAGGATGACATTCAGTTTAGCATGGCTGCCCATTGGGTATTTTTGAATTTTGTAAGCTTGATAAACAAAGTTACACATAATAATTCTGAAACCATAGTAGCCTTACTGTTACTGATGAGAACTTTTTTCCTTGTGGTATTGGGGATTGAACTAGGACTTTGTATGTGCTGGGCTATATACCATTGAGTGATAGATATCCTTGTCAGTCCGTTCATCTGTCCTTCCTTCTTTCTTCCTCTCTCTTTCTCCCCACCCTGTTCTTTTTCTCCCTTTTTGGTCTCTTGAGATAGGGATTCTGTGCATAGCCCTGGCTGTCCTGGAATTCTTCTGTAGACCAGGCTGACTTTAAACTCAGAGATCAGCCTGCCTCTCCTCCTGAGTGCTGACACTAAAGGAGTGTGCCACCACATCAAGTCTTTGTTTTTCAATTTGTTAAAAATATAATTTATTTGTATTTTAGGTGTTTTGGTGCTTTGCCAGCATGTATGTCTGGAACAGGAGTTACAGACAGTTGTGAGCTGCCATGTGAGTGCTGGGAATAGCCAGTATTCTTAACCATTGAGCCATCTCTGCAGCCTGTATTTGAATTCTTTATTTTGAGACCAGTCTTCCTCAGTTGCCTACACTGGCTTTGAGTTCACTTAGTAGACCAGGCAGGGCTTGAACATGGAAACATCCACTGCAGGGAGCTTCCTAGTAACTGAATTCTAAATTTGTACCTCTAGGTTTGGCTCTGGTTCTTTTTTATAACGAGCATAGGATGAACCCCAGCATTCCCTAGCAGGGATTCTCTCCTGCTTTGTGAGGAACAAAGTTACTGTAGAAGGTTGGCAGTAGAGGAAAGCCTCTTAGTACAATGTCCTCAAAGGAGTGATTTTTTTTTTTTATGACCTCCATAGAAATGGTGACAAATTCCCTATAGAATGACATTAGAGACTGGCTGTGGTGGTGCACACCTTTAGTCCCAGCACTCAGGAGGCAGAGGCAGTGGATCTCTGGGTTCTCTAAGTTCCAGGACAGCCAGAGCTACACAGAGAAATCCTGTCTTGTATGCCCCCCCCATGACATTAGGCTTAAAGAGTATTATTTTTATGTTTAGTCACTGCTCTTTTGCTATGAAGAGACACCATGACAAAGGCAAGTCTTAGGAAAGAAATCATTTAGTTGGGGGCTTGCTTACAGTTTCAGAGGCTTAGTATATTATCATTATGGTAGGGAGCATGGTGCTGGGCAGGAAGGCTCTGGAGCAGTAGCCAGTAGCTGAAAACTTTATCTACATCTGGGGTAGGGGGAGCATGCAATGCTGGGCCTGGCATGGGCTTTGGAAACCTCAAAGCCCATCTTTAGTGACACTCTTTCTCCATCAAGGCCACATCTTCTAATCCTTTCAAATAGTTCTACTTACTGGTGATCAAGCATTTGAATATATGAGCCTGAGGGGGCCATTCTCACTCAGACCATCATACTGTGTCAGGTCATTGTGCTCAGAGGAGGAGATTAGAATAAGTAAAGATTAAAAGGTGTTCACACATCATTTTGAGTGTGATAAAGGGCATTAACTTGTAACTTGAGTTTTTTTTAATAATAAAATGCTTAATAATGTGTTCATTTTTCTGTTTTAGGTATTGCACTCTCAGTCCCGCCATGTGGAAGTTAGAATGGCTTGTATTCACTACCTTCGAGAGAATAGAGAGAAGTTTGAAGCGGTAATGTTTAAATTCAGATATGACGGTGTCTTGACTTGGATTTGCATTGTGACCATTGGAAATGTTCTAGTGGATATTCCACAATCTACACCTTTTTAAGTATTTTTTTCATTGAGAATTTCATAAATGTATACATTGTAATTTGCTCATCCGTTCCCCTTAGCCTCACCCCTCTGTCAACCTCATAACCCACTGAGAAGCTCCTCAGCCAGAGTGGGGGGCTTGTGAGCCCTTCCCCTGTCTGTGGTGAAATTTCACTAGTTTTGTGTGTGAGTAGCCACAGTTGCCATGAGTTTGAGTGCACAGATCTGTGCTGTGTATGGAAAACAGCAGCATTTCTCTCTGTCCTTTAGACCACATTCTGAAGGGTGCTGGCGAGGTTGGTTTAGATGTCTCATTTAGGGCGAGTCCCCCTCATAGTCACATACTCTCACTTTTACAAGTTGGGTTTCTGTATTGTACTCTTGTCCACTGCCTAAAGAAGCTTATGGGTGCCAGGTTGACAGCTGAGATATATGGGTATAAACAAGTATTTATTCCCAGCACTTGGGAGGCAGAGGCAGGAGGGTGTCTGAGTTAGAGGCCAGCCTGGTCTGCCAAGTGAGTTCCAGGACTGCTAGGGCTACACAGAGAAACTCTATCTCAAAACAACAACAAAAAACCTGAAAACAAAACCATTAAGAATTTATAAGACAGTTTGATACATGTTGATTTAGCAAAACCAGCAACGGTTAGGTTCATCCATAGGACTTGTGACCTTTCTAGCCATGAGCTTTTGGTCATAAGGGGTGGAGCTGGTCTCATCTATCAGAAAGCAATTGGTTATCCCCCCCAGACAGTTATGCCTCTATTGTACAGTGGGTACATCTTACCTGACAGGTCAGTATTGTAGCATGCAGGGTTCAGGGCTAGATAAGGCCCTTGTATTTCCTCCCTCAGTAGCCTACATAACACCTTCTTGCATTATGAAAGCTAGCCAGCGGGGAGGAAGTTTCCCAGTCAGTTCCAGCTTAATTTCTCTGTGTGCTCCAATCAAAATTTGTGGTGCCTTTCACAGTAGGGTCTTGCCACCTAGTTCTGGTGTGCAGTGAAGAGCAGTGGTAATAGCCTGTGTTCTTTTGGGGCCCTCTGAAGCTTTCCTGACTAATAACTTACAAGGAGATACCTACCCCATCCCTGGTACTGAGAATTTCATTTAATAACCTGTGTCTTCTGGGACTGGACTTTTCCACCATGCATGATAGCTCCTTTTAAAATAAATTTAAAAAAATTGTCTTACAAGGTAGGACTTCCTTAAGGCTTTTTTGTTTGTTTGTTTTTTTTAAAGATTCTTTTCTGTAACAGCCTGGCTGTCCTGGAACTCCCTTTGTAGACTGCTCTGGCCTTAAAATCGCAGAGATCCACCTCACTTTGGGAGTGCTGGGATTAAAGGCATGTGCCACTATGCCTATCTTTCCTTAGGGCTTTAAAATAACAGTAGTTTTGGTTAATCTACCCTCCACCTCTGTCATTCCTGTGCTCTATTTGCACATAAACTCTTTACCTCCATTCCCCATCTCTTCTTTGAAATCATTTGTCCTACAATTTCTTTCCCTACTTCATGGGTCCTGTCTAATGTCCTGACCTCTACAGACACCCAGAGTTAAACACTTAGCTACAAGCTGGATATTAAGTGTAGGGTGTAAAAATATTTAAACATATTTAGTTGTGATATTTTCTAGCCGTTCATTTAGAGAATGAAGGCTAAGGCACCGTGAACTGTGAGGCATGGGAGGATAGCCTAAGCTTGTTAGTTTCTTTGACTTGATAAGGGAGTTAGATATTGAGAGGAATAATGGTATCTGTGGTTGTTATTAACAGTGAGTTAAAACAATTGTTTTGTGTAGTTTTTATCAGAAGGTATTTATAAATATTTAATTTTTAGAATGCATTGTGAAATTATATATCAGAATACTATAATAAAATATTGTATAGCAATGCAGTGTAATTTTCTCAGTTGTAGTCAGTGGAATAAAATGCCATAGTTCAAAGCTTTCTAGCATTTCTGAATTACTGATTTTAAGACTTAGATTTCTATAAATTGGCAACTTTAACTACTATTTTCCCCTACTCATGATAATGAATATTGACATTGTATGAATAAATAAAGCTTTAATGTTCACATATATGCAAAAAGTTCTCAGTTTGAGTGTGTTACTGGATTGTTTCCCTATATTTAAGCCAGTGGAGAGCAGTGTGGTTTAGGATGCATAGTGATGCATTCTGGAAGTGTTTCCTACTTGATTAGATGGCTTGAAAACTTATTAAAAAGCTGATAATGTAGAACCTGGTGATATGGAAGGATTAGGAGGGTGGTGGGGGTCGTAATGTAGGGCTGGGAAAGTGAAATAGTCTATGATATCTGTAGGAGTAACCATGACTTAATCATTATAACATTGGGACAAAACTATTGGTAATAGTTTACATTGTTAGCATTGAACCCTGTATGTCAGGCATTGTCTTAAGTGCCTTACGTATATTTATTGGAGATAAGGTCAGAAGATGGAATTTCCAATGTAGAAAGGTTCATTGTTGATGATAAGAACCTTCTAGTTTCAGCCTGGTGTGGTGTACACCTTTAATTCCAGCACAAGGGAGGCAGAGGCAGGTAGATGAATTTTAGGCCAGCGTGGTCCACAGATGGAGTTCCAGAACAACAAAACAGAAAACCAAACCAAAACAAAGATAAAACAGAACCTTCTAGTTTCTTTTGGCACATTTGGGAAAAGGTGGGTGGGATGGGATGTCCCTGGTACTAACAGTGTTGAGTATGGCCTGTGTGAGAATTTTAAACTTAGAAAGGAGACTCAGATGCAGGTTGTGTTCGGATACCATGAAGGTCTTCCAGATGTGAAAGGTTTTGAGGACTTGTTTGCTTTGGAAATAAACATCTCATGGAAAAGCAGCACCTGACTAGTAAATAGGACATGTTGGGATTTAGGACAGTTTTGAAATTTGATAATGTACAATTTACAAAAGAATTCACAATCGAAAACGATTCCATGGGTGTCTTTAAGTATATTACTCTTGCTAAGTTAACTAGTACTGCAAATTAAATAAAGTTGGACTTAATGGTCAGATATGATACTTTTTAGCACTTGCCTTAGTAACTTTTCTACTGTTTTGATAAAGTACCACAACCAAGGCAACTTATAGAAGAAAGCATTTAATTTGTGACTCACAGTTGCATAGGATAGTAAGAGTTCATGACCATCATGGTTTCTGGAGCATTGCAGCAGGCAGGTGGACAGGGTTGAGGGGAGTGGGAGTGAGCTTACATTTGATCTGCATACAGGAAGACAGAGAGGGCTAATTGAGAATGGTGTGGGCTTTTTGAAACCTCAGAGGTCCCTCCTAGTGACATACCTCCTCCAAGACCACACCTCCTAATCCTTCCCAAAGACTTCTATCATCTTGGGACCAAACATTCAAACTACCACAGCACTTTTTCACATTTGTGTAGTTGTTATAATGAAAACAAAAAATGGTTGGGTATAGATTGAGTACACTTATTTCATGACACAGAAACAAAGCAAGCTGTATTTCAAAAATCTTAATTGAAATGATCTGATTGCTTCCTATTCTTCTCTGTGGTTAGCATAATCTGTTTTCTCTGTTTCATTTGGCCTGAACCTACTGATCATTGCCAAGTTACTCTGAAAGTACCATTGCTATTTTTCAGTTCAGAGTGCCATCTGCAGTGGCCCCAAATGGCCTTTTCTGTCTTGTTTGAAAGTCTAGGCTCTGTATGGACTGGCCCCACTTCCTGTCCTCTCATTCAGCTCCCTACTAGGTTACCCTGCTTCAGTTGGCTAGATTGGTTATGTCTTCCTCCTTTGCTACATTGGTATTCTATGTAGTGGCTGCTCCCCTGTGTCCATCCAGGTTCTGATGAGCTCTTATCTTGGGGCGTCCTCTTCCTGGAAACCTTTCCTGGCAACATTTCCGACTTTAAATTCTTCTGCATATTTATTGTCTTAAGGATTTGTACAGATACCCATGAGTATCTTTTAATATTGCTGATAAAGTCTAGGTTCGTATAAGAATCCTGTGACTCAGTGAGCTTTACACAGTAAACCCGCTGTTGTTTCTTAGATAGTATTTTAAAAGTATTTTTTTGCTGGGCAATGGTGGCGTGTGCCTTTACTCCCAGCACTTGGGCAACAGAGGCAGGTAGATCTCTGTGATTTTGAAACCAGCTTGGTCTACAGAGAGTTTCAGCCCAGCCAAGGCTATACAGAGAAACCCTGTCTCAGAAAAGAAAGTATGTCCCCCCTCCCCCCCAAAAAAGGGCAGTGGTAGTGCACGCCTTTAATCTTAGCACTCGGGAGGCGGAGGCAGGCGGATCTCTGTGATTTCGACACCAGTCTGCTCTACAGAGCTAGTTCCAGGACAGGCTCCAAAACTACACAGGAAAACCCTGTCTCAAAAAACAACAAACAAAATTAATGTATATGTGCTTATATGTTTGTGTATAACATGTGTTCAGGTACCTTAGCCAGAAGAGGGAGCTGGAGACACAGGTGGTTGTGTGCTGCTGCATGTGAGTGCTGGGGAATTGAACCCAGGTCTTCTGCAAAAGAAAGAAGTGTTTTAACCCACTGAACCACCTCTAAAGGTCCCTAATGTAATTTCTTTTCTTGCAGTTTATAGAAGGGTCATTTGAAGAATATTTAAAACGTTTGGAAAACCCACAGGTATGTATTAGTTGTATTTCAGCTTGTGCATATCCAAATATGTATTAAAATTAATTGATGGAAGACAGTAGTGCATTGTATGAAAGTTGAAGTGACTGTACCCTTTGTGCAGTGCTTCGTTGAAAGATAATTGGGTTGGGTCATGGTGGCGCACGCCTTTAATCCCAGCACTTGGCAGACAGAGGCAGGCGGATCTTTGTGAGTTTGAGGTTACCCTGGTCTACAGAACGATTTTTGGGATAGTCAGGGCTACACAGAGAAATCTTGTCTAAAAAAATAAAGATAATTGGAGCTCTTCCCTAGAAGTTGTTTTGCTGAGGAGAGAGTTCTGTCTTTTATATTTGTCATTATGACGTGAATATAGCATACAAGATCTGTAATTACTCGGATGATTTTTGGAATGATTTGTTAGGGTATGTGTATGACTTGGACAAGACGAAGCTTGATTTCTTCTTTAGGGAAATGAGAGCAGAGAGTTCTTCTGTGTTGCCTATCTTTGTTCCTTTTTCCTTCCCTGCTTAAAATGCTCACTGAAAATTCATGTCATAGAATGTAGGCTAAGGATATACAGCTTAGCAGTTTCTTAGCATGTTGTGCTTCAGTCCCCATGTCTTAGGGTTTTTTTTTGCTGTGAAGAGACACCGTGACTGTGACAGCTCTTACAAAGGAAACATTTAATTGAGGGGCTAGCTTACAGTCCTCTATCATCATGATGGGGAGCATGGTGACAAGCAGGCAGATGTGGTAGTGGAGGATATCTGAGAGTCCTACATCTTGGAGGCAACAAGAAATCGACTGATACTGAGGGAGGTTGAGTAAAAGACCTGAAAGCCTGCTCCCACAACGATGTACTTTCCCCCAAGGCCAGGCCTCCTATGCCACTCCCTTTGGGGGCTATTTCTATCAAACTACCACATCTCAAACCCCCAGTGTCATAGAATGTGCATTAGTTCAGGTTCTTTAGAGAATAGAACTGAAGGAATGAATGCATATTATCAAAGGAATCGTTACGTGGTCTTCCTGCTCTGAGTCCACTAGTCCAGCAGTGGCTGTCTGAATGCTGGAGAGGCTGAGAACCTGGTAGCTGTTTCTCTGTCCAAGGCTGAATGCCTCAGCAGTCCCAGTCTGGTGCTGAAGGCCTGGGAGATTCCTGGTACTCTAATCATCATTTCCCATCAGAAGACAGAAGAAACTTAAACTTGCTTCTAACATGAGTGGAAGATGATAGCAGCAGGGTACATGCATATACAGCATTAGACAAAGGTAGGCACACAAAAGCAGCCCTGACTTTTTTTTTCCTTGCCTAGAGACTTCTTTATTACAGGCCTGTTTTGGGAAAACATTGCCTTGTTCTTCCTTTCCACTTGACTTGAGTCTTCCCTGCCTAAGTTAATCCTTTCAGGAAATAAATTTATAGATGTTCCCAGAATTATGCCTTAGCTCTTCCAGATTCAGTCAGGTTGACAGCTAAGAATAACCACCATAGGATGCTTTTAGACATTCCCATCATCTATGATATAGGTAAAGGTAACATTGGCAGGGACTAGAGAGATGTCTCAGCAGTTAAGAGCACTTACTGCTCTTGTAGAGGACCCAGGTTTAGTTCTTATCACTTGTGGTGGGTGGTTCCAGTTTCAGGGGATCTTACATCCTCTTCTGATCTCTGTGGGCACCAGGCATATGTGTGGTACATATACATATATGTAGGCCAAACACTCAAACATATAAAATACCAATAAATCTATAAAAAGAGTAATATTGGCAAAGGAAAAAGCTGTGAAGAGTGAGGTACCTGTTTAAGAGAGTAACATAAGGAGGAGGGGTGTATTAATGATGGAGTATCCATTTGATGGATCTATAGTATCAGTTTCAGCCCTTGAGACACCCTGGAGAGATGTAGATATCTCAGATAATCAGAATTTCTCTGTAAATATGCAGAAGGTTGGATATAAATTAGGAAAGTGCATGTGTCAGGAAAGACTGAGAGGGTGGATGTTACTAGGCCACAACTGCAACAAGACTTTCAGAGTGAGTTCACATTTGTAGTCTGCATAGGTCCAGACAAGCAGTGCTTTGGCTGACGGGCATTCTAAAAGGCAGTAAAATTGAGTAAGGCAGAGTGATAGCCGTTTGTATGGAGCATGGAGCATGTGCGGGTAAGAAGTAGTGATCCTTAAGATGTCACCTGTGGATTGTGTCTTCACCTGCTGGTATGTGTGGTGTAAATGTAGATTAGCTGGCTCCCATCCTAAATCATAAGTCCCTAAGGCCTTGAAGTCTGGGTATCTTCCATTGAAAAGACATTTGAGGGTTTTGAGTTAAGAAGTGAGAATTGTGACTACTTTGCTCAACATACTGTGATGTTTTCCTGCATTCAACTATCATTTCGTGTATTTTATTTTCTTTCTACCTGACCTCATCTCTTTGAACTTAGAATTCTCTATGTTGTGTTCATTGGTATGACCTATAAAGTAATGCCTATTTTTTTTTTTTTAGTATTTTTGTAGTCAGGATGGATAAATTAAAAGTGTATTGTATAAAATGTTACTATTTTGTAGACCTGAGGATTGATCTAGAACCTGTGCATATTAGACGAGGGCTCTGTCAATGAGCTGTATTCCTTGGCCGTGGTGTTTTGACATGGGCTTTACTAAAGTGGATCATGCAGGCCTTGAACTCACTGTATATAGAACAGGCCAATTTGAACTCATTGGTTTTCCTTTCTTCTCACTTTCAGAGTGTTAGGATTATAGATATGCCACCACCATGCCTGGCTGAAAATAACAGTAGTGGATGAGACTGGACATCCATTTCTTATTTTTAAAAATACCTAAAACATTTTTGACTTTTAATAATTGTCCATATTTCTGGGGTATGGTTTGTACCTTTCTGTAGGTGTATACAAAGTGTAGTAATCAAATCAGATTTGTCGTCATATGGTCTGTCAGCATATCTGTCACTTCCGTCAGCATTTGGTGTTGGGAATGTTTGTAGTTGTCTTCATTAGTAATTTGAAATGCACAGTTAAATATAGGCAGTTACAGTGTGCTTGTGTTTTAGGTTCTAGAAGCTGTTCCTTTCATCCACGCTAATCATCCTCTCCTTTCCTGCGTCCTGCCCTCTAACCACCATTTTTCTGCATCTGTGAGGTCAGCCTTTTTAGTTCCCATGTGGTTGTAAGGACTTAGTGTTTGTCATAAAGACTCATTTAAACTTTTTTATTGCCTTTTTAAAAAATTATATATGTGAAATATATATAAATAAATAAATATAATTGGTTTTTGGAGGCAAGGTTTCTCTGTGTAGCTTTGGAGCCTGTCATGGAACTTGCTTTTTAGTCTAGGTTGGCCTCAAACTCAAGAGATCCACCTGCCTCTGCCTCTTGAGTGTTGGAGTTAAAGGCATGTGCCGCTGCCATCCAAGAATTTTTTTTAAGTGTGTTGCTGTATGCCTGGTGCCTGCTTAGGTCTGAAGAGGAAATTGGATCCCTTGCAACTGGAACTACAAATGGTTTGAGCTGCTGTGTGGGTGCTGGGAACTAAACCCTGATCTTGGAGTACTCTTATCAATGGCCACCTCTCTAGCCCCACAGAGTTTCAGGATAGCCAGGGTGACATAGTGACCCCTTCCAAGACCAAAACAGAAAAAAAAAAAGTATTTTATATATAGAAAAATGGATGATTTTGTGTAAAAAGAATAACTGTAATGTCACTCTAGTCTTAGAGACAAATACCTCAGTAGGCCTTTTCACTGAATACACCCCAGACTTTTTTTTGATTAATTCCAAAAGTTTTCTTCAGATACATGAGCAGACTACTCATGTATGTTTCCTGGATGTGGGTCTCCTCCCCCATTAATTTACAAGTCTCTTTGAAGACAAAGATTGATAAACATTTTTATTGCTTTGCTATTTTTGTAATTAACCTAATTTAGGTACCCAATTGATGACCAGTATATATTAATTGATTGTAAAATTGATACATAAACAGAGTCATGTCAATAGTAGTCTTTAAATGACAGCAACTAGAGGTGATTTGTAGTTAAGAGGAGCAGTGGGCTGTGTTGGCTGCTCAGCTTCTGGAGCGGGCCGGCCACGCGTTCCTGGTGCCTGGCTAACTTAACCCCTGAAATAATTACACAGAAACTGTATTCATTGAAATACTGCCTGGCCCATTAGCTCTAGCCTCTTATTGGCTAACTCTCACATATTTGTTTAACGCATTTCTAATAATCTGTGTGTCACCATGAGTCATGGGTTACCAGGAAAGATTGAGCATGTCTGACCTGGCAGCATCGTGGTGGGCGGCTCTCCCTGACTCAGCCTTCTCTCTCCCAGAATTCCATTCTGTCCTTCCCGCCTTCTTAAGGCCAAAGCAGTTTTCTTTATTCACCAATGAAAGCAACACAAAAGTAGAAGAACCTCCTATAACAGTGATTTTTGCTTTCTTTAGAGGAAATATCAAGAATTATAAAGGACATTTATTAATTTAATTAGAAACTGTAGTGTTTCATAAAATCTTCAGGCGGGCTGGAGAGATGGCTCAGTGGTTAAGAGCACGGCCTGCCCTTCTGAATGTCCTGAGTTCAGTTCCCAGCAACCACATGGTGGCTCATGACCATCTGTAATGAGATCTGGTGCCCTCTTCTGGCCTGCAGGCAGACATGCAGATAGAGAATACTATATACATAATAAATAAATAGATTTAAAAAAAAAAAAGGGCTGGAGAGATGGCTCAGCGGTTGAGAGCATTGCCTGCTCTTCCAAAGGTCCTGAGTTCAATGCAACCACATGGTGGCTCACAACCATCTGTAATGAGGTCTGGTGCCCTCTTCTGGCCTGCAGGCATACACGCAGATGGAATATTGCATACAAAATAAATAAATATTTAAAAAAAATAAAATCTTCAGGCTAATGTCTGTAAAACCCTGAGAGACAGAAGAAATGAGGCTGTATAAAGTAACAGTTTTATTTGGTTGGGGGTAGGCTCTACCTGTACGGAAGGGGATTGAACACCTGGGATGGGTTGTCTAGCTAGGTTTTTTTCTGAAGAAACATTTCCCCGTTACCTCACTGTCTTAGGTACCTCTAAAACAGTTTTTTCATTACTGTCAACATATATTTATAGACCATCCTATTTTTCCATGTCTCTTCTAGTACAGGGTGTATATTTAAGGAAAACTACTACAGTTGATTGGTAAATTCCATTGCTTACTCTAGTTCTCTGGGAGAATACTTTGGAAAAAAAAAAGCTTCAAAATTTTTAAGACTATTTCTGTGAACTTTGTTGAAGCCAAGTTGATGTTGTCTCTTATATGTAATGTGCCATATGGATTTACCATTCATCCACAGCTTAGTTTTTTCACAGATCAGCAGCACAAGTATTGGCGCTTTCAGTCAGTCACTCTTTGTCAACAGAATGAGCTCCAAGACAGCGAGGGCTACACAGAGAAACCCTGTGTAGAAAAACAGAATCAAACAAACAAAAACCCAGAAAAGTAATTTCCTCATGTTTTTTTTGTGCTTTATCTTTACACCTGGTTCCTGGACATACTGCTTTTAGGTTTTGACATTTTTAGATTTATAAAAGGAATAACCTTTTATTTATTTATTTTATTTATTATTATTATTATTATTAATTTTTTGAGACAGGGTTTCTTTATGTAGCATTGGCTTTCTGGAACTCACTCTGTAGACCAGGCTGGCCTCAAACTCACAGAGATCCTCTTGCCTCTGCCTCCTGGGTGCACCACCCACCTCTCATTTTTTTTTAAGAAATAGAATTTTATATTTGATGACTGATCTTTGGTTAAGGGAGATGATGGTATTTTGTTGATGGTCATTGTTTGATAGAATTTATTTGGAAGGTTAACCATAGGAAGATACATTATTCACTACTGCCCCTCTCCCCACCAACAGGGTTTCTCTGTGTAACAGCCCTGGCTATTCTGGAACTTGTTCTATAAACCAGGCTGGCCAGAGATTCTCCTGCCTCTGCCATTCTAGTGCTAGAATTAAAGGTGTATACCACCACCGTGACCATGTCTAGCTAGCTATTTTACTTTAAGAAAGATTTGTTTTATGGTTATGATGTTTTAATTTCATATATCTATGTGCACTGCACATACATTGTGTCTGTGGACATTAGAAGATGATGAGTCCTCTGGAACTTAGAAGGTATTGTGTGAGTGCGGAGGACTGCAGTCCGGGTCTTCTGTAAGAGCAGTGAGTGCTTCTAGTTGCTGAGCCATCTCTCCAGCCCAGCATGTCCATTTTTAGATGTGATGTGGCCCATATTGCATAAATGAGGAGTGTAGTATTTATGAGCTAAACAGTCTTCTACCAGAGGGTATCACATTGGGACTATTTGAGAGGCCTTATTATTAATTAGGTTAAGGTGTAGTTCAGGAAGTCTGTTTTAGTATGTGACACCTATTTTGTCTTGATATTGGAAGAGTTATTGAAACATAAAGTTCCTTCCTGAAGCTGTGGTGGTGGCACATGCCTTTAATCTCAGCTCTCCAGAGGCAGAGGCAGGTAAATTTCTTTGAGTTGGAAGCCATGGCTTCCAGAGCGAGTCCAAGGCCAGCCTGGGCTGCACAGAGAAACCCTAGGGGTGGGGGAGGACTTTGTTTATGGTGAATGTGTATAATGTATATTGTAAAATGTGAGATACAATGTATATTGTAAAATGTGAGATACTTACATGTCCATTTTTCTTCCCTTGATACAGGAATGGGTAGGACAAGTGGAAATAAGTGCCCTTTCTCTTATGTACAGGTAAACTGTAGAACTCTTAAATAAAATAGTAAAAAATTGGAAAATCAGTATAGTGCATTCAACCAAAATTTTTAATTCAAAGCTTTATACCTTAGTTCTGAAAGATCTTCTCTAAGTCTTTTTGTCCGTTTATTTAATTGCATCAGTTGGAGTTTAGTGCCTAGATATCAGTGTTTAAATGTTTTAATTCTCGAGGGATTGTTGATAAAAGGCACAGAAAAAGAAAATGTCTTATTGTGTTCTAAAAACTATTGTTTACCAGCTTTATAGAGAAAAGGCTTTCTCTCAGGGCCAATAGAATGAATGGCCCCAGGAACAGGGCTCAAGTTTCTGTGGGTGCCAGGTTTCCTTTTACAATTAATCTTTGAAGTTATTTTTACTATATATCTTACGTATGAATTAATTTGAGATTTTATTTTTTGGAAGCGCTACTTTTGGTATTTTATAGTGTAGTTATTTCATTTTCTTTTTTTTCCCTGCTCTATCTTCAGTGCCTAGAATATTGCCTGATGCACAGATAAATGAATTAGTTAATGAAATACATTTTTTGAAAAGTAATATCTAAGTTTTATTTTCAGGAAAGATTTTGTAATATATCAGGAGCCAAATGTTTCTCCTTCACAAGTAACTGAAAATAATTTTCCTGAAAAGGTAATACTTTTTTGAAATATTTTAAATATATTTAAATAAAAGCTACTTAATTGGTATCTTGACCTTCTAAGCTGTAATTTTAAATGACTTTTGAAATACTGCTATATGAAAGTTATGGTACTGTTTTTTTAAAGTTAGTCAAGTCATATTTTTAAAAAATGGATGTCTATGTGACCAACGTTATTTCTGTTTCATCCTGATATTAAGCAGTTCAATAACTTGTAGAAATAGCACCGCTTTTGCCTGTTTCCCACTGGAAAGGTCATTTTGGTGGCAGCAGGATCGCTGCATTGTGTGTTCGTAAAGTAGGAATAGTGGAAAAGTTTTATGAAGCCTAGAAAGAAAGAAACCAGCTGATTCACTGTTAGAGTATCAGTTTAGTGGAATCATGCAGGTCCGGGTGAAGGATACTGTGTGTCAGTTGTGTTTAAGACGGGGAGAGGAAGTGATGAAATGCTATTGTTTAAGGATGGGGAGAGAAAGATTGAGTATTCATGGGACTTGATCTGAGCGTTCCATCTGCAGTGTTTTGGGCTGTGGCATGTGTCAAACATATATAGTGATGCACGACTGTAACCATAGCACTTGTTTGTTGTAGCCCACTGTCTAGTGGAAACTGGCCTTGAAACTCCTGATAGAAGTGCAGTCCTGCTTTTCACCATAATACGGTGTATTGTAGTGTGACTACATTGCAGCGTTGTTGTTTCTGAAATATGGTTTTGAAAATGAGTTATTCAGAGGCTTTGAAAGCAGTTTTTTTTTTTTGTGAATGTTAAATGTGTGATTGAAATGTTGCTTATTTTCTTCTCTTCAGGTGTTACTGTGTTTTTCGAATGGAAATCATTATGATATTGTCTATCCTATAACATACAAAGACAGTTCTGCCATGTGTCAGTGTAAGTACCCTCTTGTGTTCAGACATAGGAACTGTAGCTTAAGCTGCAGAGCCTTAGTTAGGGTTTGTATTGATTGTTCAAGTTATTATGTAGGTGACTGAACAAATGAGGCATTTGATTGTATTTTATTTGAAGGGAGGATCTCCTACCCTTGGCACTGTAGAGATTTTCATCCAGATTCTCTGTTGGGATGTTTCCCTGTGCTTTGTATATGTTTACTGGCGCCCTACCCTTTATCCAGTCGCTGAGAGTGACATTTGGTACTCCATTGAGATTCAGTTTCTACAGGTTTTCCTAAATAGTTCCTGGTTGACGAAATTTCCCTCCCTTCCACACATGTGAGAATATTGTTTTAGGAGAAGAGAAATGGCCGCCTTACCTGCTTTAAGTGACTTTTCCTTATGAGCAGTATTGTATGTAGTTGATTTCTTATTTTTCCTTTTTGCTCTCTGAGGCAGGGTCTTGCTATGTAGCCTTGACTAACCTGTCTGTCTCCCAGTTACTGGAATCAGGCATGCACTACTGCACCCAACTTTTTTTCTACTTTAAGTATCCAGTAAAAGTGTGAGTGTGAACATTTTGAAAGTACAACTTTTATATTTGAGGTGGGAATATTTATTAGCTATCTTTTGGGCTGCATCTCATACTTTCCTGGCTAAAGTCATTTAGTTCCCTGTATTGACTGGGTGATTCTGAGACTTTATCACCTCTTACCCAGAATCTGGAAGATGGTTTGTGGGGCTCCACTTAGATGGTGAGCATAAACTTAGTGCCTTTAGTTTCAGGAAGTGCACTGTAATAAATGAGTATTACAATTCACATGGTTTTGAATATTTCTTAATTTTTTGGTAACTTTTTCCCTGTTATTACAGCTTATTAAATTTGACCAAATTAATCAAAATATTCTCTCCTTCAGGGATGACTGAGAATATATTTTTTGTGTGAGTGTGCCTATTATAAATGTTTGTATGTGTGGGTGTATATATGCGTGTGAAAACCAAAGGTCAACCTCCCCATTTTGTCTTAGGTGTGCATGTGTATAAAATGTGGGGGTGGACAGTGAGTGATGTGGCTTGAGGTCAACATTGGATGTCATCTCCAGCTTATATTTTGAGACTGGATCTCTCACTGAATCTGGTTGGAGCTCACCTTTTTGGCTAGTCTGGCTGACCAGCAACCACTAGAGCAGCTCTTACCTCCTTGGCACTAGGATGATAAGTGCAAGGTGCCAACACTTGGCTTTTTAATTTGAGTGCTGGGGATCCAAAGCATGCTCTTAATGCTTATATGCCAAATATTTACCAGCTGAGCCATCTTCCAAGTCCCTAAGAATATATTTTCTAAGTTTTTTTTTTTTTATTGTGTACAAAGTTAAAATATGAAGCCAGATTACAGGAGCCTTCTCGCTCGTGTTTTACAGAACCTCATGACTACTTTATCTAATATTGTAGTCGCTGGGAAAACTAAGATGAGAAGTTCAATTTTTTTTTTTGTCAGCTAGTGTACTCTAATGTTCTGCATATCTACAAACTTAATTTTGCTTAATCTTTTCTATCTGAAACCATTGGGTTAGGCCTTTTGCTTGACATCCCTAGGCAGTAGACTGAAAATGGTAGTGCTTTATGTGCTGGGAGTAAACAGGAGGACACAGGGTGCTTAAGTAGAGTGTGTGGAGCGAAGCAATTGCTCACTGTGTGGTTTTCACTTTCCTGTCATGTTCGCATCATAGATCTGATACTTTTTTAAGTGTATTTTAAATATGTACTCTAAAGCATGGTTTCAAATATAATATGCACAGACAAAATTTCCTGTTGCTTCCTAGGTATCTTTCAGATTAAGTGGCGCTATTAACTCCAAGGTTTTATATATACCTACTAAGAATTTTTGAAGCCTGAGTGGTACTGTGTCACACTTTCCCTGTTTGCAAAACATGTATATAATGTTGCATACTGTGCCTCTTTAATTGCAGCTCTCCTATATGAATTGCTGTATGAGAAGGTATTTAAAACTGATGTTAGTAAAATCATGATGGGACTAGAAACGTCTGAAGTGGCTGATGAAAGCAATAGTGAAATATCAGATTCTGAGGATGACAGCTGCAAGTAAGAATCCATTTCAATCTTACCGCTCCTTTCCAGTGTCACCTAAGGAAATAATTCCCTGTGCTAAGTTATGCTCATAAAATACCACCTGCAGGGAAGTTTCCTTATTGCTGCCGTCAGTTTGACCTAGTTTCTACATGGGGGCATCTTAGAAGGTTGTTTTAATGAGAATTTGTATGTATGTAATGTGGAATAGATTTGATCCACCTGTGCGTGTACATTGTACATTTGTAAGGTTAACTATTGTTTACATGTCCTGTGATGGAAAAGTGTTTGTTTTGATCTTTATGACTTTTTTTTATAGTTTTCTTCCATTACTTCTGCCACCTCTTTTTAGAATGAGGAGTGTTTCAGTGTGGTGTTATGTGAGATAATCCCTCAAGGTTACAGATAAACAAACACCTATAAAGTCACTGAGGCGGCTTAAACAGATTAAAATTCTCAGCCCTGGACATCTAGGCACAGTTTTGGACATTGACATGTGTTTTTTGCTAGCTTATTTAAATTCTCTAAAAATGCCTCAGTAGCTTAAAATCAGGGTATTTCAGTGTTTTCTGGTAGAGGACAGTTTATGAGAGTTACTTGAGAGCATGTAAAGTAAGATAGTTTCATTATATATTGTGTATTAATTTATAATAAGTCTTATATAAATATCAAATTTATCTTTTATGACAGTCCTCTGTAACATTCTTGCTGAAGCATGAGAACATGGCTGTAAATGTGACACTAGAGGTACACCTTAGCAGGATCCCTAGTTCTTTCAAACATGCCTTAAAATGAATGTACGTTTGTTGATTTGGACCCTAGACTTTTTCCTTTTTCTGTGTTAGGGAGTGAATTCGGAGTCTTATCTAGGCAAAGCCTATACTGGTGAGCTGCATCCTCTAGTGAATCCATGTTTGTTTTGTGTTTATTTGTTTTCTCTTTTGAAAAAGCATATAAATTGTGTATCTGTGCGCATATGTGGTGAGTGAGTGCAGATATTTGTAGAGGCCAAGGCATTAGATTCCTTGCTGCTAGAGTTTTGGGTCCTTGTGAACCTCTTGACTAGGTTCTGGGAACTGAACTTGGGTCCTCTGCAAGAGTATTGTAGGATCCTAAACCCACTGGACCATCTCTGGCCTTTGTTTTGTTTCTGAGGCAGGCTCTAGGTATTCCTTGAGCTCACTGTGTAGCTAAGAATGATTTAAGCCCCTGATTGTCCTTCACCTTCCAAGTGCTTGCATTACAGGTGTACGTCATCATGCTTGGCTTCTAGGGATTTGTTGAATTAAAACTTTCTGATTTGGACTGAAGATTTGACTATTATTTATACTTGAACAGTCAGTTTCGTCCTAACATACGCTGATTAATTGTGCACAAATAGAAATTGCCCCTCCTCTTCAGACACATAACTTGATCCATAAGTGTTAGAGAAATTAGGAGATAGCTAGTTTTAACTTGCTACCTATACTTGGAGTGTGAGAGTCTTTAAACGCGTCTCTTGAATGCTGTAGATGTTTATAGTGTTATAGAAGCAAATCCAGGATGTGACTCTAGACATCTGGGAAGGGGAGCAGGTATGTGGTGGATGTATGTGGTCTTTTTGTGCTTGGCTTCCCTTTTATATCGTCCTTGAAATGTAGCTTAGCTTTTCATTATATTAAAGTTGCTTTAGCTGTGTGTGTATAACTATATGCACTATACATTATATATACTATATACACACATTAAAATTGCTTTAGCTACATACATACATGTATATATTCATACTTACATATGGCGCGTGTATGCGCACACACACACATATTTAGAGATTGAGTGCTTGCTTAGCTTGTGAGAGGCCCTGAGTTCCTGTATTAGAAGTGGGGGGAGGGGGAGCCTTTTTGTCACATTGTTTTTGAGAGGATGAATACTGTATAATCTTGTCAAGTAGATTCATTTAGTGAGGTAACTAGGAGGAAAGAGGTGTAATATGATCAAGGTTTATTTTCACCTTCATATTGTTGGATCTTAAAGTGTACTTGGAATGATGAATGATTTCTGGTCTAGACTTCAGGCTCTTGCTCCCTTTAGTGAATATTTGGAGGTTATTTTGAAACCTAGAGGTCAATTTCTTGAGAAGAAGTTGATACTGTAGGGGCTACATAGGCCCTTTACCTCTTCAGCCTCTTGTCAACTTTGTGTGTGCTCTACCTTTGTATGGAGTACTAGATATGATGTACTGTCTTGTTACCTGTCTTTATTCAAAGGCATCTATTTCAGCGAGACCTCCCTCTCCCACCTTGTATTTTACATTGCTGAGCTTGCTGCCTTTTGTTTGCCATAGTACGTAGTAGCTCTTATGTACTGACTGCTTACCTAGTTTGTGTTTACTCTTACTGGATTGTATAGGCACAGTTTTTGTAGTGAACAGCACATAGTAGGCTTTTGTACTTGTAGAGTAAATGAATGAAAAGTGGGCTGATGATGGTTCTTTGGTTGTACTGAGGATTAGGAAGTGTTTTTTAGAAAATGGTTTGTTATGACTAGACATCTGTTACAAATTTTTGTCACTTTTTAAAAAAGATTTATTTATTTGTGTATACAGTGTTCTGTCTGCATGTATGCCACCAGACCAGAAGAGGGCACCAGACCTCATTATAGATGGTTGTGAGCCACCATGTTGTTACTGGGAATTGAACTCAGGACCTCTGGAAGAGCAGGCAGCACTCTTAACCTCTGAGCCATCTCTCCAGCCCCACAAATTTTTGTCATTAATGGTATAATTTGGTTATAACAGTTTCGTAAAAGTTTTTAATACTGAAAGTTTTTTGTTGAATCTTTTGTAGATTGTTATTCTACCCACTCAAATACTGCATCTTGCCACCCCCTTTTGTTTTTTTATTAAGCAAGTAAGAATTAATAGTAATCTGATTTTTGTATATACACACACAACCACTTTATATGGGTAATATATATTTGCATATACTAAAACTTAAGAATTGACTGGAGCCTCACATTTTGGTTTGTAGCTGACTAGAGTGTTTCATTTGAGGTTAAATGTTGATTACATATCAGGTGGTGGTACACACCTGTGAGTTCGAGACCAGCCTGATCTACAGAGTAGTGAGTTCTAGGATAGCTAGAGCTACACAGAGAAACCCTGTCTCAAAAAAAAAAAAAAAAAAAGAAGTTGATTACATTAATAGTATATGCCTTTAAATCCCAGTACTCAGGAGGCAGGGATCTCTGAGTTGAGTCCAGCCTGGTCTACAAAGTGAGTTCCAGGACAACCAGGGCTGTTAAACAGAGAAACTTTGTTTTAAAACAAAACAAAAGAAAGGTTGATTATATGCAAATATATCTTCTGGTTCCTAATTATTTTTTGTTCCTTTATAGGAGTAAGAGTACTGCTGCTACTGATGTGAATGGATTTAAGCCTTCAGTCAGTGAGGTATTTTTAACTTATTCTAGTATATAAGAAGCCCCAAATTTTATGGTCATTTTCCTTAGTTGGGGTTACCTATATTAGCAAGAAACTTATTTTGGGGGGAGCTTAGCATTGAGACCTAGGGTTAAAGCTGGGAGATTGAAAACTGTAGACCACCAAGGCATTGCTTGTTCTGGTTTGCGTCTGTGCCAGGGTCTAATCGGGCCTGTGTCTGGACAGCTTTCTTGCAGTGGCTCCCCACCCAAGTGGCCACATGGGAATTCAGGACCAGTGTTGTTTTCTGGAACATTGACACAGCCCACCATGTTTATTGGTGCTGGCACTGCCTCAGTTGGTGTGACTGGGTTGGGGACTTGCATTGGAACAGTGTTTGGTAGCTTGAGTGGCTGTACTGTCTCACAAGCAACAGCTCTCCTATGCCCTTCTTTGCTCTGTCTGAGGCCATGGGACTCTTCCGTTCGATACTCGCCTTCCTTATCCTTTTTGCCATGTGAGGCTCCATGGCATCACACAGCTGTCCCTGCTGCTTCAACTGCATTCCAGTCCTGGTGCTAAGCTTTACCATTAAACAGCATTTCTCTTAAGACAAAAAAGAAAAGAAAAAAAGGAACTTATTGCTGCTTCCTGCTTTTTTCTTAAGGTTTTTTGTTCTTTTGCTGTTGGGCATATTTGAAACAATGTTTTAAATGTATTTCTGTGTTGATTGGCTGCCTGACATTGTTTATTTAGAACCCAGAGAACAATGGGAATGAGGCTGACCTTCCTCTATCCAGAAAGGTTCTTAAGTCGCTCAACCCAGCAGTCTATAGAAATGTGGAGTATGAAATTTGGCTGAAATCCAAACAAGGTAAGTTAAACCTGAATGTCTGTAAAATTGCCTTGTAGTGCTTGAAAATAATAAGATAAAGTTGGTATTTTATTTTTTTTTTATAAATTAACAGCTCAACAGAAACGTGATTATTCCATTGCTGCTGGATTACAATATGAAGTTGGAGATAAATGCCATGTAAGTGATTTCTACTAAAAGAGAAAGTGACTTTATCTTATTTTCTAAAGAAACCACCAACTAAAATTTGACTGTTTATTTGGAGCTCACAATTCACTTATGCTAAATACAAGTACAGTCATCCTAATGTTGAAATTTGTTTGTAAAATTTTTGTTGTCCTTGTTTTTGATGTTCATGTTTTGTGTTTTGTTTTTGAGACAGTGTTTCACTGTATAGTCTTGGTTGGTCTGGAAGTCTGTAGGCCAAGCTGTCCTCAAGTTAACAGAGATCCTACTGCTACTGCCTCCTGAGTGCTGGGTCTTTGTCCATTTTATTTGAATTCAGTTTATTTGAAATCATAAGCAATTGAAATGATATAAAGGTGACTTGATAACTCATTTAAAAATGAGCTACTAATGTATGTATTAAAAAGAATCAGGTGTCTGATTTTTCTTTTTGCGTTCAACAGGTTAGATTGGATCATAATGGAAAATTTTCTAATGCAGACAGTCATGGCATTCACTCTGAGAATGGACCAGTTTTATCAGAAGAACCGGGAAAAAAGTATGTATTTTTCAACCGAGGTGTTTGCTAACTCTTTGATTTAGCCTACTGTAAATATGAATACTGGTTTCTTTGCAAAGGAACTGATTTTGAAGCGAGGTATGGCAGATCTCTTGTTCAAGGCTAGCCTGGTCTACATAGAGGTCTAAGGTACCCAGAGGTATAAAGACCCCACCTCAAAAAAATAAAATAAAATAAATAAAAACAAAAATCAAAACTAAAAATAGAACTAACCAAACAAAACAGAATGAACAGCAACAAAATCAGGAACTCAATTTTAATCTCTAACTTACGAATAAAAGCCAGACATAGTTGTGTATGCCTGTAACAGCAGTATCGGACATCAGAAGTAGGTAAATCCCTGGTGCTCAGCTAGCATGTAAAATGAACTTGAGGTTCATTGGAGGTGTACCTTGAAAAACCTGATAGAAACATGCACACATATAGCACACACATAGGCAGCACAGAAACACACACATACATGCCCCTAGAAAATTAAAAGTAGTTTGAGTTTAAATCTAATGTTTTGCTTGTTGGTACATTTTCTGAAGTGCTAGTTAATTTTAATGGCTACAGTTTTAAAATATATTCTTCATCAAAATCAAATTGAGAAAATAATTTTAAAAAATCACCATAAATTGGTGAGTTTATAAAGTATAGAGTTATAGAACAGGCACCATATTTCTTTTTGTTTTCTTAGTGCAGGATTATATGCAGTCAGTAGTTTGTCAGTGGCTGGGTGTGAAGATGTATGCCATTAACCCCAGCACTCAGATTTCCTGGGCCAAGGTGGTAGACAGACTTATGTAAACTAGGGCTGCATAGTGAAACCTTTTTAAAAGAATGTCAGTATTATCAGGTAGAATAGAGAGATGATATTGAGTATTTAGTGTACCTTTTGTTTGAATTACTGCTCCCTTTACTAGAGGAAAAGGTAATAAACTATAACTTAACCTTTATTAAAAAAACAATTTTAAATATATATGACTATAAAGTATATAGTACAGCAAACTCCAATATAAATATTACTACTTCCCTATATTTTATTTTACTTCTTTTGCCTTTTTTTGAGGCAGGGTTTCTCTGTGTTACCCTGGCATTTCTGGAGCTTACTCTGTAGACCAGGCTACCCTCAAACTCAGGGATCTGCCTGTCTCCACCTCCAGATTGCTGGGATTAAAGGTCACCTCACCTAGGCCTTACTTAGTAATTTTAATGAATCTTGTTTTGTTTGTTTGTAACATCTCACTTTGTTGCACTGCCTGTCTTGAAAACTGCCTATAGTTCAGGTTGGCTTCACAGAAATAGAGCTGCATCTGCCTCCAGGAGGGCTTGGATTAAGGATGTGTAGCATCTTGCTAATTTACCCTTTCTCTTTTTTTCTCTCTCTAAAATAAATGTAAATGTTTATTTTTTTGGGGATTGGTTCTACATAGACCTGACTGTTTTAGAGCTCACTGTAGACCAGGCATATGCTAGTATGCCTGGCTAAAATTGGCAAATATTGCAGATAGAAAGTCTCTAATATCAATGCAGGATATGTGTTTTAATGTTGATTCTTAAAGATGTAGTGTTTTGTGTGCATGCACGTTTGCCTGAGGAGGCTAGGAGAAGGTATTGGGTCCTCTAGTATCGGAGTTGTCGGGACCTTTGTGAGCCAGGGTGCTGAGAATCGGACTCTGGTTCTAGAAGAGCAGCCAGTGCTCTTAACCACGGAGCCCTTTCATATTACTAATAAACATTTTCATTTATTTTGAAGACATACACCGAAGAACCTCAAGCCACCTCCCCCAGAAAGCTGGAACACAGTGTCAGGAAAGAAGATGAAAAAGTCTAATTCAGGTAAATTCACAACAAAGTTTTTTAAGATTATGATGGTAGTAATTGGAGTTGTTAACTTACGCCAGGGAAATTGTGAGATCTTTTTGTGTTTTCCACAGATACAGATTACAGAGGGCCAAAGAGTCTAAGCAAGCCAATAAAAGCCCCATCAGCACTACCTCCTCGACTCCAGCATCCTTCTTCGGGTGTAAGACAGCATGCATTCTCTAGTCATTCTTCAGGGTCCCAGTCTCAAAAATCCTCCAGTGAGCATAAGAATCTAAGTAGGACACCCTCACAGATCATAAGGTAACCTTCCCAAATTCAAGAGAAGTAGAAGTCATGAGAGGCATTGTATGTGCTTTATTATAGTCATTTTTTTGTTGCAATTTCTTGTTGGTATTTGTTTATAGTATTGAGAAGTATTGCCAGGTGGTGGTTGTACACACCTTTAATGCCAGCATACAGGAAGCAGAGGCAGGTGGATCTCTGTGTGTTCAAGACCAGCCTGGTCTACAAAGCAACCTCCATCACAGCCCGGGCTACACAGAAAAATCTTGTCTCAAAACTAAAAAGAAAAGAACAGTATTATTGATAGAATTCCCAAATGGTACAAAATAAAACTATAGAGGAATAAGCCTTTATTTTTGAATATTTTGTTTAAAGGGATGACAAATGTTTATGATAGCTCTGTTGGACCTCTCAACCACTGAGGCCAGAAGAATAATGATCCACAGGAGGCAAGACGGTGTTGTAAAATTTCTTTGTCGTTTATTTACAAGCAGAATCCATGCACAAACATTAAAGAACAAAAGGGGAACCTGGTCTGAATCACACTAACACTGGTAATCCCTGGCTCCTGGTTCAAAAGGACCTGCACACTTCTCTCTGCCTTTTCTCTCAGTCATGTCCATCCCCAATGAAAAATCTCGCCTCTTGGACCAAAATGCTTCTCAGTTAACTAGGCTACTGGTGACAGAATTGCTGTCACATCTCCTGCTTTTTGTCTAATTAAGAAGGAAAAGCTCTAACTCTAACATAGTAAAACTACATATAATAAGATTTTTTTGATCAAGTATTGTCCAAATAAAAAGGAAAAGTTATAACCTTAACAGAAAAGAAACTACATACACCAAGAACAATGATTAAGTAAAAAATACATTCTCAGTGTCTAGTTCATAATTGACATATTTATAGAAATTATTTCATTAGCTGTTCTCTCCTGAAGAGTTTTGTTTCTAATATGCTTTTTGCCAAGATTTGTGTAATTATAATGCCACAAAAGACCTGAGAAGGAAATATTACCTGAGTAAGCAGGACGTGCAAGCGAACAACTTCGGAAAAATGTGAGAAACAGCTGACTGGACAGTCACCCAAGGTTCCTCTGTAGCATTGAGACATTCATCTTTAGCCTACAGGCCTAGAATATCTGACAGACTTTTCTGTGAAGCAGGAATTTTGAAAGACTGTTGTTGAATGAGGTTTCTGTCCTGCTTGGGTACTGCCGTCATTAAGTCCCAAAGAAATCACACAGAGGTCTACTTTAGTTGTAAACTGATTGGCCCATTAACTCAGACTTCTTATTAACTCTTATAACTTATATTATTATTAGCCACTATTCTTGTGGCTCAGTACCTTATTCAGTGGGGTAGTCACATCTTGCTTCTTCTGTGGTTGGGTCAGGACTGTAGAGGAATGGGTTTCCTCCTTCCCAGAATACTCTTGTTCTCATTGACCCATTTCTACTTCCTGTCTGGTTGCCCCGCCTGTACTTCCTGCCTGGCTACTGGCCAACCAGAGTTTATTTAAAATATAATTGGCAGAATAGAGATAATTGTGCCACACCAGACTGTCCTACTCTGTTCTCCCAAGTTCAGCCGTTGTCTTTTTTTGTGTCCTGCTTGTTCAGTTTGGACAGTGTATTGTCAGCCGATGAGACAAGGGGAGTTTCTTGCCCTAATGGCCAGTTTATGTGACATAAAAAACACATTTCCATATGGAGTGTCTTTGATGCTTATCATCCTCTTGAGAAGTAGATTATGGCCACCAGGAGCAGAGAGTCTCATATAAAGAAGTCTTAAGTTACTAAAACATTTTAAATGCCATATTCTATAGGTCTTTGAAGTATTTGAAGAGTACCTATCTGAAATATATAATTGTGTACTTAGAAAATCACATGACTGTAAGTTTAATAGTTACAGATGACTGTTAATCCATATTTCTTTATTATTCTAAATAGCTTTTAAGGACTAAAATTTCACATTGCATAGTTAAACAAGCTGTATAGGTCCAAGCTTTATAGGTAATACTTTAAGCAAAAATAGAAACAGTATATGGACAATAACTTCAAATTTACAAAACTCTTTTAAACAGGTAGAAACACATACAGTATAACAAAAAACTTTAAATTTGTATAAGTATACAAAAAGTTATAGCAATGTAAATTATTTAAAACTAGTAGTTGATTTTTTTTTATTTTTATTTATTTATTTTTTAGTTTCAAGAAGATTCAGTAAACTACCTTTTTATTCTGTCATGTCTATCCTCCCCTTTTTGGATCATACCCAATAACAACTGGTAACTAACCCCACTTATGTGATGACAAATATCCTTAACCCAGTGAAAGACCAAAAACCATCTACCCTATCTCTTGGGAATGTGGGCGTCGTGTTTTCAAAATTATTTCCTTCTGTCTGGAGGTGACTGGCATCTTTAGGGAACCTTAGAATATCCTGAGCATTTTATAGTCCAAAATTGATCTTTGGGTGGTGGTTATGGGCTTAGTGGCATTATCACAAACTGGGGAGATTCATTATTGTGGGGCCCTATCATTCTTTTAGAGACTTCAGAGATTGTTAGAAATCTTTATCATACTTCATACTGTCATGCGTTGTAAATCTTACGGTGGTTAAAGGAGGACCATGATCTATTAAATACATCTGGGATATCCAGGCTCAGTTCCTAAATATCAGCTTCTGACTCAAGCCTAAAATCACGTACAGGAAGCTACCTGAAACCTAAGGTTAGCAGTAGTTAGTACTTTATAATATTGTTAATTTAAAACGGAGGTTTAAATTTTTAGATAATACTTATATCTAAAAAATGTTTTAAGGAGTCATAATGAATTCGAGGGGTATGAGATTAGTGACAATCTAATTTCTTCTGTCCCATACCAGGTGTCTCTTGATATAAGACAGGGACTTTGAACTTTCTTTTAACAAACATGCTTGGGCCTAAAAAGAAGAGAGCCACAGTCCAACTCCAGAAACCAGCTTTAGTTTTTAATTGAGTCAGAATTACTTAAAGACCACCTGTTAGGTAGAGACCAGCAAAAATAGATATTTTGAAAGGTTTATGAAATTTTATCCTGTAGGAAGTAACATTAGGCCAGATTACTCCTATTTTTGATATCCCCCCCCATGGTTCTCCCTTACTTTTTCAATGCTTTATTTGTTCGAATGTTTTTAGGTCCCTCAGTTGAATGTTTTTATTTTCCTGGAAAGACAAAAACAAAACCCTTTCCCCCCACCCTAGTTTGAGTTTTCCCTTTTATCAGGTTGATGAACTATCACCTTTTCTAATCAAAAGATCTCTCTTGCTTGAATTGAATATTGATGGTATCCATAGCTCCTGTGAAAACAAAAGCAAAACCTCTTCCCCAACTTAATAAATATCCTGGTTTTTATTCTGATATTAACACATCTTTAAAGCATGCTGGCTGGTTTATTTAGTTTTTTAATCTGTAAAATATACCTTAAATAAAGGATAGGCTCTTGTGAACCTCTACTAACTTCTTCCCCTGACAGAGTGATCATTTATGTCAGACCAAGGGTAAACAAAAGTAAAAAGCAACCTTGTTTATTAATAATTGCCATTGACTTCTGAAAATTTAAACCTAACCCTATTTCCATAAGATTTGGAATCTTCAAAATTGAGGGCAATTTTAATTCTGAGCAATTTTATTTCTCCTATTAGGGAATAGGACAGACAGAAATATTTAAGAAATAGACACAGAAAACCCAGTAGCCCATGCAAGCAGGAAAGTACTTATCCAGCTGATACTGTAAAGAAAACAAAAAAGTGGACAGTATCAAAGTTTAACCGTGGAGGAGGAACTTGCTGGAAAACTCTAGTTCTCACTACATGGTAGTCTGACGGTACAGATTTTTAGGCTGTACTAGAATTAATTATAGGTGAGAACATGAAATAAGTCATGCTGGCTGCACTTCTGGTTTAATCACTTCTGGCCTCCAAGGGAATTTGAGAAACATGCTAGTTTTGTTTGAATTTCTTGGCCACTGTATTATCCAGAAGAAATATTTTAAAAATCTTTTGATTCCACTTTGTTCCCATTTGCCCATTTAAATCCCTTCCAAGACCACTTACATCATTTTCAAATTTTTTGTTGTACAGAATCACAAATTTAAAATGTGAAGTTTTAGTAATCATAAATGCAAAGTTATCTGGCTGGTGTTTGGACCTGAAAGGCCTGAAATGTGAAAGTCTCCACTTTTGATATAAAAGATACAATAAAATTCCTTATTTTGTTACTATTGGGAGTGCTTCATTGGATAGATGTGTCATTTGACCAGGCATCAGCTGGGAAAGTATCCACAGTCTCAAATTTTTTAAGTCTTGATTTTTTAAAAAATATTTGTTTATTATATATATATAATATTCTGTCTGTGTGTATGTCTGCAGGCCAGAAGAGGGCACCAGATCCCATTACAGATGGTTGTGAGCCACCATGTGGTTGCTAGGAATTGAACTCAGGACCTTTAGAAGAGCAGGCAATGTTCTTAACCTCTGAGCCATCTCTCCAGCCCCTTAAGTTTTGAATTTTATGTTTGATTTCTTGTTTATACAAGTGATAGAAATGATAGAAATAGTATCCATACTGCTCTTTTAGAAATGCTTGTTTTTAGTGTATAATAAGCACAAGTATAAGTACGTGTAGTGTTTGTGCACACTTAGTGCCTGAGAAGATAAGAAGAGAGGGCATAAGATCTTCTAGAACTGGAGTTACAGTTGGCTGTCAGCTGCTGTGTTGTGATTAGGAAACAAAACCTGGTTCCTTTGCAAGACATCCATCTTAACTGCTGAGCCATGTTTAGCCCTTCATACCACTTTTGATTGCTGCAAGCCATATATATGAGTATTAGAGCTGTTAGTAAATGCATTATTGCATCTCTTGTGATCTTTTTTTCTTACCAAAGTTCCCTTGAGATTTCAGTGGTAGACAGTTTCCCAGTCTGACACATATCATTGCTGTCAGTTCTCTGCTTTTCTTGGTGCTGTAGCCAATAATTAGGATATCTTCATGTCTCATCTGGTTATTATCTTTAGAACAGGAAATCAGAATGCTTTCTCTTCCTCTCTTAAACCTTTCTTCCTTCACATTTTAATTAGTTAACTTTCATTGTTTGTGTGAGTGTATGTGGGCTACATTGTACTCGCTGATGTCAGAAGAAAATTTGTAGGTGTTACTAGTCTCCTTTATTCATATGAATTCCGGGTATTGAACTCAGATTTCCAGGCTTAGTGACAAACCTTAAGCCATTTGCAGGTTCATCTTTCTTTTGAGAGTAAATTTTTATGATAGTATTGGAATATGTACAGTGTTTATATTTCTGCACTCAGGAAAAAAACTTCAGTTACTTCTGTATGATGTAGAAGGAAGTGAGTTAAATAAGTGAGTAAAATAACTTCCAATTTATTGTGCACCATTGTCAGTTTTAACTAACTTTGTAAAGTAGCTTTAAGTGCTGGTTTTATTTGTTGCTAGCTGTCCTAAGTTACAAAGTGTTGTGTGGTTGTTTAGTTGAATATTTGTACCGCAGAAAGATCATTGCATTTTTGTATTCTACACATTTGCCTTGTTTTTTTTCCCCCCTGAAAGAATGTTTTATTTGACAGAAAACCTGATCGTGAAAGAGTTGAGGATTTTGATCACATGAGTCGTGAATCTTACTATTTTGGCCTCTCCCCAGAAGAACGCAGAGAGAAGCAAGCTATTGAAGAGTCTCGTTTATTGTATGAGATTCAGAACCGGGATGAACAGGCTTTTCCTGCCCTTTCTGTACGTATGTAGAAATTTTAAAGGTTAACTTTTAGAAGTCTTTCTTGATACACAGTTTGTAGTATCATAATTTCTGATGATCAACTTAATTTTTTAACTGAAAGTATTTTAAAGGTTATGGAAACCTTGGTATGGTGGTTATGTGCTTATAATCCCAGCTAATTGAGAAGCAAGAGAATCCCGGAATTCAAGGCCATCTTGGTAAAATTCTGTGTCAAGATAAAAAGACAGGAGGGAGGGACAGTAAAAGTAAAGCCTTTATATAGTTAATCCCAGGACTAAAGATATTATTGAAAAAGTACGTTACAGTTGAGCAGTGTGACTCACCTGTTCACCTGACAGTGATGAGTATTTCCTTTCAGATCGAAGAAGTAGTATTTGCAAGCAGAGCCTGCAGGAGAAGGCTTAGGATGCAGTTGACCTCTCTTACAAGGTTTTCTCAACAGTCAGGATAAACTTGACCTGTGCACTAGTACCATATTAGCATAAGCACGTGGATTTGTTTTGTTCCGTGTGTCTGTCTGTGGGCTCTGCTAGATACTTCTGATGAAAGCAATGACTCTGCCTTCAGTTTCCTTAACTTTGGGGACATCAGAAAGGAAAGCCATTGCCATAAAGAGTTGCTGGGCCCTAACCTCTTCCTTGGGGTGGGGGAGTGAGAAGGCACAGTGTCAATGTCTCAGACAGTGGGAATCAGGTAGAAGGCATACAGCAGACTCGTTTATTTAACAACGGGAAAATCTTATATACCCTCCCAGCACCCAGGTGCTCCAATCCGTTGACACTGCATGGTCGCCCCTCATTGTCTAGGAGTGATCAGCACCAGGCAGACTACAGGTTGGCTCTTCTCAGCCTGGTAGGCCTTAATTTCCTACAGTGTAGGTTAGGGCTTTCGTTGACATTACAGGAGGGCTTAATTGATTATCATAAGAACCCTGTGCTTGTGGTCTGTAAGTCTGGTAAATGATATAAAATGCTAATAGTGAATGGAACAAACAAGGAAGAATGCTGTTGAAGGCTACACTGTTCCAGGGACAAGAACCAAGCTGCACGAGTTCATTCTTCTGTCTTCAGTGAGGAAGCTTTGTTTACAAGTTCATTCTAGAGCTTAGGAAGGGTTGCAAAACGTACCAAGTCAGAGTGCCTGCGTGATAGGTACTCTATGCTAAAGACATTCCTTTTATGCCTTTTGTTGTTTTTACATAGCTATTCGGTAAGGCTAATTTTAATTACTTAATCTTATACTCAAAGTTTTGTCCTTAGTGAATGAGAAAAATAGTGCTATTAAGTGGTTATAGATTATAAAATTTCATCATTAAATTTATATTTTCATACTTCTATACTTTAGATTTAGAATGATGTGGTGTTGGATTTAATAGTGGTTTAGGTTGGTTTGTTTACTGGAATAGAACACTAAACGCCTTTCCTGCTGTGTGATTAAGAATGTTACAACAGGGATCTAGCACCGTCAATGATAATTTATCTTAAAAATTCAACTTTAGTTTGGGCAGTTGTGGCTAACTCCTTTAATCCCAGCATTTGGGAAGCATAGGCAGGCAATTCTCTGTGAGTTCGAAGCCAGCCTGGTCTGCAAAGTGAGTTCCAGGACAGCTAGGGCTATTCAGAGAAACCCTGAAAAAACAGGGTTAAAAAAAAAACAAAAAACTCAAAGCAACAACTTACTCTTTTCTCTTTGTTTTACTAATGGTATGGTTGGGTCATTCAGGCCTCAGAGGATTTGCTTTTGATCATATCACTTCAGTGTTACTTGCTAATTGATTGATATGTTTCCCTTCACAAAGGATCCTGGGAAGGTTGGTAGAGAAGTTATTTTTATGCAAAGAACATTAAGTGCAAGATGACAATTTGATCAATGTGATTTCTTAAAATGATACGTAAATTATTAATTTAGGCTGATTAATCTGATTACCTGATAGTTTAATTCATTAATAGTCTTAGTTTAGAGCATATATTTGAATATGGATGCTAGATGATATCCATAACTACCTATCAACTAGATTCTAAAGTATTAAAAATATAAGGCTATGAATTTTGAGATTTTTGGTTAGAAGTATAAATATTATTTGTAAAACTTGTATTCATGTTTGTAAAATTTTAATGCAAAGTGTGACTTTATTTTAAAGAGCCCATCAGTCAGTCAGTCCTCTCAGAATAGCAACTCGTGTGTCCAGAGGAAGTCTTCACATGCAAGGGATAGGAAAGGAAGCATGCGGAGGACAGATACAGAAGAACGGAAGGACAAAGGTATATTACTTCATTACTGAAGACACCTGACACTTTTGCCAAGTTTCATACAGTATTTCCTGCCTTATTTGTGGTTTTGTTTATTTTGCAGTTTTAGGTATATAAGTAAACTCTGGTCCGGAAATCCTAAATGAACCAACGATTCCAGAAATTTTTAAGAGTCAAATTGAGTGCTTTATCTTTTGATATACTGGTGCTTCCTGTTCACATGTTAAGGGATAATATTTTCATACTGTATATGCTGCTGGCACACTCGTCCCTTTAAGGCTGTCATGAATATCACTTTGACTGGGTGTAGCAGTGCTTGTCTTACAGTAATGCTTCTGTCGTGCATAGTAGTGATGTTACCATTTTGAGTTTGCCAAAAAAGCCAGAATACTTTAAATGGAGAGGCCTTTGCAAGAGGTATACTCACATAACTTGTTACAGAATAGTTGTAGTTTTGTTTTACTTCAATATTAGTTTTGGCTGACTTTATAAATGCAGGGAAAAAAATCATGGTTAGTATAAGATTAGTTGCCATTTACAGTTTCAGACATCAGCTGGAGGATTATCTATTGTGGGTCACTTCTGGAAAAAGACACTAAAATTGTCAAGCTTTCTATCTAGTGTCACATATCTGACATTAGAATCATTGATTTGACCTAAGACAGTGTTTGTTTTTTCTCTATTTAAATATGACTGATGGTTGATGCTCCTTATTTTTCTTATTCTTAATCTGTTACAGATTCCCTACGTGGCCATACTCATGTGGATAAAAAACCTGAGCCAAGCACACTGGAGGTAAGGTTTTTAAGTATATTTAAAACATTTATTTATTTAATGTGCATGTATGTGTGTGTATACTATGCTAGATGTGTGGAGAGCAGAGGGCAATTTGCAGGAGTCACTTCCTACTATGTTAGCCTATGTTAGTCCTAGGCTCCAGGCTTGTCAATTACTTTAGCTGCTGAGCCATCTCCACCAAAAAAATTTTCTTCTTCTTTTTTTTTTTAGTTGCCCTGGAACTTGCTTTGTAGACTAGGCTATCTTTGAACTCAGAGATCTGCCTGCCTCTGCCTCTGGAGTGCTGGGAGTACACCATCACACCTGGCTAGCCCCAATCTTAACTTTCCAAACAGTGTTTATTATTATTATTGTTGTTTTTCATGACAGGATTTCTCTGTGTGGCCCTGAGCTGTCCTGGAACTCCCTCTGTAGATCAGGCTGGCCTTGAACTCACAGATGTCCTCCTACCTCTTTCTCCCAAGTGCTGGGATTAAACAAATGCACCACCACACTCAGCCTGTGTTTATTCTCTATAGAGTGATGTTGTAAAGAAGACACTTACGTTCTTAGAAGTCCCATATAAAAACTCTCCAGTAATGTGACATTAAACCAATGGGCAGACACAATAAAGTGGGAGTGGGTTCCCAGAGCAGGTTCTCTGAGCGAATTAGAAAGGCAACCACAGAACCTCAGAATGGAGTTCCCTTAATCACAGTGTAACTTTTTCTTGCTCCCAAAGGTCAGTGATGATAAATGTACAAGAGTTTCATCACCATCTAAGACAAAGAAAGTAGACTGCCCATCTCCTGTAGAACAAGTAAGTTACTGTGTAGATGCAAGTTTCTGTCCCGCCTCGTCCCGCAGCCCTTCAGTCCCAAAGAAGCACAGAGATGATTATATTAATTATAAACTGCTTAGCCTATTAGCTCAGGCTTATTAGTAACTAGCTCTTATGACTTAACCCTTAATTCTTGTCTATGTTTAGCCATAGTGGCTTGGTAACTTTTCTCATTGAGGCATTTTTATCTTGCCTCCTCTGCATCTGGCTGGTGACTGATTCTCTTTCCTTTTCCCAGAATTTTCTTAGTTTCATTGTCCCATCTATATTTCCTGCCTGACACTGGCCAGTCAGCGTTTTATTAAACCAATACAAGTGACAATCTTTATAGAGTACAAAAGCATTATCCCACAGCATTACTACAGTAGGAAAGCAGAGCTTCTTTCTCTCTGGACTTCTTTTCTCTGTATGTGAAAACATCTATATTGTAAATGGAAGGATTCATTTCTGGTATAATATGGATGCTTAAATTTTTTGGTCCTTCTATTTAGTCTAAAATGTTATATTTCTAGAAGTTATCTAATCAATTATCAATGAATTATTTCATATACATTTTAAAAAATACCAGTAGTTTGCCAAGTAAATGAGCACACTTCAGTTTCTTCATACATTTTGGTTCTTGGTTTTATGTAAGAGTAGATACTTACTGTTGTATCAACATATTTTGTGTTCATAAAATGAACGTACTTAAAGTACTTTTTTAAAATTTTTGTGTAAGAATCTTTCTTTAAAATCTTACCACTTTAAAGGCGATTTCTGTGATTTTGTTCACTTGCCTTAAAAGCTTTTGCTGTTTCTGCCTGTGACTTGCACTAGGCAACATATTAACATGAAATGAGTTCACATGGTATTTGTCAGCGAGTGAACTCTGATACTGACCTGAACAGTTATATGCTTAGTGTTATAGTAGGGTGTTTTATACTTCACTCAAGATAAATTTGTTACTATAATTTATGTGAGAAAAAAATGATTTTTTTCCTTTTTTGCCCTTCCATTCTTGAAGAAGCCAGCAGAACATATATCTTTGTCAAATCCAGCTCCCCTTTTAGTCTCTCCAGAAGTCCATCTCACTCCTGCGGTGCCTTCTTTACCAGCCACTGTGCCAGCCTGGCCAAGTGAACCTACAACTTTCGGACCAACAGGTTAGAGAAGAATTTTTTTCAAAAATTTCCAGCCAGCTAACAAAAATTCCTTTCAAATGAGAGGCTTCAGTTCATGAGTGAGAGTTTGACCACAGCAGAATTGTGAATGTGGATCCTGTTAGGGCTTCTGACTTGATTTCAGAGGACCAACTGCACCTGCGTGATGCTCATTAGGATATGCTTTTATAATCTGGGTTTGTGACACTTTGAGCCATTCCTCTGTTGTTGGCCACAGTTTGTGTTTGCTGTGTGTAGGCCATACTGTTACATCTCCTTTAGGACTTTTTTTTTTTTTTTTAATTGTTAAAAGAAAAATTTACATTTACTCCCCTTGTTCCCGGCCCTCCCGCTCCCCCACTACCCTACCACCCTCTCCCTGCTTCCTTAAGATGGGGCAGGATACCCTGCCCTATGGGAAGCCCAAGGCCCTCCCCCTCCATCTCGGTCTAGGAAGATGTGCATCCATATAGAATAAGTTCCCAAAAAGCCAATACATGCAGAAGAGCTAGGTCCCGGTGCCATCATCATTGGCTTCTCAGTCAGTCCCCACTGGCAGTCACATTCATAGGGTCCAGTTAGGTCATATGCTCATTCAGTCCTGGTCCAGCTGGATTCGATGAGCTCCCAATAGATCGAGCACACTGTCTCTGTTGGTGGGCCAGTCCCTCACGGTCCTGACTTCTCCTTTAGGACTCTTTACAAGGACCTTTACCTTAAATGGAGTTTTGGGGAACTGTAGTTGGAAGACAGTGGCTCACCTTAGCTCCTGGATTGGTGTTAACCTACTTGGGTTGTTCGCTGCATGCTTTATAAGGTGCGCAAGTTGTGTAGTGTGAAATTAATGCAAGCTTTATTCCATAGGAAACTGGCTTTAACTATTTTTTTTATAGTTTTTGTTCTCATCTTTCTTAGGTGTCCCTGCTCAGATTCCCATTTTGTCAGTGACACAGACACCTGGACCCGATGCTGCTGTCTCACAAGCGCATTTAACACCTTCTCCAGTTCCTGTGTCAATTCAGGCAGTTAACCAGCCCTTGATGCCTTTGCCTCAGACAATGAGCCTTTATCAAGACCCACTCTATCCTGGGTTTCCTTGTAGTGAGAAGGGAGACCGAGCCATTGCACCACCTTACTCACTGTGTCAGACCGGCGAGGACCTGCCTAAAGGTGAGGCCTCCACTTTCATTATGCTTTTTTCCTGAGCACAAACAGATTTAGTGAGGAATGGAAAGATAGAAGTAGAAGCCAGAGCCCTGGTTCTTACCAAGCCATAGAAGGGATTCACTCAGCAAAGAGCAGAGGTTTGGCTATTGAATCAGGACCGTATGATTGTTCAGGCCTATTCTAATTAGCTTGGTCTTAGTAGAAAATGAGTTTTTATGCTTAATGAAGCCTGTCATGTACCTTTTTTCTTTTCCTTTCCAGAAACAACTTCTCCAGCTTTGAAATCATTTCTAGGCTTTTATTTCTTTTGTAGGTAGTATGCCACTGTGTAACCCAGGCTGGCCTGGAGCTTTGTTTTCTGCTTCATTCTCTTCTGGGTTCTGGGTAATAAGGATGCACTACTAATAACTGCTTTGGTTTATGGAAATCTTACTATTTTTCCAGTGTTTTCATAATTTTTGAAACCACCTATAGTATATGAAAAATACAATGTTCATCTGAGTTTTCTCCCAGATTGAATTTTAGTCAGGTAGACTATTCAGGAACTAAATCTTAGTGCAGAGAAAAGTGTAGTGAATCCAGAGTTACCCTAGGAACAGCCTGGATTTTGGCTGTGTTTCCATTTCTGAGCTTTACACTACAGGCAGTCTGGCAGGAGTTTGTCACTAGAGCTATAGTGATTGATAATGAAGGAAAGAAAAGCTTTGACTTACGTAGTTTTAGTAAAAAAAAATATTTTGTTTTCAGATAAGAACATTCTTCGATTCTTCTTCAATCTTGGTGTAAAGGTATTTATATTTTATCCTTTAAAATTAATTTTCTTATCACTATCTAAACAGTAAAATTTAAAATATTTAATTCTTAATTGATTGGTAATATAAGGTTTACTGCATGCTACCTTTCATGTTTGTCTATGGAACGGGTTGTAGTTTTTACTTGCTTGTTCTTTTAATTCATGACAGTTTGGCCTTGAAGAGGCAAACCTATTTCCTGGACTGCTCAAGGGAATGTCTTTGATGGGGAGTTAGCTGAAAGCTCTTAGTTTGAAGTTCTACTTGAGCAAGTTTAGGTGTGTCATCCTTTGCATTGGGAGGGTTGGAGGAAGTGACATATATAGAAAGCATTGTTCTTTCTGTAAGGTGGGAACATCGCTCACCATCACAGCAGAACTTGCCTTGGCGATGGCGATGGTGGTGGTGGTGGTTGGGGGGATAGCTTTCCTTACAAAGAGGCTACAGAGCTTCACTGTCCATGTCAGTCAGTGTTTTGCTGTCTTTGGCTTGACTTCATTACTGCTGGTTGCCTGGTTACATTCAACTAGTTCTTACTGGATTTTGTCAACTAGTTATATTTTCTTCATAATTTTTTTTAAGTTGAATGCCAACAAAGGAAAGAATTAAAGTATTTTCTTTTCATCTTTATCCTCTACTAATAGGTCTGATTTTTTAAATTCTTGACTATTGGATTAATTTGAGGGCTTCTAGAATAATTAGTCCTGTTGGAGAACATGTCCTGTTCTAGCATTTTCCTGTCAGGTTAGAGTTAAGATGTGAGTAGGTCTAACTAAACTCCTGGTGGCTGTGATAATGCTTCCTATTATCTGAACCCAGGGATCAGGGTCATGAAGTGACGTGATTCCAGTTCTTTTCATGTTGTTGTAACACTTTGGTCATCTTGTATTTGTGCTTAGAGTATATAATCTTTATAAGCATGATAGACTTGGCTTGAGTTAAATACTTTCAGAAAGACAGCTTTTTAACTTCTAGTATTTGTTTATTTTGCTGTTTTTGTCTTTCAGGCATATAGCTGTCCTATGTGGGCTCCACATTCTTACCTGTATCCTCTGCACCAGGCCTACATGGCAGCCTGTAGGATGTACCCAAAGGTCCCTGTTCCTGTGTATCCTCAGAATACTTGGTTCCAAGAAGCCCCTCCTGCTCAAAGTGAAAGTGACTGTCCTTGTACTGATGCCCACTACTCTATGCATCCTGAGGCCAGTGTTAATGGACAGATGCCACAGGCAGAGATTGGACCTCCTGCATTCTCTTCACCTCTGGTTATCCCTCCATCTCAGGTGTCTGAAGGTCATGGACAATTGTCTTACCAACCTGAACTTGAGTCTGAGAATCCCGGGCAACTTCTTCATGCTGAATATGAAGAATCACTAAGTGGCAAGAACATGTACCCACAACCATCCTTTGGACCTAACCCATTCTTAGGTCCCGTTCCTATTGCACCTCCTTTTTTTCCTCATGTTTGGTATGGGTATCCTTTTCAGGGATTCGTAGAAAATCCTGTCATGAGGCAGAATATTGTCTTGCCCTCTGATGAGAAAGGGGAACTGGATTTGCCCTTGGAGAATCTAGATCTGTCTAAAGAATGCGACTCTGTCTCGGCAGTGGGTGAGTTTCCGGAAGCCAGAGTTGAAGCAAGTGTGAGCAGCAAGCACGAAGGCCGAGTGGAACAGTCATCCCAGACACGAAAGGCGGACATTGCTTTGGCTTCAGGTTCTCCTGGAGCAGAGGGAAAGGCTCATTCTCCCACTCAGATTCTAAACAGAGAGAGAGAAACCATGTGTGCTGAACTTGAGCCTAAGAGGACCATTCAGAGTGTGAAAGAAAAACCAGAGAAAGTGAAAGATCCCAAGACTGCTGCTGATGTAGTTGGCCCTGGGGCCAACGCTGTGGATAGATTGCAAAGACCAAAAGAAGAGAGTTCAGAAGATGAGAATGAAGTGTCTAATATATTGAGAAGTGGCAGACCCAAGCAGTTCTATAATCAAACTTATGGAAGCAGGAAATACAAAAGTGATTGGGGCTCTTCTGGTAGAGGTGGCTATCAACATGTGAGAGGCGAGGAGTCCTGGAAAGGGCAGCCTAACAGAAGCCGGGATGAAGGTTTTCAGTACCATCGAAATGTTAGAGGACGCCCATATAGGGGAGATAGGAGGAGATCAGGAATGGGAGATGGCCACAGGGGACAGCACACTTAATGATTAGTTGTTGCTCATTTTGTAGAGCCTTTTCTTAGGTGGAGTGTTTCTGAAGGCTTTAAAAATATTAAAATAAAAACCCAAATTGGAACTATCTCCTCCCCTCCCCATTTACCCTTAATTCCTATTCCAGAATAGGATGAAACTTTGGACATGACTTCAAGGGGCAGATGAATTTTTGGCATTGTGATTTTTCTTACTCAGAATCTGTTTATTGGGTTATTGCCCCCATAAAAAAGTAAACATGACTTCAAGTATTTTTTTATAAACAGCTCAATATAAAACATAGACATAGTGTCGTGTGTCCCCCCCTCCCCCCCCGGTGTAAGTTTGATTTACAACATTGGAAATGTGTGCTTTTAGCAGTTACTGAAATGACAAGAAAGTAAAGCATTCAACACACTATAGATTCCAGAACATAACATTGCACCAAATAGAAATGTATATTTTATTATGCAATGCCTTAGTCATAAACTGGGCTCAAACAGTTCTCAGCCTCAAACACTGTTGTCTTTTAATATGCTTCCAACCCAAAGGCCTTTCATCTCAGTATCTGTCAAACTTGAATAACGTCTTCTCTCTACTATTACACACGAGGCAGCCTATTAACCTGTGTCTCAGAATTGTTGTATATAGTTCTTTTAATATCCATAGGGTATATTTTTGAATTTTGGTGAGTATTTGTTGAATTTGAGATTGCATACAATAGATGTTTAAGAAATAGTAGGAAGTCCGGTGAGATGGCTGTTTCCATCAAGAACTCTTAGCACTGCTGTAAATATCATGGTGCCTACTCGAAAGGAATGTAGATGCTATGCATTTTAAGAATAATCTGCATCTGTTAAAACTGCAGAGGTTTTTTTAATGCCACTTTAACACTAATGCACTGACAGATTCTAAATATTTTGTGAGAAATGTTGAAATTTTTAACTTGATAGGCTTCTCTATAGAGTGTTTCCTCCCTGCTCATCAGTTGTGTTTATCACTTCACAGTTGCATGTTCAGCTTGTCATAGCTGGAATTACTGTATAAAAAGAACGTGATTGTGACTTCTAGTTTTTCTAGAGGATGCTGCTAGAGGTGGCTTAGCTTTGCTTTTCGTAGCTCTTCCCCATCAGTGCCCTGTCTGATCTGCTTCTTTTGGTCTACAGTATTCACTAGAGGCTCCTTTGCATGTTGCGTTCTGTTCTCATTTAAGAGATTGGACTCAGACAAGTTAACACAGTATTCACTCATCTGTGTTACTTTGTGAAACTAACTGTACTTTGTATTTCTTATTCGTATATATCAATGTAAAAATTACTTTTTTTTTTTTAAATGTTACCTTGTGATCAGGCAGCTTGAATGCTATGCAATTAATAGTATGGTGGTGATTTTCTTTGCATGTTCTGTGTAATATACCTAACCAGAAATAGATGTGGCTTTTGTTTTGGGGGGCAGATTACTTAAAAGCGAATACAGTTAACTTGAATATGACAAATGGAAGCAGAGTTTTCTGGGTCCTCTGATAACTTGTGGGAATGTTTGGCTGTCAGCTAGGCTCAGTGAAGCTCCACTGTACTGTAATGATGGTGTTTACCTCTGTTGTTCCAAATATCCTCATGTCTGTGTAACTGCTGATTTGAGTAGTGATTAGCATTTAGAAATTTTGTAACATAGGACTTTAGAGAGCACTTTGAAAGATAACATTTTATTAATGATGGTGCTAGGTAAAAAAAAAATTATAGCCTGGGATGTGCTGAAAAAAAAATTGAGAACCTGTTTAAAGGAATTTGTTGTGTGCTTCTAAGCTAGAATGGTTGTAAAGGGTCTGTGTTGCGGTGCTTGAGTATCAGTGGCTGGATATGGAGTAAGGACTGTAGAGGAGCTTCTTTTTAGTCCGTGCTTTTTATGTAGAATTGGCTTTATTGCGTAGTTTCAATATGAAAATCACCTTTTGATATAATAAAGTAGATTTAGAAGTTTGGTCTCAGGAGTC
Organism: Dicrostonyx torquatus; assembly: GCA_028555095.1. Lineage (NCBI taxonomy): Eukaryota > Metazoa > Chordata > Mammalia > Rodentia > Cricetidae > Dicrostonyx > Dicrostonyx torquatus. The sequence continues at coordinate 2,267,432 of JAQHUG010000243.1, forward strand.
CAAAAGGAGTAGCTGTTTCCAGTGTCTTGCGTTTTTCTGACTGGGGAACTGTTTAAAGATTGGACAGGAAAGAGTAACGCTTGGTGTCCCTGTCTCCTGTGGGAGACTGACGAGCTTGTTTCCTTACCTGACCTCGGGGATGTGACGGTCAGCGGTGAAAGAACTCTAGCGCTAGCCTGTGCTCCTTTCTTTGTGACCTCTGGACTACAACTCTGACTTCAGTAGTTTTAAAATGATCAATCTTGTATTAAGGTCAGTTTTCTTTCTCTAGGTATGTGTTTAGGTGTATTCATCCAGGGGATTTTGCCTTATCCTAAGGTCAGACTAGTGCCAAGCAAGCCTTTTTTCATCACATGAACTGTCCTGTCATACTGTATTTTGACATACTGTATTCTACACAAGGTAGGGGGAAATGACAACTAAAAGTTCTTTGTACTGTAATTTGTATTGGGAAATGATGAAACCTTACGATGGGATACATTTTGAAGAAATGCTTCCACTGACCAAAGCTCGTCTGTTTGGTTTAGGTGCTTTAGTTGTACTAGACCCAGCCTCTTCCTTTCAGTATTGTGTCTCTTCAAGCTATTTCCTCTCAAGGCACATCCTCCATCCTTGCCCTGTGTACTCCTCGGCAGCTTTCATGTTGTTTCCTCTGAGTCTGTTTCATAGCAGGAGTAGGTTTCCCACAGTGCACAGTGCTGAGACGGTTTATGTGCTGCAAACCATTCTGTGAGCATAGCGTTTTCTTTGGCCCAAGGGTGAACTAAAATGCCTGTGAACTGCAAACTCGCTTGTGATTGACTCGGTGCAATACAGTTCATTTCTAAACATTTCTGGTTTAGAAAATACTCAGCCATCCTGGAAACTAGCAATATTTATTTTGCCTCATTTATTTTACCTTCAATTTTACATGAGGTGAAGTTTTTCTTTCACTTAGGGTACTTGCAAGATCCATTTTAGTGTAGCTGAAGAGAAAGGTATATTTCTGTTTACTGTATTTTGTTTCCTATTTTATATCTTTTTTTTTTAAATCTTCATAATGGCTTACTTGAGTATGTCAGTTTGAAAAAGCTAAGATTTTCCTACTTAGCCATTGGCTTTCCCACTATTTGGGATTTTTTTTTTTCCTTTAAAGTTTCCACTTTCCCTAAAATTACAAGTTTTAGAAAAATCCTGTAAGAGGGTGGGTGCATGTCTTAATGCTGAGAAGCAGCAGCTTTGGGGTCGAATTTACTTGAATGGTTTAAAAAATTGCATTGTTACAAAGTTAGAAAAAAATTTATGTATGGAAAAATGATCCTAGCCTTACACTGAGTACAATAATACTTATAAGCATGTGAAGATGTGATCATTTGTGATGTTACTTGTAAAAACATATATACATATCTATACATATCTTTTGAAGTGTTGAAAGGAATAGTACTTTATATTCTTTATCATACCACTTTTGTAAGTGTTGAATATATTGCTGTTTATTTTTCTATGTTCTGTTTCGTAGCCTTAAGAAGTGTTTCAAACGATCTGAATGTATAAACCAAGTCAATGCCCTACATGGTGTGATGCTGCATTATATATTACAACCGTGTGCATATATTAAATTCTGTCTGTCGATTCTGCTTGGGATTCTTTGGTCTTTGGGTAACCCGCTATATCACTTGTAATTCTGAGGATAAATCTTAGTAAACTCTTGAAAATGACATGATTTCCATGTATTTTTCATGCTGGAACATAATTACAGTAGGGACAACTGAAATGGGATTACACCTGTTGGACAGGTGCTGTTTTTCTTGACCATGTCATGGAGCTCCTAAGTGTGGAGTTGTACTTTGAGTGCACATGGTATTACAGCTAGAGTTCCACCATCACTGAAGCAGGGTGCACAACACCTCGACATTCATAGGCTAATGAACCTCTAGTTTTTTTTTTGTCCTTCCCTCCTAACCCCCAGTTCAGTCTTTATTGGGAACAGAAATAAGGTTGTCAGGTATACTGAAATACTTTGAAACATTTGCTTTTTTGCAGTCTTGGGAATTGAGGTACAAGCCAAGTATATTTTAGGGGGGGCGTTCAACCTGTGGATCCTGAAAGAGATGATTTTCTTAAGTAATTTAGTAAAAATACTGCCATGTTAGTTCTTGAACTCCCTCAGGAAAGTGGTTTTCTCAGAAGCAGAGCTCAAAACTGCTCATTCAGTGCAGATACTTGATGGAAACTGATCTACGGTCAGTCAGGGAGCTATCGGAGTCTTTTTTTTTTTTTAAGATTATGTGTATGAACTTGTGTATATGAGTACAGGGTGCCCTTTGACGCCAGTGGTTATGGATTCCCTGGAGCTGCAGTTAGGGGCATCTATAGCAGCCCAACTTGGGCACTGGGAAGAGCCCTGTGAGGCAGGATGCAGTTTACTGTGAACCCTGGCCTGAACCGTGCAGGAATTCAAGGTCTGGGCCACTGTACCTGACCCAGCATGCACTCTGGGGTGTCTTGTGTGCACTTTTCATTTAAAATTATTTTTAGTACACTATATTTTTCTATTCCCCCAGTTTTAGCCAGATCCTCCCCACCTCCCTGCTCACTCAAATTCTTGTCTTTCCCTCAGAAATGAACAAAAAGCAAAAATAACTCCAATAACAAAATGTACCTGCCCAGGTGGGCAGTGTTCGTGCCCCACTTGAGTCCCGACACTTGGAAGGCAGAGGCAGGCAGATCTCTTTAGTTGGAGGCCAGCCTGGTTGACATTGTGACTGCCAGAATCTACAGAGAGAAACCCTGTCTTGGAAACCCCTAAATACCTAACAAGAATGCACCTGCTCTAAAGGAGTGCCTTTTATTTTGGCTGCTAGGCATGGGGTCTGCCCTGGGGTGTGGTGGAGAAGCCCAGTGGCATCCTGGGAGAATACTGATTTTCCCTTTCTCAGCAGCTTTCAATTGCAAATAGCTTTCTGGTTAGGGGGTGGAACTTGGTGTCCACCTCCCTTCTCAGGGATTGGACTTTGGTTTGAACCCAGTGACTGCTGTCCTGTCTGAGTTAGTGTTTCAGTCATTTTGTCCTTTCTTTTTCAAGACAGGTTTTACCTGTGTATCCTTTGCTGTCCTGGAACTTACTCTGTAGACCAGGTTGACCACTGCCTTTCAAGTGCTTGGATTAAAGGTGTGCACCACCACCACCAGGACCCTTTATGTACAGGCCTTCCTACTGCTATATAAAAGTTTATATATCTGAATTTGAATTTTCAAATTTCACTTGCACAAAAAATAGTATCTTATTAATACACATTGTCATTAGCAACTAAAATCGGTTAACTATTGTTTTCTTTAGGACAGTTTTAAATCAGTAAGTGCTTTGTTTCTCTGCATTCCATGTGTTTACAGTATTAAAAAGTTTAACCTGTCCTTAAACAGAAATACCTCACTATAATCCTGTGCCAACATTAAATGCATAATGAATGTGAAAGAATGAACAAACACAAGTAATCTCAGAGTAATGAAGGGAAAAAGGTTTTATTCCATATATTTCCTCATATTTGCATTGTTTTACAACAGATATTTATGGATTATTCATATAAATTCATTTTAGAATGCCTAATGGGGCCCAGTCAAAAACAAACTTTCTATCATTAATCACGTTAAGTTCTAATAATCTAATAATAGTTTTGCCAAGTCTATTTTTCCTGTTCTGCTGACCCCCATTATTCACTTTAATCTACCTTCCTGATAATTCTAGATCAGCATATTAGTAAGGTTTGGATAATGTCCTTTGTATCCACACCTACAAATGAATATGTTCTGCAGCAATGGAAACTTTGTATTGCTATTTCTGGCACTCAGTGGAGAAGTGGTTTAAGGTTGCCCTTGGTTGCTCAACAGAAAAATCTGTAGTCTATAAAAACAGAAGGTTGGGGAGGTGGCTCAGTTGGTAGAGTGCTTCCCCAGCCTGATGAGCCCTGGTTTGATTCTCAGCACTGTATAACCCAAGCCTGGGTACTGGGCTCAGAAGTTCAAAGTTGTCCTGGGCTACAGGACATTGTCTCAAACCCCTAACATCCAGATACTTAAGTCACCAATTGTAAAGACTTTCTATCTGTAGGGGTGTGTGTATGTATGTATGTATGTATGTATGTATGTGTGTACATACATACAAATCTGTGTGTTGGAGCCAGAGGTTTGCTATAAGGTATCTTCCTCAGTTGCTGTCCACCTAACTTTTTAAGACAGGCTCTTTCCCAGAACACAGCACTCACAGATTCTGTTAGGATGGCCAGTCCTTTCTGACTTCCCTTCCCAGGACCGGTATTAGAATCCTACTGTCTGATATTTGGTCCTCTTGAGTGTGCAGTTGGCACTTTACTGACTGATCCATCTCCCCAGCCTATAGTTTTATAGGAAGCAAATACTCAGAAATACCTCCTTCCCATCTTGATTATATAAATTTATGTTTACAAAGTAAATCTTACAGAATGTAAAAACCAAAATACTAGAGTTAAATTAGGGTACTGAAATAATTTTTGACAGATGTTCAAAAGTACCAAAAAAAAAAGGTGTTTGTAGTAGACAATGTTCCTTGAAAGCAGCTACACACTGATAATATAGTCACAGACTGAAAACAAGTAGCAAATATAATCCTGGTGTTTATTTATCAGACCACAGAGTATAGTCGTTGACTGGCTATTGAATAGGGCAATTTCATTATGCTGGTACACTTAGCAAACAGATAATACAGATTGTATCCAAGATTTTAAAATATGGACAATACCAGTAAGTCAGCATCTGGTACATGAATATAATACAGAGCTGAAAATCTCTCCATAGATCATGGAGATCCAGAGGTGTTTTGCATATTTGAAATGTCTCCATTTTAGTGAAGTATGCCCAGAGATTTATCTTAAGGACAGAAAAGCTCTTAAATAACAATTTACAATACAACTGGCTTTTGATGTCACATTAAGAAAATCATTCTTCAAACTCCAGAGTATGTGGGGCCATAAAACCTGATTAAAGTTTCATATGATAAAAATCCCAGTAAGTAAATGGCTTATTGATAATCTCAGATTCAATCTAATCATCCAAGAAAAAGTAGTTTCCACTCTTCTTTTGTTCTACATCCTAAAAAATAAGAGAAGTAACAAAAGTCAGAACAGTTTTTCTCCTTGAAGCTACAGCAATGTGTGCAGTGTTACTCAGAAGTGCTTCTCAGAGCACCTCACAGCAGCAGCTCAAGGAAGGCCTCTACTCCGAAGTTCACATGTATGAAATCTGTCATATACTGAAATATTCTTGGAGAAGCTTAAATTCTACCTTTAAGCTCCTGGTACAAAAGACAGAATACTGTCAGCTTGCAAATCACTTATTATTATCAAATATATTTAAAATAGATTTCCTTAGAACTGTTTATAGGATGGTGGTCATTAATCCATTTATCTACTTGATCAGCTATTAGGAATACGCTCTATGAACACCTTAAATGACTCAGTATACAGAAGTGGCTTAAGGAGAATATTCATCTTAACTGTGTCTTGAAAAAAACAACAACCATAAACTGCTTAAAAGTATTCTTAATAACTTCATTAATAAAACTCCATTAATTTACTTTCAGTGGCAAAAAATAAGGTTTCTCAAAAAAGTTTTCTTTTATTGCTTTATAGACAAAAGTCTCACAGCCCTGGCTATCCTGAAACTTACTATGTAGACCAGAATGGCCTCAAACTCACAGATGTCTGCCTGACTCTACCTCCCAAGTGCTGGAATATATGATATAAGCCACTGCTTGTTTTAAAAATAGCACACATACATTAATTAGAATAGCAGATACATTACAGTTGTTGCCTGCAAAAAGAGTAAGAAAATGTAAACAAAGAAAAAAATAACCCAAACTGAGAATCAGTAGATACAGTATATATTTTTAGGAAAGACTTAAGCCGGGTGGTGGTGGCACACGCCTTTAATCCCAGCACTCGGGAGGCAGAGGCAGGTGGATCTCTGTGAGTTTGAGACCAGCCTGGTCTATAAGAGCTACTTCCAGGACAGGCTCCAAAGCCACAGAGAAACCCTGTCTCAAAAAAACAAAAACAAAGACTTAAGTTTACAATGGTAGGAGTTATCTACATACCTTGATTGAATTTAGCTTATTTATTCGTGGTCTATAGTTGTTGGGATCTCTTCTGAATGTAATTTCCAGCTGAGACAAAAATTTGTTCATGCCAGCCAAAAGAGTTTGAGGACTAGGGAAAATGAACAGTTTTCATTAAATTTAGCTAAGTCCCAAGATCATTACCTTTTCCTCAATTATGCACCGAGGCTAACATTACTATACATCACTTAGTTGGTCATAGTTTTATGTAAAGTAAGCATAGTATGTATTTCTGATGCTGAGCAAACATTAAGACAATTTTTTTTTTCATGGCTTTGTACAGGGAAGTACTCTGTACTGAGTTATTGTCATGGCTCTAAAAGTATCACTTAATAAAAAGGTTCCATTAAAAACCATCTGTGCTTTCGTCTTTTATATCCAGCTAATTTCATTTTTTAAAAAAGGTTTATTTAGAGTCACAGACAGTTGTGAGTTATCACGTAGGTGCTGGGAAATAAACATGGGTCCTCTGGAAGCGCAGCCAGTGCTTGGGCCACTCCAGCCCCGCAAGTTAATTTTTAAATTTGCTAAATAACAACAAAAAAGATGGAACATTTTGAAGCATTCTGCAAACCCAAAACAAAGATTATTATTGAAGAAATAAATTTTACATATCTAAGAAATTTCCAGTAAGGAACACATTGCCAATAACTGATTACAGAACTCAATATGAAAACAAAGGTCTTTTGTGATGCATGGTACCTCTCTTTTTTTTGAGACAGACTATGTAGATCTGGCTGTCTTGGAACACATTACTTAGGCTAGGCTGGCCTTGATCTCACAGAAATTCATCTGCTTCTGCCTTTCATGCTGGCATTAAAGGAGTGTGGTACTGTGTCTGGTTGGCACTTTCATGGGCCCAAACTTCGTTCATTGGTGATTTCATAAGGTACAACTTAATGTAGGTTTAAGCAGTAACAGTAAAATAATGTCTCATTGACAGACCTGAATTTTGGTTTTCCCTACAGTATGATCAATGAAGTCAGTGTGGTGGGTCAGTATCCTGTATTTGCCACCTACTATAACTATATTGTAGTTGGGCAAGTCATTCTTTGAATTTTATTCTGCACAAAAATTGTAAGAATTATAAATAGTATTTTTCTGTGAAGTATAAATAATCAATTGGACAAAGTTCAGCTGAAAGAAAAGGTATTTGTCTAGGGCTCTGTAAGATTATCCAGTATTCTATACTAGTCCAAACATTATTATACAGGCCTCGTGCAGTATCATGTAAGAATAACCTAGGGAGTCAATAAGAAACTGATTTACTTGCTATCTCCTTGAAAAAAGTAATATGACTTCAGTGTTTATGAGTTTACTAGAAATTTAGAATGTGATAAGTTTCCAATTGTTAGAACTTAAAATTTTATTTCTGGACACTTACAAAAAGCATCTTTACCTGTTTGCAACTGTATTCTTGGATGGAACACCATCAAACACGATGACGCGATCTGCTAGATAGGTGGCCATGATGAAGTCATGTTCCACAACAAAAGCTGTCTTCTTTGCATGGAGTATGAAACTGGAACACAACAATGTGCAAACGTTTCATAGCTTTTAAGTCACAAAATGAGATTCAAGTGTTTTATTAAACACGTCTGTATGCCAGTAAACATAATCAAAAATATTCTAGAAGTAAGACACTTACCGTTTGACGACTCGGGCTGCCATTAATCTTTGCTCAGAATCCAAATATGCAGATGGCTCATCAATTAAATAGACATCAGCAGGTTTCCCCAAACAGAGAGCTAAAGCTACTCGCTGAAGTTCACCACCAGACAATGTCTGCACCTAATTGGAGAAGTTCAGCAAAATGTGTGAAGACAAAGTCCAAAGTAAGGATGCACAGAGAACTGTAAGGATAATGTTATAGTACCTCTTGATCAATGATGTTTTCAATCTGTAGGGGCTTCATTACATCAGTCACAAACTGTGGATGAGTGTAAGCATCTCTGATCTTTTCATGCAGTAACTGGCGAACACTTCCCTGGTTTTAATGGGAAAAAAGTATTCAAATGATAAATTACCAGAAAAGATCTTTGTTTATAAATTTTAGTACTAAACTTCACACCAAAATTATTTCAATTTGCCACCAATATACACCAATTCTAACTTTTTTCTTCTTCTGAGACAGAGTTTTACTATGTAGTCAACCAGGTTGGCTCCAACTCAGACAGCCATCTGCTTCAGCCTCCAAGTGCCGGGACATGGCTGGCATGCACCACTATACCTGGCCAATTCTAGTTTTAATCCCTATTCACCATCTTGCTCACATTTTGAGGTTTTCTATTTAACAGCACTTAAGTACATAAGAAAAAAGGCAATAATCTTAGAATTTAAAAGTAGAAAGTAAATGAATGTTTCAGTGGAGAAATAATTAAGAGCAGGAATAATTCTAAATGTCAAAGTGGGTTGAAGCACCTTGGATAATCTGTAGGCTATTACACACGATGTACCATCTTCTTAGATGAATCCTAAAATGGCTTTTACTTGTTACTGAGAGCAGAGCTGAGTCTGAGAACGTGATACAGATTATCTAAAGTACTAATGAAGGTAAACTGACATGTGAAACAGGGTTGGTGTTGACACTGATAGTATAGTGACACAACACTTTCAGAAATCAAGATCACTAGTGCTTTAGCAAACATTTTCAAATCTTATATTTGAAACGATTTACCAGCATTTCATTTCCCTAAGGTCGAATAAACTTAGATTCTAAGAATACAGTATGTTATATATCAACCAGCAGGTGACAGACATTGGGTTTTTTCTTCAGTTTGGCTCTGATAAATACAGCTGCTACGAACACCTATGTGTAAGTTTTGGGTACCTAGGTATGTTCATTGCTCAGGTCTACATTAATGAGGAGAATTGCTGGTGTTTCTAACTCTATGCTACAGAAATGATGTGATTGGTTTTCTTAGTGTTTGTAGTTTTACATTACCATCAGTAACACACAGCATCCAATCTCTTCACACTGTCACCAAGACTTGTGCTTGTCTTTTGGATTTTTTTTAGTTATTCTAGTGGTTGTAAATTAGTATTCACTATAATAAAAAAAAAAATTGGTATTCACCATGTTTGATCTGCGTTTTCGTAACAACTAAGAAAGCCAAGCATCTTTCCATGTGGTCATCCAGATTTCTTCTTTGGAAGAACATTTGCTTTGGCAAAGGCTCACATTAGGTTTGGAAAAAAAGATGACAGATTTTAAAGCTACTTCCAGAGCTAGATGTGTTATCTACATCCAGTACTCCAACACTTGGGCAGTAGGGACAGTGAACTGAGAATTTCAGGTATTTTTGTAATATAGTAGATTCTAGGCCAGGCTGTGGCTGTATAGATGCCAATAAGACTAAAACTATTAATATGATTTTTTTGGTGTGTGGTGGGTATTAAATTCAGTGCCTTAATTCATGTTAAACATATACTCTACTACAGAGCTAATGTCCTAACCCCTTGCTAAAGCAAAAGACTAAAGGTATACGTACATACATACATTTTAATAACCAAATTAAAATAACTCACAGTTGATTTGGGACTGATTTTCTGTGGCTTATAACTGACGTTCAGAACTGGCACTTCTCCTGCAAAATAATACAAGTACATATCACACAAAACCTGCCCAGACATTTAAAGTTTAAGTTGTGGGATAGAGTAAAAAAGTAGTATCTATAACAACAGTACCTCCTTCGTCGGGTTTAAGCCTTCCAGCAAGCATTCTGATAAATGTGGTTTTACCTGTACCTGGTAAGACAACAATAAAAACAAAATTAACCTTCACATTCTAAAGTAAACCATACTTTTCTACTTGTTACAATCTGAGAAATCTGTCTTGAAGATATTATGTAAAAGTTATTAAGAAAAAACAATCCCTAGTTGGGCTGTGGTGGTTCATGCATTTAATCCCTGCACTTGGGAGGCAGAGGCAGGGGAATCTCTGAGTTCGCTACACAGAAAACAGAAGAAAGAAGAGGAGGAGGAGGAAGGGGAGTAGGAGCAGAAAAAGAATCCTCTCCCACCTGTCAAGTAGTAGCCTAAATTTACTAGGAGTAATAAGACCAGCGTATCTTAATACATGCTTACTTAGTGCTTACAACTTAAGTGTTCTAAGTGAAACCCAATACACTGTAAATCTCCTTGTGTAAAATCTTTCTTCTACAGTTGATAAGCTATTACAAACTATTACCTTTAAATCATAAAACCAACAGTAGATATTTAATAGATTCATCTTAAAGTTAGACTGACAATTTAATATGGAAAATATTGGTAATAAAACTATTCAAGAAAGTAGACAGAGCTCTCCAATTTCAAATAAGAAAATTACAAATACAGGCACCCAAGGAAATGTTTTAAAGCTGGTATGTGTCTGAATTATCAACTGGTTATCCCTTCCAGTTCTTTTGCAGAATGAGTGATTGCCTCACTAGTTTATTCACAGAAAAATCAGCAGAACCGAAACAACAGAATTTTTTGTGGAAATAATGAAGAAATATTAATCTGTTTGAACAACAGTGAGACTAAATTAGTAAATACTAAAAAAAAAGTAAAGTTAAAACAATAAATTTATAGATTCAAACTCAAATGCCAGGCCTGAGTCTGTTCTTGATGAACAAGGCCATTTATAGAACCAACTCTCACAAAGTAAAGGCTTACCATTTTCCCCCAGCATCACCATGATTTCAGAATCGGTAAACTCTCCAGCTACAATTGCTAGTTCGAACTCGCCCATCTTTTTCTTCATTCCAGGGTATTTATACATACACATCTTTTTAACTTCTTCTTCATTTGCTGTTTCAGCTACCTTAAAAACAAGTGATGCATCCCTGAACCTCAAGTTCTCTGTTGGAACATAGCCATCCAAAAAAATGTTTATGCCTATTGGGAAAGAAATTGCCAATGAATTAGTGAAGGAAATATAAATAATATAAAGTGAAGCTAAAGTAAAGATTAAGACTGTTTTGGGGGAGGAGATGGGTGATACATCTATACTCCATATATCCATTTTCATGTATATCTGTCAATATCAATTCTGCACATAAGCAAAAGTCAACACTCTGTGTTTCAACAATATAAGCATGCTGGGCATGGTGACTGGTGCCTATAATCCAACAGTTAGAAGAAGGAACGTAGCCTGAGCAATATTGGGAGGCCATGCCCCAGAAAAATCCAATTTTCACCACCAAAAACAAAATGACTCTCTTCCTCCCAGTGTAAGCTTTAAGTTTAAACAATCTGTGACCATATTCATAAATATATGAAACATGATGTCATTTTTATAGTACCCTTATATTAAAGTTGTTATTTTGGGACAAGAAGATGATTCAGTGGGTAAAGTACCTGATGACTTGAGTTCAAGTCTAAGCCCTATGGTGTGGAAAGAGAACCCGCTCCCGGGAGTCTCCCTCTGCACTCTGTACACACTGCTGTATGCATGCGCCCCCCCACATGAACATACATACTCATAAAGGTAAACAAGCAAATGTAAACTTAAAAAAGTGATTTTCTTGCTAAAAAATGGCAAGTACATAGGAAGGAATATTTTCAGGTATGAAATTGACACAAAATACTTTTGAGAATAAAATTTAAAAATAAGCAATTTAAGCAAATTATTTATTTCTCTGATTAACTTTATAGTTTCATAAGAAACTAAAGGAGCTAGTTTCATTAAATATATATTTTTTTGGTTTCACTGTACTAAGATAAAAACCATTCTCTAGAGTGTTTTATAGTAGAAGAATAAACTAACAATANAGAGTGTTTTATAGTAGAAGAATAAACTAACAATAAAACCCTTCTCGCCGGGCAGGGGTGGCGCACGCCTTTAATCCCAGCACTCAGGAGGCAGAGGCAGGCGGATCTTTGTGAGTTCGAGACCAGCCTGGTCTACAAGAGCTAGTTCCAGCGCAGGCTCCAAAGCTAAAGAGAAACCCTGTCTCGAAAAACCAAAAAAGACCAAAAAAACCAAACAAACCATAAAAACACTTCTCTATTAAAAATAAAACATTCACAATGGCATGCAAATTGAAAATAAAAAGATTATTTTTGAATAAATATAAGGAAAGATGCGTTTTCTGCATTTCTATGTATAAGTGAAGAAAAAGTAGCTGAGGCTTTGGGAGGTCTTGAGGAAGGATGCTGTCATCTATCTGGACCATTTAAAGGACTCTTATGTTCAGCCTTGAGTACATGGTGGACTGGAAGAATGAGAGAACCACCTTTTCTAAAAAGAGTGATGTTATTTTTAAGGAATCAAGTGTAAAGTTATAAAATTAAACCCAAAAACTTTGATGAAGAAAACTTAGTCTAAGAGCTTCATTTACCAAGTAAGGAAAAAGACTTTGGTTGGGCACAGTGAGCACACCTTCAATCCCAGCACTCCAGAGGCAGGCAGAGGCAAGCCTGATCTACAGAGTGAGTTCCAGGACAACTAGGGCTGTTACAAAAAAACCCTGTCTCAAAAAACAAACACACAAATAAACAAAAAAAGTCCTTGCTATCCTGTCAACTTGAAAATATGTCCTAATGATTGTCACAGCCACACTGTCTGTGGAGACGCTGAGCTGTAGCAGTTGAGAGGCAGACAAGGATACAGTACTCTCACCAGATCACTGTACAGATCCAGTGTTCACAAGGACTTTCGAGAATGACTACGGAGTATATCATCCATATGTCATCCTGATTCTACATTACAGGGTATTACTTATTGGTTGGAGAGAAACATTAGGCACTGCCTCTGAGCAGAGTATGGCACACTCTTGTAATACTAAGCTCAGGCAGACAGGAGGATTGCTGGGTTTGAGGCCAGTCTAGGGTATACAGTAAGTTCCAGTCTTTAAAAATAAATTTGAAGGTGACAAATACTGCATACGTCAAAATGTAAAGATTCATGATAATAAAAATAGTGAAAATGAATTTTTATTCTTCCAGGAGAAAATTCTCAAAAACAGAGAAATTCTTTTCTGTAGCTGTGTGCAGCCTTTACAATGCACTTCACTCCCCTCAATGATTCAGTCTCACATACATACTAGAGCAGTGCAAAGCGCTGCTATCAGCTGTTATACATTTCTAGGCATTAGAGAAGAGGCTCCAACATTATGAGAAACAGGTTTTAAAGTTACCTTCTCTTACACTAAAAGGCATTGTGACCACACCATAAGCACTTGGTACACCATATAAACAGCAGATGAAGTCAGAGAGATAGTCCAATACACTTAGATCATGTTCCACCACAATGATGTATCTAAAATTTAACAAAACATCATTAGCTAAGATTAATATATTTTTTTACTACAGCTGTACATTTTAAAAAAACATAATTTAAAAAAGTGTAAAAGAACATAGTAGAGTCATAAAATATTTTTTTATACAAGGCTCATTATCAATGCTCACAATTAAAATGTTTTCTCAGCTAAAAGAAAACCACTCATAAGGTTTACAGCTATATAAAATAAACATGTCTTGCTAAAGTGAAACATTCTAATGTGAACATCGCAAAATGGCATTATAATACTAAATTAAAATACAGCCTAGATTGTTTAAATATTTCAACATTCAACTTCTATATTTAAGATTTAGAATGTCCTGCCTCATAGCATGGGAGATTCAAAGAAAGATTAAATAGAATCCCTTGCATAAGAATAATGACCATCTAAGAATCCCATATTTAGCTGGGGCAATGAATAACATGAAATGGTGACTCCCCTGTGAAAGGCTGTATGGCAAAATACAATCTAGAGAATGGATGACGTGAGACTCAGGAAGAACAAAGTAGTAAGCACTACAGTGCTTTAAGAACAAGGGGGGGATGTAAGAGGGATGCCAGGGCAGATTCCACGTGCTACAAAACATGGAGCCATGAAGGTTTTTTGCAGCACTTTATTCCTACCCTACCATTTTCACACACCTCAAATACCAATTCAAACATCAGCTTCCCGCCCAAATAAATTTCTTATTCATAAAAATTGAAAATCACTCTCACAGAATGACTAATTCTGTTTCCCTTGATACTGCTGAGAACGGCAACTGCATGAATTCTTCCCTAACTTATGTTAGCAAATCCCTTCCCTGTCTAAATTGTAACTCAGGCTCTCATCATAAGTCTTTAATAAAGATTACTAGATCTTAACAAATCTGTTTTCAGGATCCCTGATGTGCCTATCAATTCTACATGAAATGAGTATTTTCAGACTCTCAAGAGCTTTTACAACCTCTACCTTTTTGTGTTGTTTGATTTTTGAAACAGGGCTTCTCTATGTAGCTCAGGCAGGCCTCAAACTCAAGAGATTCGCCTGCCTCTCAAGTGCTCAGATTAAAGGTGTGTGTTACCGCTGCCTGGTTAACTTCATCTATCTTATTGTTACTTTATTTATATACAGAAAAAAGAAATACAAAATGAAGTCCACCCCTCAATAATGCATTTCTCTGTTTTGTATGTTTAAGGGTCATTCCTTTCTAAATGGTCACCTACCAAAATTTTCATTTATTACAATACCACTTAGTTCTTATTTTAATTCATTTTAAATCCTATTCACTACCAGAATACTGTTCCGAATATACAAATGAATTTTCCCTACTCTTAAAACTTTTTACTTAATGAAATCTCTTGCATTTCTTGAATTCAAATGGAACTAACTTAGAAGTCAGATGTTTTCCCGATGGTTTAGAAGACAACATCTGTATACCTAAGTAAGAAATCTGTGCTGAAAAATATAGATAATGTATACAACTAAAAGTTCCAGTTTATTTTGGATTTCTTAATTTTTTCCTGGAGGATATGATCTTCAAAATATTTATAGCATTAAAGACTGACAGAATGCATGCTTTGACAGTTTCAGAATGAAGATATACTTCCCAACCGGGCAGTGGAAGCACACAATCCCAGCACTCAGGAGGCAGAGGCAGGCGGATCTCTGTGAGTTTGAGGCTAGTCTGCTCTACAACAGCTAGTTCCACGACAGGCTCCAAACCTACAGAGCAACTGTCTCGAAAAACAAAACAAAAAAGAAAAGAGTGAAGATATACTTCCCTTAGCTGCTTACCACCACCTATCATCACACATAGGTTACTTTTTTTTTTTTTTTGGTTTTTTTGAGACAGGGTTTCTGTGTTTTCTCTGTAGAACTTACTTTGTAGACTAGACTGGCCGTGAACTCAGAGATGCACCTGCCTCTGCCTCCCAAGTGCTGGATCACAGGCGTGCCCCACCACAGTCAGGCTCACATGGGATTACATTAAGTCAACCAATACACATGAGCTTGGTGCATCCACAAAAGCTTTCTACTTACTATTTCTGTTTGGTCAAATGAATTTGTCTGAACATGCTCTCACTGTTACAATTAAGGTGTTATCCTTTCATACTTAAAACATATTGTAAAATCTATTTCTCTCACTAGCCTATATAAAATCTGTTGATTACTAGTAAATCTTCCTTTACTTTCTTTTAATTAGACTCAGTTATAACTGTGACGTCTTATTGTCCAGTGATTTCCCTGAATAACCACATACTGAAACGTGAGTCAGTTGATTTAATTATTTTCTTTTTAGCTCTTTTTATTAAAGTGACATCATTATTTGATACTTAAAAATCATAGATGGAAGTAGATGATGTGACCTATGACTGAAAGGGGCTTGGGTTAGGAACTACTTAATCATCTGTATCTGTCTGTATTTTTTTAAGGTCAGGATACACATGCATTCTTTTCTTTACCATATGACCAAGTTCTTAAAACACTAGAATTATGTTTTCATACTGTTTCTTCTCAGACTCAATTAAAATGCTCAAGCATGTTTATAATGCCCAATCACGTGTATGAAGTAAAAAGTGTGTCTGTTTGGACAATTAAGACTCTACCAATGTACTTGTAGGTTCAATTCAACGCATGTTAAATTTTACTGATCATCTGTTGGACTTTTGTTTGTGGAGTTGTGGCTTTTATCAATTTTGAAAATCCATCAGCTATGATCCCTTCAATGCCTCTAATCTAAAAGTTAGAATTTTTAAACTTAAATAAATGGATCATTGCTGGGCATAGTGGCACAGGCCTTTAGTCATGGTTTTGGGAGGCAGAGGCATGCAGATCATGAGTTTGAGGCCAGCCTGGTCTTCAAAGCAAGTTCCAGGAGAGCCAGGGCTACCCAGAGAAACCCTTTGTCTTCAAAAACCAAACCAACAAGGCCCACTATCATTATCATTGAGTATATGTGCATGCACATGCCATGGAGGGTTTGCTGAGATTAGAGATAACTTTATGGAGTTGATTCCCTCCTTCCAATTTTATATGGGCTCTAGGGATTGGTTTGCCAGACTTATGCAGCAAGTGACTTCACCTGCTCAGCCATCATCCTCAGACTCAACCAAATAGTCTTCTTACTATAAACATGTTTCAAATCTCCCATTATATTTCAATGCCATTTTCTCATTGACTAACTGTGAGGTTGAGATTTAATGTTCCCAATACCGTTTTGCTGTCCTGAATTCATCTAATTATTTCAGGGAGTTTTTAATGCAACAATACGCGTGTGTGTATATATGTTTTTACCATTTTTTTTTTGTGTAGGTGCATGTATGTCACTATGTACACAGAGGTGCACACTCATGGAGGTTAGAGGCCAACATTCATATCTTCTTTAATTGCTTCTCTACCTCATTTTTTTTGTGTGACAGAATCTTTTACTGAACTTGGAGCTCATTGATTGGCTATACTTTGCTGTCTAGCAAAAAATCCAGGAATCTTTTTGCGTTTGCCTCCGCACCACAGGGTTACAGGTACATGGCACTGTGCTTGACCTGTTCTCAGATTCTTGGACTGAACTTAAAACCTCATGTTTGCATGAGAATCACATTATAAATTAAGTCATCTTCCCAATCCTTTATCCTTTTAACTTTTAAATTTTTTGGTCTTTTGAACATTTATTCATCAAATTCCTAGGGTTTTTAAGATTCTAAACTTTTTACATTATTTCTGAGGCCTCTTACAGCATATTAAGATGAAATGCTAACACTGCTATCTTGTTATCCATAATAACTAAATTTAGAGATGGCTGTCTTTTATATTTTATTTTATTTATATTTTATTCTGAGAGTTAAGCTCATGTTCACCTTTACCAGTAAAAATTTTATATAGCCGGGATCATGCCTTTAATCCCATCACTTAGGAGGCAGAGGCAGGCAGATCTTAAGTGAGTTCGAAGCCAGCCTGGTCTACCAAGAGAGTTCCAGGATAGCCAGGACTGTCACACAGAGAAACTCTGGCTCAAAAAACTAACAACAACAAAATTTTATAGATCCTCAGGCATACTTTCCCAAATGCATTGTTATCTGTTTCTACACACGATAGGACTAGACGTCTTAAGACTCCTTATACTACTTTCTCACTCTGAAGGTCTCATCAATTCCACAGGTTCAGTACATTCCCAATCTACAGCTATATGACCTGTTTGTATGAAAACAGAATTAAAGGGAAATCATCACTCCAATTCTAATGTACTTTCTTGGCATTTCTAGTTTGGGACTATTAACGTTGTTTCCAATTTGCCTTTTTGCCAAGAAAGGAACATGATAATCCAATACAAGAAGCAAGCTTCCATTTGCAGAGGGTGTTACAACCCATGACTAACATTATGGACACAAACAATGTCTGAAAACCCATATATCTCTTCTTTTTCTAGTTTCACTATGTTTTCTGATCAGTTGAGACTTCTGTTATCTTGAAACAATTTTTATCAAACCAGTAACTCAAGAGAGGCATAAAAACACTGTATCGAAATCCTCCCTACCGATTAAAGCCTTGTCAAATAAATCTGCACCACTGACTAACAAGCTTTTTAGATCACATGCTCTCTCAGATGCAAAATGTGAATTCTACCTAAAGACCTAATAAAATTACTAGAAGCATTGAGGGCAATGAGGAATTAAGCAACTCTGGAAACGGAAAAACACCATACTCAACACATGACATTGTCAATGGACCACAGAAGTTGCTAAGAACTCTTTTTCTGTTCAGTGAGACTGTAAACACAGAACAAAATTCTGGTGACCATGTTTTAAGTATGTGTGCTTGCCAGGCGGTGGTGGCGCATGCCTTTAATCCCAGCGCTTGTGAGGCAGAAGCAGGCGGATCTCTGTGAGGTTCGAGGCCAGTCTGGTCTACAAGAGCTAGTTCTAGGACAGGCACTAAAACTATGGAGAAACCCTGTCTCAAAAGACAAAAACAAACAAACAAAAATAGACTGAGATTTGCATTTGATGAGCTAGCAACAACTAAGATGTTCCCTCCCCTCCTGCAAAAAAACAAAAACAAAAAAATAACAAAAAATCCCATACACATAGTGCGCACGCACGAACGCACACACACACACACACACACACACATACACTCTACATAAAATCTGAGGTACCAATAAACGAATCTTACACTAAGAACCTTTGTTCTACCCTAACCCTAGCCAGGATAGAGTAAGGCAAATTCTGGTGGTTGCTATAAATAATCAAAATGAAAAACATGAATATGTTTAATTTTTAATCATCTGTAAAATTCCCTCAACAAAAGAACACAAAAATGTACTGGATTTATACTTACCTATCTGGATTTATTAGAGATCTAATAGTAATGGCAGCTTTTAAACGCTGCTTGACATCAAGGTAACTGGAAGGTTCATCAAACATAAATCTAAGAAAAAAAAAAATAAAAGAAGCAAGCATGCTCAGTTTGAACAACCTAAATTTCACCATATATATTTTTTCCTTTTCCTTTTCTAGACACGGTTTCTCTGTGTAGCTTTAGAGCCTGTCCTGGAACTAGCTCTCAGACCAGGCTGGCCTTTAATTCAGAGCTCCACCTGCCTCTGCCTCCCAAGTGCTGGGATTAAAGGCATGTGCCACCACTGCCCCGTCCCATAAATATTCTTTTTATGTAGCACAGTAATGGCTCTGATTTAACAAAATTAAAATTTTCATATATCAATGAAAGGAGGCTAATTGTAAGGGTAAAACTCTGTATTTTGTTCAGAAGGAAGAAATGTATACCTACAAATTTGAGGAGAGCTTTGAAGATTGCACAGAGTTATTGGTACCTTCCCATGAAAAATACTCTCATGACAAATACTCTTGACACAGTGGGGAGTACTTTAAAGATCACTTTTCCTTTTGTTCTTAAATCATATTTATTTTGTGTGTTTGGGGATGTCACTGTCTGTATGAGGAGGTAAAAAAAAAAAAAACTTGTCTGAATTGGTTCTCTTTCCACCTTGTGGTTCTGGAAAAATTAACTCAGGTCTGGTAGGGCTTGGTGGCAAGCACCTATTCCGCTAAGCCATTCTGCTGTCTCCAAAGAGCCATTTTCTTAATTATCTCGAGTCAAAAGGGTTTAAAGCAGATCGTTTCTCATGCACAGAATTTCACAGACTATTTTGTGGAGAAGCAGTGGCTTGATTATCCACCAGAGCAGAAATGTGGAAAAATATGGGAGTGATAAGTATCTGAGAGGGAGATCCTAGAGCAGGAAAAAGACCTGCCTTTCAAAATGAATTTCTCCCTCACACGGCATGCTGTTCTAATACTTGAGATATTTAAAAAGCGTATGGACCTGGATGGAGAGCTTAAGTTTTAAAAATTCGCTGTATGGCATAAATAACTACTCATAAAAACAAATGATTTCCCTGCCTTGGGACTTGAAACAGGGAAAGCAGGTCATGGATATACAACTGCTTTAACATATTACCTCAAAATCAGAGCTTTAAGTATTATCCCTTTCAAGATTACTATTGAATTAGCAGTATTACAAATACAAACTCACAAAGATTAAGATACACAAAAACTGTAAAGTAACCTACATATCAGCTTTTTGTATGCAAACGACAGCACAAGCAAATCTCTGCAACTCTCCTCCTGAAAGATCTTCAACATTTCGTTCTTTAAGGTGAGTTAAATCTACAAAGAATAATCAGAAGCATTGTGTTCAATGTTATAAATTCTGTTTCACCTCTTCTGGGCAAAATGCACACTGCATGTCAATACTCTGAGTTTGAATGATAGTCCAATTTAAAACTGCATAGTAACAATAAGATAATTATAAAAGCTTTCCTCACGAATCCAGCAATCCACATTCAGGTGATTATGATCAATTGCAATCTATGAAAAACATGCACTGCAATACTCACCAAGTTGCTGACATACAATTGCCTGCGTCTTTGTTTCATCTTTTCGGTCCAAAATAGATCCCACTGTCCCCTATCGTAACCAAAAAAATTATTATATTATTATATTCCTTTAGCATTAAAAAGCCATAACGCAAAACAAATCTATTTTGATATAACTTTTATTCTTCTATCAATAATCTACAATACAGACTCTATAAATCAACTGACCTTTGCAGCCTTGGGAATTTGGTCTACATATTGAGGTTTGATAATGGCTTTTAGGTCATCTTCTAGAATCTTGGTGAAGTAATTTTGTAATTCAGATCCACGGAAATAAGTTAAAATCTCTTGCCAATCAGGCGGATCCTAAAATATATATAATTATCAGAATTTAAGATAAAAATACAAAAGAGATGAATGCTAAATAAAATTAAACATATATCAAATGAAGACTTCTAAGTTAAAATTAGAAACAGACTTAATTCAAATCAAGGCATACTAATTCAAAGGTTTAAGTGAACTATAAATTTTTAGTTAAGCAACACTAAAAGATCTTAACTTAGAAAGGATAGACTGAGACCTGCCACATATACACTCAAAACAGATAACAAAAACCCCAAACAAATGATAATGAAAAGGAAAAATAAAATCCATACATGGTAGTGTATACCGGGATTGGGTGGCTGAGTCAAGAGGACTTTTGAGTTCAAGATCCTCTGAGGCTACATAGTAAGAACATGTCTTAAAACACGAAACTAAACCAAATCAAACTTGGGCCAAACAATATCTTTGAACTAATCCCACAAATTAACTTAAATATAGGAATATCCAAAACAAATGAACAAAGAGACAGACAAAACAAAAAACCCTATACCCATCCCTCCCCTCAAAAATCACATAAAAGACCCAGATATTAATTTTCATAGTCTGTTAATACATACATCATATTTTCCAAGGTTTGGCTTTTGCTTTCCAGCTAAAATTTTTAATGCAGTTGACTTTCCAATACCATTAGTTCCAACTAATCCCAAAACTTCACCTGGACGAGGGATAGGCAATCTGTTACGATATTGGGGCGGGGGAAAGAGACTCATTATTATATTGAAGAAGGTACATAACAGTAGACTTGTGTACTTTGAAGCACTCGCAAGTTACATATATCCATTAATAAGCTAAGAAATATTTGCTAAGCATTACTGAGGCGATCAGTCAAGAGAAAGTAATTGTTAGAAATGTATCCATAATTCCATAATCAATACCCCACAAACTTCTTAAAATCTCTTTAGCTAAAATAACATTTTTCTTTACAGAGCTTTAAGGCTCAGCATTCTTGGTTGGGTTTTTTGAGACAGGGCTTCTCCGTGTAGCTGTGGAGCCTGTCCTAGAAATCGCTCTGTAGACCAGGCTGGCCTACTCTCTGATTCCCGAGTGTCAATGTCACTGCTCAGCAAGGCTCAGCTTTAACACACAAAATACTTTGGTAAAAATTTCACAGTGGGTACAACCCCATACTGTCACTTTTTCCTTTTTAGCCTGAACTTACTTATATGGAGGAAGTGAAACACCAACTACAAACTGTATATATCATTCTCTCTGTTGTTGCTGCCTTCTTACAGTTGGCAGGGTGAAAAGACCCTTTTATTCGTAAAATCTACTTTCAGATTCAATATACTGCATATTAATAATTAATATTCAGCAGATAAATATAAGAATTAAGGACCTAGTAATTTAATATGAGGCTCAAGTAGTATAGCCTCCTTGTAAAAACAAGATTTCTTTAAGGTTTATTTGGGGTAAGAGTATTATGAACATGGTCATTGTTAATTGCAATCATAGAATAATTTGAGATGTTTTTACCTTCCAGATATCTAGTTTCTATAACCATTTATGACATAATTCAACTGGGCTAAAGCTTTTATAGTTGCTCTAAATCCCTCAGGAGTTAATTCTAATTATTAGTTAGTTTTGTTTTTTGAGACACGATCTCACTAAGGTAGCCTTGGCTGGCCTAGAGCTAACTATATAGTTAAGGCTAGCCTCGAACGTACAGATTCTTCCTGCCTCTGCCTCCTGAGTGCTGGGATCAAAGACATGCCACCATGCCTGGTAACTGCTGACATATAAATATAACCTTGTATTTTATAATATTCTAGTAATCTTTGTTGGATGTTCAATATAATTTTCTTCTATTTCTCTGAAAATTTGATCTCTGATTGAAGTAAAGAGGAATATACCTGTGAAGCTTGAAGGCATTAGCACAGTATCGATGTGTTGTTTCTTTTTCCAAGTTGCTTGGCAAATTGACAATTGATAAGGCGCCAAAGGGGCATTTCTGTTATTTAAAATAAAGGATCATATATTAATTTATAAAATATGTGACTCAAGTGAATTAAGAATATTTTTATTGAAATCTTCCAAGCATGAATTTTATAAGTGAAAAACAATTATCTTATTTACTTAAAATAAAACCAATTTCCTTGACGATTAAAGCTGTATTGACATTTAATATTCTTCATGACTGATTATATAATATTATATAATATTATATAATAATATCAGACACTACTATTCGACGCCTTCCATAGTCTATCTATAACAGGATTATTCCTGTCCTTGTTTGTGTCTTTCCTATATTAGGTAAAGTCTTTTAAGATGTCTGGATTGTATCACTTGGGGGAGAGAGCTACTTCTATCTTGCTAATAGATAGCCTAGATATTATATCAAAGTGTAATGCTTTTCTGTTAACTTATTTAATATAGTATTTGACTATCAGATAAATGTCCACGGAACAAGAATGGCAAGAATAAGAAAGTCACTAAGGGCAGTGGTAGTGTGTGGGCTGGGGAGATGGCTCAGGTGGTTCTAACACTGAGTATAGACATTACCCCCAGTACTCATGTAAAAAGCCAGGTGTGTTCCTAAAATCTTGGAGCTGGAGGTAGGAACAGGAAGATCCTTGGGGCTTGCTGGCCAGTCAGTCTAGCCAGATTAGTGAGGTCCAGGCTTAGTCAGAGACCCTCCCTTAGAAAAAATGCAAGGTGGGATGCAACTGACTTTTGACCTCTGGCCTCCACATGCACACCTATCCACCCACACACATGCACGCTAAAGGAAAATAAAGCAGTCATAATGTGGTTAAATGTATCTCTAAAATATAGACAATGATAGAGACATAAAAAGAAATGATAAGGTCAGCTGAGAGCTCTGCTCAGCAATGAATTTCCATTTCAAACTATGAAAATATAACAAATTAAAGAAAAAAAATCAAAATTATTTTATTTTCTAATAATCTCTGTTCCTTAACCATACTGCCAAAATTTTACAACCATGTTTTCCACTCTTTTCATCAATGTGTAAAAAGTGCATAGAAGCAGGCCGCAGGTGATTAAGCTGCTCCGTGACATGGAAGAGAAACCCACATTGCTCACAAACAGTGTGGACTACTCAGTGTGCAGGGTGAACGAACACAATACCTTCTCCCCCCATTTCTAAGAGTTTATTTAATTCTTGTTTTTAGGCATTCAGATATCTATCTAAAATTGTGGACTATTATTTTCTTGCAGCATCAAAAAGAAAAAATAAGGAACAGAAGACACTGTGATGTCCACACAAGATCCCTAATGCCTCCCATATGGGCGTGCACACGTGACAACAGATGACACTGTGATGTCCACACAAGATCCCTAATGTTACCATACGGCACGCACACGTGACAAATGAACAGTAAATGTTTTTTAAGATTACTATCTCCTGCTTGTATTTTCAAAATATGGAAAACACTTTCAGAATCCATAAAACTTTTCTTGATAGTTAAATAAGGTTTCAAAAACCAACATAAAACATACCTATAGCTTACATGAACAATTTATAAGAAGTATCCATACTCTGGTGAAGTTCCTGTCTATATCACCTATAAACAAAAATATCTAAGAACTTTACATATCAGTTGTTAAAAATTCTTCTTATAAGCTAAAGTTGGAAATCTACCACTAGGTCAAAAATCCACTGTAACAAAGCACAACAGAAGCCTATATAATATATAGTAAAGCAGTTTTAGATTAAACTTAAGATTTTTTTTTTTTTGCTATATTTCTACTTGAGAATGGTAAATTTAAAATTAAATAAGCTTGGGCCAGGTGTGGAGATGCATGTCTTTAACTGCAGTACTAGGGAGGCTGAGGCAGTAGGTTATCTGTGAGTTGAAGGCTAGCCTGGTCTACAGAGCAGGTTCCAGGCCATGAGGAACTAATTAGTGAGCTCAGTCTCAAAGCAAAAATTAAATAGACTTGAGAATATATGATGCCAGCTATACTTTATTTCCATAATATTAACAAAGACTTGCTACAAATTTTTTATGTAATCAAAAGCTGATACAGAGAAATAATCTAGTTAGATATATCTTTACCAAGCTGTATATGACAATTATTTGCTTAAAAAAATGTTATTATGGCTGGGCAGTGGTGGCGCACGCCTTTAATCCCAGCACTCGGGAGGCAGAGGCAGGTGGATCTCTGTGAGTTCGAGGCCAGCCTGGTCTACAAGAGCTAGTTCCAGGACAGGCTCCAAAGCTACAGAGAAACCCTGTCTCGAAAATCAAAACAAAAAAAAAAGTTATTATTGACTGTGTGTGGTGTGTATGCTGTGGTGCATGTGTGGAGTCGAGAGGACAAATCTGTGGAGTTGTTGCTCTCTACAGTTAAGTGGGTTGCTCAGTTTGAAATCACATCATCAGATTTACTCAAAAAGCAAGACATCTCACTGACTAACCTTGGCCTTTCTGCTCCTCGCAGGTGCAGAGACAGATGTGCCTTCCTAGGCAGTACCAGCCTTATCCCTGAAACATGATGGTAAAGGCTAGAGTGAACAGATTTGGCCACAGTGAGTGCCTGGACTGCATACTGCCTTCAACTCAGGAAAAGTGATACTGTTGCTATAAATGATCCCTTCACTGAGCTCTAGAACCTGGTATCCATGTTCCAGTGAGATTACAACCATGGTATTTCCATAGTACAGTCAAGGCTGGGACTCGGAAACTTGTCATTTAAAGGAAGGCTACTTCTATCTTTCAGGAGTGTGCTCTACAAACACCAAATAGGGTAATGCTGGTGCTAAGGGTCCAATGGTATCTCTACTATTACGGAGGACAGGGCTAACTTGAAGGAAGGAACTAAAAAGGTCATTTATCATCTCTGCCACTTCTGCCGATGGCCCCCATGTTTGTGATGGGCATTAACCATGGTAAGGATAAAAAACATACTCAAGATTGTCAGTAATGTCTCCATCACCACCAACGCCTTAGTGCTGTTGGCCAAGGTCAATCACGACAACTTTGGTATCACTGAGGGACTCAGGACCACAGTCCACGCTATCACTGCCAGCAAGACTATAAACGGACACTCTGAGAAACTGTGATGACAGTCATGGGGCTACCCAGAACATCATCTCTACACACACTAGCTCCACTGAGACTGTGGGCGGTCATTCCAGAGTTGAATACGATGCTCAATGGTATGGCATTCCACATTCCTACTCACAGTGTGTCCATGGTAAGTCTGACCTGGAGAAAGCTGACAAAGGGGAGGACATCAAAAAGGTAGTGAGACAAACACTGGAGAGAGGCCTAAAGGGCATCCATCCTGGGCTATAATGAGGACCAGGTTGTCTCCTGGGAACTTAATAGCAATACTTTCTTTTTCATCTTTAATGGTGGGGTTAACACTGGTCTCAGCAACCACTTAGTAAAGCTCATTTCCAGGAATAACTATGAATTTGGTTACAGCAACAGCACGATGGGCCTCATAGTTCACATAACCTCCAAAGAGTAATGAATCCTGAGCTACCCACCCCAGCAAGAGGAAGAGAGGAGTTGCTCTAGAGTCCCTGCCTCAACATAGCATGCACTGCACAGAGCATGTCCTCTACAGTTTTCATCTTAGATGCCCCAGAGAGAGAGGGACTTAAAGAAGCCTACTGACTTACATATCATCATTAAAGATCACTGGAACTCTCACATAAATTAAGTAGTTAAGTTTGATTTGGGGGTCAGCAAGATGGCTTAGTAGGTAAAGATGCTTGTCACCAAGTCTGGTAATCTCAGTTTGACCCCTGGAACCTATATGGCAGGAGAACTGACATCTGCATAGTGTCCTCCAACCTCCACATGTACACGGTGGTACGTTACAACACACATATGCACAGACATAAAATAAATTTAAAATAGCAATAAAAGTGTGGTTTCATTAATTTAAAAAAGCAATAATATTGTCATAAGAATATTATGTTCTTAAACTTTTCCATTTATCTACCCTATACTTTTTTTTTTTTTTGGTTTTTCAAGACAGGATTTCTCTATGTAGCATTGGAGCCTGTTCTAGAACTCGCTCTGTAGCTTTGTAGACTAAGTTGGCTTCCTCACAGAGACCCGCCTGCCTCTGTCTTCCAAATGGGATTTAAATGTGTGTGTCACCACTGCCCGGCCTAATTTTGCCTTTTAAAAAAATATAGTATTTAGAATTTTAAGATTTTATTTTTGACTTGATGAATAAAAATGATCAACTTACCTTAATACAAATACCACAACCAATACAGAGAGTCTCAGAAATCCATGCTATTTTGCTCTGGGGTGTAACCTCTATGCATAATTTTCCTGGCAAAGAAAAATAATTTCCTTTATCAGAAGACTTTTAAGAATGTTATTCAGAAAATACTGCTTCTGAAAATCCCACACATAAGTTTCAATGACAAAGATAATTTCTTATATTAGTGTTTGATGAAACACATTCTAAATTAAACAACTGGGTTTATTAATTATGTATTCTTGCCAGGCAATAAGCAAATGGCCAATTTTCTAATACTAGTAAAAATGGTAAACCTTGAAATATTATTGTGTTTATGCTGCCTGACTAAATTTGTTTTTGGCTGCAACTCCATAGTCTTGCATACATTAAATGACTTTTTAACTTATAAAAGGAAGTAAGTATTAGAAATGCAAGGGCATACTGTAGATAAGAATAAAATATTTCAGCTAGGTAAATAAAACTCCAAAAAGCTATGCAGTTTTCTAGTACACAGGTAAAATTAAGCACAGCATTCCAGACCTCAAAAACTGAATTTCTGAAAAGCACAGGAGATATTAACAGATACCATCTAGAGACACCACTACAAGGCAGTAGCCATGTAGCATTGCCGAAAGGCACCAACAATTTGTCAGTTCCGAATTGCTAGGTTTACTTAGTCTTGAAAATCTAGCAATACCCCAAGAAACAACTGTCTTTAACCTTAAATGTATATATTTATTGGTTTCAAGATGAAAACAACATCCAATGTAAAGATTCTGGTAATCGGGGGCTAGAGAGATGGCTCGGAGGTTAAGAGCATTGCCTGCTCTTCCAAAGGTTCCCGAGTACAATTCCCAGCAACCACATGGTGGCTCACAACCACCTGTAATGAGGTCTGGTGCCCTCTTCTGGCCTGCAGACATACACACAGACGGAATACAAAATAAATAAATAAATAAATGATTCTGGTAATCCTTTCCCCGTGACTCAATTACAGGATCTCATAGAATAGCAAGGATAGCAGTTAACTTTTGGTTTGACTGTATATTTAGGGAATATCTTAATAATGACATTCTATAAGTTCTTTTAAAAGACCGTTTAGTCACAAACTTAAAAAAAAATAATAAAAAAAAAAGCTGAGAATAAATTTCAAATTTTTCACATTTGTAGTTCAGAGAAACCATCTGTGATTAGCACAGTATTTGCTAAAGCTATCACACCAGTCGGCTTTCCCAGAGACACTTCCTACCCTTAAATGGCCAACACAACTGCTTACCCATTCGAACCACAGGGCAACTCTTTTTGCATTCCTGTCGACATTTCTTAGGTTTACATTTGTCATGGTTGACAATAGCAATTCTTGTTAATTTGTCTGCCATAATTGTAGCAAATATCTGGCTTGCCTATTAAAGAAAAATGAACAAAGTTATAGCAAATTCATTATAATCACCCAAAGAGAAATAATTAATGACCATAAAAGGACATAAATAATCATTTGGCGCTTAGAAATTTGAAAAGTAATCAGGCAATGGTGGTGCTCGCCTTTAATCCCAGCACTCGGGAGGCAGAGGCAGGTGGATCTCTGTGAGTTTAAGGCCAGCCTGGTCTACAGGCACCAAAGCTACAGAGAAACCTTGTCTTGAAAAAAACAGAAAAAAGAAATTTGAAAAGTTTAAAAATGATTAAGAACAGCAAGATAATCTATTCAGGTGGAAAACCAAAACTTTACACAATGGATTTAGATTAGATAATGTGTGTCATGTAAAATATCACAAAAACCAAACCAAACCAAAAAAACATCTAGGAATATACCTAATACATATGCACAGGAAAATACTCAAAAACACTAAATTCCAAAAGATCTAACCAAATAAAATATGCTATCTCAGTTTTTTTTTTTTTTTGGTTTTTCGAGACAGGGTTTCTCTGTGGCTTTGGAGCCTGCGCTGGAACTAGCTCTTGTAGACCAGGCTGGTCTCGAACTCACAAAGATCCGCCTGCCTCTGCCTCCCGAGTGCTGGGATTAAAGGCGTGCTCCACCACCGCCCGGCCTATCTCAGTTTTTATAATAATTGTTTTCAAAGTTTCTTACAAAATTTATAAATACAATCCAATCTCTTGGGTAAAAGAAAATGTCAAATCAATGAAAGCTAAAGGTCTTTTGGGAAGAGTAACCAGGAATATTAAACTGCAAGGGTGGAAGCTTAGACCTGACAGACTGAAAAATCACCCACAGCTTCAATACTTAATACCGCTGTACAAACATAAACTTGTAAAATGAACTACGTATGAACACACACACACACACTCTATCTCAAGATGTTTCTTCCTTGTTCCTATAAACCAATCATCAATTCATTTTCTTTTCCAATTGACTACACTGATGGCGAGGGACAAATAGAGCTGTCTCCATCAAGTCACTGTCCAGGTTTCATATATTAGTAGTAATTCACTATACATATGTACCATGCTTTCAAGACTTTCTTAAGTCTTGATACATAACATCTACACAGAATTTAAATTAGCAAATTTAACAATATTTTGATACTGGGTTTGGTGCACTGATATTAATTAATTACCCCCGGACACTAAAGGGAATAAATTCTAACTGCTTTCAGATTCTAGTTTAGTTCAATACATAATGAAGACTCCAAAAGCCAAGACTATATTTACAAAGGTAAATTTTTGCTGGCCTCTTATGGGAACCTCCACCAACATAGCCACTAAAATGATTAGACTTGGACATAAGCAATCTTGCTATTCAATGCTGCTCTAGATTATTTCCTTTTTTTGCCTAAAAACAAGTTTTCTTCTCTGACCTAAATATTTTCATCATTTACAGACCATCAGATCACTTCCTTTCTAACCGGTAAAGGCTCTATTTTGTTTTGGTAGAGTTGAGCTAAGCTATGTTAATGAAAACATAAGACCTAACAGAGCTATGCTGACAGACAAGGTCACTTCTTTAAAGTAATCCAGGTCTCCTAAGTTAGAAGAAGAAAGTAAAACGATTTTACTTTACCTGAGCGTTAACTTAAAACCCCGTCAAACCATGTGATCTTTCTAAGACACTATTTTTGCAAAGCTGCTTTTAAACTGGGCTTCATGCATCCCAATACAAATAAAAAAATGCTTTTTAAACAAATTGCTTGGCAAGTGAATTCCTTTTCAGAGATTAAACAACTCTTTCACTATGAAATTGTTTATTAGTCTTTATTTTTGTTAAACTACTAAGACTATCTAATTTTCAAATTATTAAGTCTATAATATACAATATTTATGTGGAACAGAAACATACTAGAGGTGTCTAATAAAGTTGATTTACATAATAATAAATTATTTTACATTTAAGAAAAATATATGTTCTTTGTATAACGGTTACTTACATAGGTAAACACTATTTGTTCAACTTCTGTAGTATTTTCAAGAATTATGGAAAAGGAGTTCCCTTCTTTCCCATAAGAAGAACTCGGCACATTAAAGCTTGGAGAGGAAGACTATAGCAACAAACTTCTGGGACTATATAAAGATCTGAAGAGAGTTCAGATCTCAAGACTTAAAGCAATGGCTCCGGTGTCATCATTCCAGGCGAGCGAGAACATGGACGTGGGGCATACACATGGGAAACACAGTCTGAGGTCACATGAAAAATTATGAGCTACGCTTCCTCTAAATTAGCCTTGTAAAGCATACTAAGTTGGGAAAGGCACGTAGCTTTGATCTTTAATGGACTGCTTTTCAGCAACTGATAAACGTTGTGACACAAACTTCTCTCTGTGTTTGTTGTTTCGTTTGTAGAGGTGAGCTAAGCTACATCAATTAAAAAAAAATAAAACCTTAAACACACTAAAAAGCTTCTGATTACACTGAATACATTAACTATCAACTGATGGGGACACAGGACGACTATGTTCAGCACGCAGGTCCAGTGACTACAACGCAGACTTTCCCATCCTAATTCCCTAGTTAATAGTCTCGGAAAGAAAAGGGTAAACTAGTAAAATCTGTTTTGACAGTTATTTCTTAGTTACCCATTTTACCAGTGGGGGAAACAAAACCTTAATGTAGCTCATGGATGTAGGACTTCAGCTTTGGCCATTGTTTATTTGCAACAAATACTAAATGCCTACAGTGTACTGCGCCTTAAAAGGGTATCTACAAATGTTTTGAAGACACCATCCCTGATGTCAAGAAGCTTAAGAAGTAATAAACGGAAAAAAAAACCAGATTAAATCGCTAATAGGAGGAGTAAGGAGTGCTACACAGTGCCTTTCCAAAGCATTCAATTCGGAAATTCAGTGGGGCCAACCCGAGTCTCAACTGAGGACACGCCGCTCTGGGAGAAAAGCACAACACTCGCACATCACTTCTATAAAGCCTGGGAGGAGTAGGGGTACCGGGCTTCATGGCGGCAGGATGCCGTGACTCACTCCACAATCATTAAAAGGTACAAGAGAAACCACAGCGATGCTGTGACAACACAGCCATCTGCCTGTGACAGGAGGCCGGGGGGACCTGCGGGGCGCGGTGAGTCCTGAAGGGTGCGAGCCGGGGGAAGGGAAGGCGGTGCACGCCTGCGGCGACTGCAGCTGTCAGAGTTTGGAGGACGGCGGCCTCGAGCCGGGGTGGCCGAGCGGACGCGAGGGGCGCTCCGCTGTCCCAGATGCGCAGCCGGCGCCGGGCGCCACGCGCCACGGTCCCGCCACCGAGGCCTAGCCGCGGGCACTCGAGAGCATCCCCACATCTTCCCACGGCGGCGGTCGGCCACCGGACGCCGCCCCCTGCCGCCCGCTCACGTACCTGGAGACGACGGTCCCCTTACAACGGGGCGTGCAGCGGTCACAGCGGCGCTAGCCTTCAGCTCTCGGACGCACAACGTGTTCTTACCGCCACCGGCCAAGATGGCGGTGTGCAGCCGCCGCCTCGCGCTAGGGAAGAGGCGTAGTGCGCGCGCGCGCCAGAGCGCGGAGTCGGCGCCGTGGAGGGCGTGTGGGCGCCTCTGACGTCATTGTGCTGCGACTCTTGTCAACTGAGGGAGCCCGGAATCACTGAGCTGCGGTGGGAGTGGCGTGGACCTGCAGGCGCCGCGGAAACGGATTGTGGCCGACCAGGTCTGTATGAGCGCGGCTCTTCCTCGAGTTCGAGAACCGCGCCGGCTCTTCCCTGTTCTCGGTGGCGTTGAGTTTGCTGTCTCCTCAGGCCTGGGGGGTCTGGTGGACTAGCAGGGTCCTAGTCCAGTCCTCAGCTCCTGCAGTATTAGTCTTTAAGTCCAGGACCCATTCCTCTCCTAGCCTTTTGTTTCTCCACCCGGCTGGTGGTTTCAGACTGTTCCAATGTCGAGATCCGTCCTCTCCCCTCCTCCCCCGGTGGCAGGCCATTCAGGGTTTAACGGAATTTAGAATGTCTCTGTGATTACTTAGATGATTCTTGTATGTGGCGGTTATGGGGATAGCTTGGAATCGGAAGGAACGTGTCGAGAGATGGTCTATAGTTCTATTGGTTCTGTTTAGAATTTACAATAATGTAGAGTAGCCATAACGGTTACCGGAGCAGTTCAACATATCTTAACTTTCCAAGGTTTTTCTTCCTCATGTGCTCACACCTTTACTAGGATTAACAAGAGGTATAAAAGATGAAGGTTATTTTGTCATTGAAATTTATTTTATTTGAGACAGGGTCCCTATGTAGTCCTGGAACTGTGTGGGACAGGTTGCCCTTGAACTCCAATCCTTCTGCTTCTGCCTTTGCCTTAGGCCACAAGGCTTGGCACTAAGCTTTTGTTTTTACATTTGAAGACAGACGCTCAAGTCTCGGAATAATGAATATTGCTTGTTTCTCCGCAGAATAATTTTAAAATGACCACACCGAACAAGACACCTCCTGGTGCTGATCCTAAGCAGTTGGAAAGGACAGCGACAGTAAGGGAAATTGGGTCCCAAGCTGTTTGGTCACTCTCATCATGTAAACCAGGTAAAACAAAACAAAACTTGGATGCTGTGATAATAATTACTTATAATTTTCTTTTATTTTATATTACGTGGCTTTTTT